>VXBX01009439.1:2456243-2604928 GCA_013400415.1 Scytalopus superciliaris
ATCCTGCTTGGGATGGGGGATTGGTTGTCAGTGAGTGGCTTTGTGGTGCTTAATTGCTGGAGTTAAACCACGACAACATCTTGTATATTAAATGCTTTAAAAAAAAAAAAAGTCTGTGTGATTTTCGAAGTTAGTGCCTAGTTTTAATCTTAAACTTGTGATTCAGCTCCCCCATTGTCACATGGGGAGACTGTCATTGCTTTTCAGGGACAGTGTAGTGATGACTATCATAAAGAATTTTTCCTTCACAGCATGCATGTCCTGATACCCATGTATTGCAATACAAACAGAGATGAAAGCAAAGGCTCAGTCCATCCTACATGGAAGGACTTTTGGAAAAAAACACAGGTGAACATAAATTAATTAGAACAGCAATGCATAACCTGCCTTCATTATAGCATTTCCCAGCTTTCTGATTTTTTACTGTAATGCTTTCACTGAATTCTTTAAATAGTTCTTTGTTCATAGCTGTAAATCACAGTTAAAATTTGGAGCCATTTTTGCATCTCATACATCATTTTGTTTCTGTAAGAACACAGCTGAAAGAGTCTTTATTGTAGCAGATGCTGCTGCTGTGCAGTGACTGTCTCACACTCTGAGCTCAGTTGTGTTCTCATCACTACCAATGGGAGTTGCCCATCCTGCAAGTGTCTCTTTTATTGATGTCCAGATGATGTAGTACAGCCTAGCAAAGAACTTGTGAGTCTTAGGTTCTATACTGAGTGCACAAGGACTTTGCAGAAGCCAGTATCTTGGAATCTGCAAGAGGTGTTGGAAAAATACTGAAAACAATAGCCACTGGAAGTACTTAAAATCTGTACTGTCCAGGCTGGTGTCTGCTTAAATTTGCTTCTTTTGAGAGCTGTTAAAAGACTTTTTTATCCTATAAGTATGTCTCAATATGTATGCTGTCATGTCTGAGGGGCTAAATGTATTAAACAGGATGTGCATTAAAAGAGTAGAAGCAGCAAACTAAATGCTAAATACTGAACAAATCCAGGAGCAGAGGAAATAACCATCAACACATGTCTAATTTTTAATAAAACTGCTGATACTAAAAGGCTGTTTGAAACAAGAACAGTGAAGTTGCATTAGGAAGCATCCAGTGTTTAGACACTCTGGACTGAAGGTTGCTTGTCCAACCTTAATGCATATCTATTGTCTGTATGCATTATAATAGTCTTTTAATGGGAGAAATCCCTGTAAAGTGAGAAAATAGTCTTTGACTTCAGTGCAGTGGAAAATTAGATCTGCTTAAAACCATTCACTTGTCCTGCCTTTAAAAGCCTGTGGAAATAACAAGAAAAGTATATTTGGTGTTGAGGGCACAATAAATGATAGGAGGAGATGTTATTCTGGAAGTAATGCTTTTCTCTTCAGAGATAATTGGAGACATTTATGAGCTTCAGAGTCTAGAAGTCTGACAGTGGTTTCGAAGGCAGCTGATTTTAATTAACTTTAGAAAGTTGTCACTGACTTACAAGGTCTCTTTTGCCTTTTTTTTTTTTTTTTTCTTAAAAGCACTCCACATATATGCATCAGCTGTAAATAGATTAGGTGGGAAATCCTGATTCTATGTAAAATTGTTGATTTGTGAAAGAAGAGAATACCCCACTGCTGGATTTTCTGTCTCTCAGACGTCTCTAAATCAGGGATAAAATCTAATTTGCTCTATCTTTTGCCTTTCAGGTGCAAACCATGAATTACGTTGGACAGTTAGCAGGGCAAGTATTTGTAACTGTGAAAGAGCTCTATAAGGGACTGAACCCAGCCACACTCTCGGGATGTATAGATATAATTGTGGTACGTCAGCCAGATGGAAATCTACAGTGTTCCCCTTTCCATGTTCGCTTTGGGAAAATGGGAGTTCTGCGCTCTAGGGAGAAAGTGGTAAGAAAATTGAGAATTTTTATATGTTTTGTTTGTGAGTTAACTCTAATAGCATGAAAGTTACTGAATGGGCTGTGGTCTTCTAATCATGATTTTCTTTAGACACCCTTTATAAAGGGCCTGAATTAAGGCGGGTTCAATTAAAATAGTTGTTACTAATTCTTGTATTTCAGAGCATAATTTGTAAGACATTGAGTATAACGAAAAACAAAATAAGTAATGAAATTTTTAATGTTTATTTTCAAGAAAATAAAATTTTGAATGTGCTAATCTGGGCCTATGCTAGATTTTATTAGTGACTGGTTATTAAAACACACTACTTTGACATGTTCAATGATTACAAAAAGGGATATATTAGTGAAGTAGTATTTTCGGGTAGTAGAACGTTGAGGTTAATTGAAGCTAGAAAAAGCAGTGAGGACCTTAAAATAAATGTAACTAGGCCTGAATGATCTGGCAAGATGATATCAGAAGTGAAGCTACTGTTGAGTAATGCGTGGCAGATTATTTTAGGAAATAATTTGTAACTACATACAGCCTAGGTTCTGTTGTAGCTATAATTGTTCAGCATAAAGATCCTGAAGTTAGCATGGACATTGTTCAATTCTTACGTAAAAGAGAAAGACATTCCAATATTTGGAATGGGTAAAGGCTGAAAATGTAACTGTTCCAATACTGTGTACTGAAATATAACATAAATGTAGACTTGTCCAAGTTTCCAAAAAATTTACAGTGAAAATGGTATTGATGGCAAGAACAGTTGTAGGCAAAGAGGGAGATCCTCCTGAGAAGAAAAGGAGATAATTAGGGCTGTACAGTGATATGATAAATGTGTGGAAGATATAGACACATGAATTGAATGTAAAGTGATTTTTTTCTTATTTTTGCTTCTCATAGTGTGAAGAGAAGTCTGTTTAATGAATTTAAAAGACAGCATATTAAGAATTTACATTTGGAAGTACTTCTTGCACAATTCAAAATTGGGTTGTAAATTAAAAGAGCAAATAGATTTGTGTGACAAGTGAAGCATTCAGAATTGTATTTAAAAATATTCAGAACTTCTATGTAATGGCTATAAACCTTCTGAAAAATGTTTTTAAAATTGATTGCCTTGTGAAGGGGTAAGAGAAAAAACAGAGAGGTTCACTATTTTGTCTGTTTATTATAAGGTTTCCTACACTTCCCTGAGAAGCATTTGCTCAGTGAGAGCAGAAGGACAGCTGAACAGGAACTGTGTACCTAAAATAACTTTCTTTTCGTATGAGAATATACTTATTTTCTTCCAGGTTGACATAGAAATTAATGGAGAGGCTGTAGATTTGCACATGAAACTAGGAGACAATGGGGAGGCCTTTTTTGTGCAGGAGACAGATAATGATCAGGTAAGAATCAAAAGAACTTTTATTTCATTAAAAACTCAATGCCTGCACTTCAGAGTCAGTTTTGAGTTTAGCAATGTTGTTGTAAAATATACTGTTACCCATTTCATAGTTTTGAAAGTTTCTGAACCGTTTTCAGCTATGGAGATTTAATGCTCTGCTGTTACTTTGAAGTTTTTTCTTAGGTGCGGATATTTGAAAAAATCAGAATTTAATCACATAACTGAAAAATAAATCATATGTGTGCCAGTGTGTGAGCAGAAATGGCATGTACAGAGTTCACACGCTCCAAAGCTGTGTGCAACAGAGGTTGATGTCCAAGGACCTGTTTCTTGTGGAAATCTTTAATGTGAACGTATGCACTCAGCCAGTAAAAGTGCACATGCTCTGTAAACATCTGTTCACACATTAATTTTGGTACCTCACCATAAACATGATCTCACAACTATTATTCATGTGGACTTATGAGAATGCCTGCTTTTGAGCTGTGTGATTAAATACTTGTCTGTATAAGTTATGGTCACAGTGCTTTCGAGTAGTCCACACCTAACGTAACATAAGAAAATTTTTGTAGGTATTCCTCTTCAGATATTCCAAATAAACTTTGTCATGCAGCTTCCATGAATGTTTACAGATGTGTATATATATGAGTGAATAACAGGATGTTTGTGTGACCAGATTATTAACCACTGACATATCTGACTACTGTGTGTCATCTGAGTTGTGAAGGGGAATTGGATTTTACCAAATGTTTGGGTTGTAAACTAAGGTTTTGTTTCTGCTCTGTATCTAGCATCAGTTGGATAGGAATTCATGCTACTACCTGGCCAATATTAGATGCTCTTTATTAAGAGTATTATTCTGGTTTGTCTAAGGAGATGCAGCTATGGAACAATTTTCATATGCCATAGCAGCATGCTGAGCATCCAGATGTTAATATTTGCTACTTTTCTGAGGAACAAATGACTTAGATTTTGGTAATTGTGTATAGGTTTTAGAACCAGTTGTATGACTGCTGAAAGAACTAACATGTTTCATGGTTTGGTTTTTTTTTTTGTTTTCAAGGAGGTAATTCCTTATCATCTCTCCACATCTCCCATTCTGTCTGAGGGAAATGCTCTAATGGAATCTCAGCTGAAGAGGAATTCTGTAGACAGGATAAGAAACCTGGACACCAGTGCATCCTCACAATTGCCACCCCAAGCCCATGGATCCCAGCCTTCTACTGAAACATCTCCAGTCTGTAGCTCTGTGAAAAAAAGGAGGAAGAAGAGGAGGAGGTCTACCCATAAAATAGACAGCTTGAAAAGAGAAGACACACATGGAGACACATCAGAAGACGAAGACATGTTTCCTATAGAGATTAGCTCAGAGGAAGAAAAAGAACCACTGGACAATTCAAGGTATCACATTGGAATTAAGATATGTAATGGAAACCTGGGTTAATGTTCCATTCCATGCCTTGCAACAGTAATTTCTAAGTTAGAACACATGGGTGATGAACATGTTACTTTGGGAAAAAAGCTTTAGGCTAGAAAGCTATTGGGAATGTTAGTGCCAAAAGTAATGAAAATAACATTGAAAACAGAAGAATAATCCTCTGTGGTGCTGTGAACTAGAAGATTTGAAACAGATAATGTTTCTCTATCTCCTTTTACTTCTCTGCGGTGGGGTTTTTTTGTTATCTGATGTATATGACAATTCAGTATTCAAGTATGTTTTGTAAATGTCACATCTTTCCCCATACTTAGGATCCCTGTTCCAGACGTGTTTGTTGATGATGTATCTGACATAAAGGCTCCTGCAGTTTCTGTGCTTTCTCAGTCTGCACCTTACCCTCATTCAGATGGAGAATGGTCACCTCTTCAAAGGTACTGTTTCTGATACTACAGTCCTAGGTAGTACCTTAATCTTTTTTTCCATTAATGTCTCCTCTGCCAGTGCTATATGAAGTTGTACTGAAAATTTTGATATTAAACCAGGTCACTGACAATTGTTAGATGAATGCTTTCCATATTTGCAATCAGATAGTGTACAAAATCTTCAGGTAAGCTTTGTCCTTGATTCAGCAGATGCTTGCATACAAATTCAGGTCCACAAGTTCTGAAAAGTATTTTTGTCTGTTAATGTTACTGTTTGCTTATAAATACTGTAGGCAGGATGAATATTTTGTGAAATGTGAATATCTTCCTGATGCACACACCTTGTAAGAAACTTTAGTGGATGCAGATCTACAAGTCTTTAGTACTTTGACTGTAAACCTTTTAAGAATTTGGAAGATTGGAATTGATGTATAAAAATAAGAATTTTTTAACAAATAAAAATATGAGCTTTTCATTTTCCTTTTATTATAGACATGAAATGTTTATTGTGTGAAAAAAACCACATACAGTCGTTTGCTTACTTTTTCCTGTATGCGTGTTTGTGTGCATGTGTATATCTTTCATGTCAAATCAGAGTAGCTTGGATCTCCTTTCTTCTCTGTGGAACCCTGTCCAAAAGGGACAATTTTTTGCCTAATGTGCATTGCATTATAATTCTAATTAGGTCTGTGAGTGTGTGGCCCCAAGCACAAGTGCTCCACATCCTCTACAGACTGTTGGAGTACAGCAATATTCACAAGACCTTACCCTAAGAAGTCTAATTTCAATATCCTACCTCTCTAGTTGAGGGGCAGAGGAAGCGACTGTGAGGAGACGATTTCAGAGCAAGGGCTCAATTTGAATGTTTTCAGTTGTATTCTGGAAGAAACGTTCCCCACTACTTGTAAAGCTTAATGTGATTAGCTTCACCTGTCTGGTGATAGCATATGTCAGTACCCTGTCCTTTTGATGGCTTTTGGAACTGTGTGTTCTGTTTGTTTCTTGATTGCAGTGTTCTAGATTTCGCAAGCTCTAGTTGTAAATTTGTGTAGCTAATGCAAAAAGAGTTTAAGTTAATCAGCACTTATGAATAATGACACCCTGTTTTTCTTTCTTCCAACACGCTTTGCTGTCCAGTAAGCCTATAGATTGTGCAGGGCAAGCCTCTCTCCTCACTGTTCCAGCAGACGGAGGCCTATCTAACTCTTGTCCTCAACAATCTTCTCACTTTTCTCTTCCAGACAGGTAGAACAGTTGTCCTCTTTTCTGGACTGCTTTTTGCTCCTTTTATCACTTTAATACACTTTTAGCACATTAATACTCTGTGAACTTCATTGAATTTATAACTGTATTTACTACTAACCCAGACACTTTAAAAGTGACATTGAGAACTGCTTGCCTCTTTGTGGACATTGTCTGGAGGTAAGTTACCTTGATGAATTATCCATTGAATGAGGATGGCTGATATAAAATCAGGTAAATGAGAACCTGGGTTAAAACTCAAGTTGATTAAGATGATAAAAAAACCAAAAGGGATGAACTTAGTTAGCAAAAAACTTACATTCCTCTGAAGATTGACATTTCCACATGCCTGTAGCTTTTTACAGTCAGCATATATTTTTACAGTCAGCATATGTTTTAATGACATTTTTATTCCATGGTTTTCCCAAACTGTTTGCTTGTGCATAGGTTGCATAAGTGAAAACAAAACAAAAGCCTCAGAGATTAAGTGAGCAATAAGAAATGCAAAACTTGTAATGGGAGAAGCCCAATGCCAAAAAACCTCCTCTTCCTTTGTTCCCTGGTTTGGGAGAGGGGAAGTATCTTGGATTGCATTGTGGGACAATCTTGCAGAGTAAAGATGACACAATAGATAAGGCATCCTGTAAAAGGTTTAGGAGACTAAGATTTAAACCTTTTCTGTAGTATAGGATTCCTCTGAGGGTGGACTCTTCTACAGAGCTAAAATTGGATACAGGCACCTTTTCTGTTATCTTAAATTTGAGAATCTCAAGATTCTGCTGTCAAGCCTTTCCACTCCATTAAGTCAGTGGAGAGAGGTCACAGCATCTCAGTTAAAAAATTTAAAGTAAGTGTCTTGAATATGACCTCTACAGATCTCTACAGATTATTGAGTAATAAATCAGGCTAAATCGCTCATTGCTTATCTTAACATAGTTGCTATACTAGGTGCCTAAGGCTGGATTGGAACTGATAATCTTGAGGTTTTCCCAGATTCTGGGTCTGCCCTCTTTAACCCGACTGTGTTGCAGCACCAAGTCAAAGTGAGATCCTGGGATGTCCCAAACTGTTCACCTTAGTGGTTTTCATTACAAGGAAGGACGGGTACACAGTTTGGGATGTAGCAGTGGTATGCTGTCACTGGCTCCATGAACTTTCACCTATCTTACTGTCTAGATAGACAGCTGAAGTGCTGTGGTAACTTCTCTGTGTCTGCAACTGTTGAAATAAATACCTGGTGGGTGTTTAAGCAATTTCCCACCTCTGCGTGAAATAAGAAACTCTATTGTGGCCACCTAAGACAAGGTTCAGAGGCTCTCAGTTATTGCTGTGACATGTACATGACACTGGCCTCTTTTCCTTCTGAGTGTGTTTTCAGTTTGTTCATCGTCAGTCAAGACAGGACTTTTTCTCAGGTCACACTGCTGCTGTCTCAGGGATCTTTTTGCTTCCAGTGGAAAACACTGGTTTGCTATTGCAGAACTGCCAACTACAGGCCAAGTTCCTTGTTCTTTGGCGTTGGAATAGATTAAGTGCAATCACAGCTTGTTAAGGAACACACAGGATTGTGACACAGGTATTCAGCATTTATGGGATGTGAATCAGAGATGCTGATCTAAGTGGCTGAAGTTTCCCTTCCTCCTGGTGCAGTGCTGTCGAGATGGGTGGCTCTATTTGTTCTGAAACATCTCAGCAATCTTTGCTGGGCTAGGGAATGTCAGCTGGGCTAGGTCAGTCTTTAACTTAAGGACGCAGGAATTGCAAGACATAGTTCAGCCCAAGACAAAACCAGATGTGTACATGGATCATTGGGCAGCCTTTTGGAGCAAGAGCATTCACAGAGCAGAACTCTGCCTGCTTTAACATATGCACATATGCAAGTGCCATATTTCTGGTACTTGCATGTGCCCAGCAATATAAATCGTGGTGCTGAGTAACAGCCTGGGCTCTTCCCTACTCACCTGTATGTACAAAGGAACTGTATTTTCAGGGAAAACTGTGGAAAAGACCAGGTTTTTCTCTACCCCAAATCAGTTTTCTCACTGTAAAATGCAGAGGTTCTAGCCCAAACTGAAGCAATATTTCTATTCTCTGAGGTTGGCTGAGTAATTGAACTTGGGCTCAAGATACCACAAAGGCCAGACTGGAGATTTTTCTAAGTGAACAATAGGTATTTTGAAGGTTTAAGTGATTGTAGCACACAGATTAAATAAGTCCAAAGTGATAAGACTTCCTTAAGTCTATATGTTTTAGGCTTAAAGCAGCAGTAGAAGCCTTATTGCCTGCTGACATTTTCTGAAGTGCCCAGGCTCCTGATTTACAAGGTTTCAATGCACCCTAAGCATGGCAAATACTGCAAATCCTATAAAATTTTCAGTGGGACATGTAGAAGTTGCTTAAAAATCCACTAGGCATTTCTTGAATCCCTAAAGCTTGAAAATACTTTAAAAACTCCATTGTATTCATTCCTTCATCTGTCAAATTGCAGGTTATAACCTAAGGACTGATAAAAATTTGAAATTCGTAGGACCTAAAAAGATCTTCCACAGTGGTATGGCTTATACATTTTATAATTTAACTAGGTAATACAAATATCTGTAGTTAAAAAGTCACAGTGTTTGTGTTTGTCCATATTTAAAGTGAACAACCCTTACTCGCTTAGCCTGTCTTCATAAAAGTGTTCCAGCTCTGTGATCAGCTTAGTGGCTCTCCTCTGGACTTACTCCAACAGCCCAATGTATTTCTGGTGTTGTGGCCCTCAGAGCTGGCTGCAGCACTCCAAGAGGGGTCTCACCAGAGCAGGATAGAAGGGCAGGAACACCTCCATCACCCCACTGCCCACGCTGCTCTTGATGCAGCCCAGGATACGATTGGCTTTCTGGGCTGTGAGTCCATGTTGCTGAGTCACGTTGAGCTTTTCATCCACAAACATCCCCAAGTCCTTCTTCCTGGGGCTTCCTCAATGCATTCTCTGACCAGCCTGTATTTGTGCTTGGGATTGCCTTGACTCAGGTATAGCACCTTGCACTTGGCTTTGTTGAACTTCATTAGGTTGGGAACTTCATGAGATAGGAAGCCTTTTGTTTTTGAGAGGGGAAGTAACTCAGTTTGGATGTTTGATTTAGGAATGTTGTGGATTCTTTTGTTGCTTGTAGTTTTTAAATCAGGATTGGATGAGTATAGCAACACATGTTATGGCTCAGATAAAAAGTATGGGCTTTGTTTACGGAGTTCTGGGTGAAATTTTATGACTTATGTAGAAAGGCAGATTAGATAATCAGGATTTTTCCTTTTGCCCTTAAAATCAGTGAATCATTGTTTATTAATGACTGACTTGACATCACATTATTGACTTCACCACATTAAAAATATGCTACAAGCTGATAATTTACTAATTAATTAGTAAATATTTTATATTAAGTAGTCCTCACAACAAACAGTTAAATATGTTTGAACTGAAAAGGCTCAAATTCTTTCTGTAGCTCTTCTGCTGTTCTCCATACAAACATCCATTCAATGGTAGAACTGAAAAAGTTAGTAGAGAGAAAGGGTCAGCTGGATTCCTTAGACTAATTTATTATTTAGTCAGGATAAGGTGTCTTGTTGATGCAAGTGAGTAATTTTTGCACTTCACATCCATTATAACAATACTAACAACTATTCATCAACTGCTGCTGGTACCATCCACATTGGTTTTTTCCACACAGAAACGCAAAAATCCTCCTGAAATGTTCAGGTCCCTTGTTCTTGTTCTATCTCTTTCAGCTTCTCAAATCCTACTTCCTTGACAGGACTTACTATAAAATGGATGAGACCTCTGAGTGCCAATGTCATGGGATCCTGAACTGTTTAAACCATTTTTGCTATGTTTTTATACTTTCAGTTGGCTCGTGATTATTTCAATCTTTCATGCTTTGGGTTGGTGGATATCAGTTCGGAAAGGGCTCAGTGCACTGTTGTTCCTTTTGGTTTTGTAATACTTTGTTTTTCTTTAGCCAATCAGATTCACGCCCTCCTACTCCTCAAAGTGACTCAGAATTAGTCAGTAAACCTCTGGACAGAAGTGGACTGAAGAATAATCCCCACATGCACTGGGCATGGGGAGAGCTACCCCAGGCTGCAAAAGTGTCCAATGTAAGTTGTTTAATTCCTGCTAGCATCTATTGGGCTTTAATGAGGCACGTGCTTATTTAACTGTAGACTGCTGAAGAGGGAATGGATCCTGGTTTTACATAAAGTTACAATGTTTTATGTAAGAGAATTGAATTCTCCTTAGGAGGTGTAGGACCTTATGCCGTGGGTGTTCTCAACACATGATATACAGCAGAAAATGAAGAAGTACCTGAGACTTAGTCTTGTAAAAGTTGCAAGCTTAAAAAACAGATAAAATCAACCCAAATGTCCTTTGCTAAATCATTGAAATTCATAAATGGTCTCAGATGGAAAACAGCAGTATGATAAACAAAAATTAAAATGGGTTGTTTGAGTACATAAAGATCCAGAAACACCTGTATTTCTGCATGCCCAGGCATGCTGTTCTCTTGGCTGAGAGGACTGGCTTGGTGCCATTTGGCCCCATTAGGTGGTGGGACCTGCAGTGTCCCAGCAGCATTGTCTCCCATGCTGAGCAGTGACCGTGGCAGCTGCACACACTGCAGGTACGTCAGGCACTGGCAGCTCCTTGCGACGACCGTGGAGTTGGAGCATCCATATGGGAAAGGGGAAACTTATCACAGCTGTCCCAGAGTGTGAGAAATAAAGGTCAGGTTTCACAGGAATACTGCAACTGTGGAGGCTGGGATGGTGCAGGGCTTGGCCCCTCCTGCTGGAGGCTGGTTTCTCTGCAGAAAGGACTGCTGAAGAGATGGGATCACACACCTAGCATAAAGAAAAATCAATCCTGTTTTGCAGGCCAAGGGAGTGGGTATCCTGCTCAGAAAGAAGACTTTTATATTCTGGTGATGGCACAGAATTATGTTGGCAGTATTTTAGTTTATCTTTAAGTCAGTGTTGGTAACTAGTGGCAAAAGCAGGGATGGAAATCTGGAGTTTTTAGTTTCTTCAGAAGACTTCTTTAACAGGCCAATGATGAGCTGTCCCATCATCTCTGCATTATTTTCCTCCTCGTGTATTACAAGAAAACTGGAAGCTATTTTCTGTTCAAAGAGAACTGGTTTGAGTGCACAGGTCCGTGCAGGGGTTTCAAGTTGGCACTTGCAGTCTAGAATTTAGGGTTTCCTGCTAACAGATTTAGGCATATCTTCTTTATACCAGTCACACAGCCTGGTATGTATTGCAAATCCTGTTCCTGGAGGCTTTTCCCTCTGCAGTCCCTGTCTATGTCCCTAGACAAGGTATTCTGAGTTGATCTGGCCATACCTCAACTGGGAGTTATACTTTGGATGCTGTTGATCTTTGTGTAAGAGTTGTTTGTTTGCTATGACATGAAGATTATAGCATCTGTATGCTGCTCCTGTAGTTTAGCTTCCCTCTGAAAGAACACTTCCTGTCCCACACCCAGAGAAGACCTGAAATTGTTCCTATAAAGTGATTTAAACTCTGAATCTGGAGTATAGATGAATGTCAGTGTGCTGGTGACTGAGAGCATCCTGTCTGTGCAAGGACTCCAGTCTGCACTACCTTCTCCTGTTTGTCAGGATTACCTTCTGAAGGAAAGCCAGGATTTTCACAGGAAGGGAGGAAGGCAGGGTGGGAGGTGGGATGTACAGATGAGTGGAAAATGAAGACTGTAGAGCAGATTACAGAACAAATCTTTCCTGGCCCCAACATGCAGATGAATTTTGTGAAAGCAAATACACAGCAGAAAGGTCTTTTGTACGTTGTAGTTTACATCTCAGTTAGTGGTGGCTTTCTGCTGTAGTGGAGTGAACAGAACAGTTTGGACTCCAGCTGTTGCCTTTTTAAAGAGCTTTTCTTTATAGTAATCTGTTTAATTTTCCTCACAGGCCAGTTCTCTGCTCAAAGCGAAGGAACCCAGTGTGGTGGATGTAAATCCTTCTGAAAGCACTCACTTTCGGGTCATCCAAAGCTCTCCTGTAGAGGAGTTTAGTACAGTATCTCCTTTGCCTGCCCTTGGACAAGCAGATGCAGCAACTGCTAATGAAAGTGAGCCTTTACCAGCTGAGACAAATAAGCCGGAGACAGAGTTGCCAGGAGCAGCTGTACCACTGTTGCCTGCCAATGAAGAAATAAAACAAGCTGCAGCTTGCTCGACCCAACCAACTGGCAAGACAGATTCCCCTTCAAGAAAGAAAGGTAAAGCTGTTGATTCCACAGTTTTATATATATGTTTGTGTCTTCAAATTTCATGATAAAACACCTCATTGCCATATAATTTAATCTGTGTCCTGAAGGAACTTTCGGATCTGGAAAGGAGTAAGCTTTGGAAGGAGCCTTCAAAACCTGAGTTGTGCAGCAGGCTGTTCACAGTAGATACATATTAGAAGATTCTCCTTGGTCTGGTTTTTGGCAGCTCTGTGCATATGACCAAGACTGCAAAACTTGCTCCAATTTAATTCATATTTGATAGATTCAGGGGTTTCACTCTATAGACCTGCTGGTTCACCTGAATTATATGTTGCTGGTAATTGTAGAAACTCTACTCTAGTACAAAGTTGTAGTATCTTTTGCATAGGTAACACATTTACCATAAAATGGGAGTGCTTTTGTTTCACATGAACCTTTTCAGTTCTGTGTGATACATGTCCTGAATATGTGAAATATAACTCCATTTGCTTTTCTACTTCCTAATTTCTGGGCTCTATATTCATGAGATTTTATAATAAGTGTTACAGTCTTCACATGAAATT
This sequence comes from Scytalopus superciliaris, assembly GCA_013400415.1. Classification (NCBI taxonomy): domain Eukaryota; kingdom Metazoa; phylum Chordata; class Aves; order Passeriformes; family Rhinocryptidae; genus Scytalopus; species Scytalopus superciliaris. The sequence goes on from VXBX01009439.1 coordinate 2,469,447, forward strand.
TATTTCCTTGCAAATGATCTGTTTTAGAGCACTCATTCTGTAATTATGTAAGCCCTATATAAGTCTAGTTTGTGCAGCTGCTTTTTAATCAGTAAATATACAAGTTTCTTAGTCTCTTCCCCATGCATTTCACTGTCTTTGAAAATAAAAAATGATGTGTTACTCTGGTTACTGTTCAGTCTTTGTATCCCTTTTTTCTGATTGCTCTTCTGATGTTTGGTGTTGAAAATTGGGGTAGTGAGAAGCTGTGTGTTTGAGAATCAATTCCAGATTAGTTTTTGGCCTTACAGTGGTTACTTGTCTAGATGTATTAGCTACAATAGAACAGTGATGGCTCTTTGTGTTGGTCCTAGTGACAGACCTAGAAGGGTTGTCTCATCCCCTACAATGGTGCATGTGCACAGACAACACATCAGTTGTATGTGCTCAGCAGTGACTTGTCTCTGTAACAAGGCAGTTATGGTTGTGTCAGTGCCTATAGTCTAGTCTGTTGCTTCCCTTTTGCAAGGAGGGATTGAAGATTAGGTCTAGGAGATTAAATGCTCTGACTGCCATGCTGTGACAGTAGGCCTGTGCAATAATTTAGAAGGTTTTTCTTTTGCTCTTTTCCTGCTGTGGCCATTGACTTCGATTCCTAGTGGTTTTGTCTGGCACAGCGAGTCTTCAGCATGTCTCAAAACTAGTCCTCTGCTGTCTCATTTTGTGTATTCGTAGTTTGAACAACTTGTTTTGAAATTTTTGGCAGTACCATTTTGTACAAATACAGTTCACAAACTGTTATAACTTGTCTGGTTTCTCTATCTTAAAATGGATAGTTAAGCAGTAATAACAGCTCTGGAGTTACTCAGAAAATATTAATTAGTAGGTTTATTTGTGCCATCTCTTACAGATAAACGAAGCCGGCATCTTGGTGATGATGGTGTCTATTTAGATGACCTCACTGACATGGATCCAGAAGTTGCTGCACTTTATTTCCCTAAGAAGTATAAGTTCTTTTCTTATATTTTTACTTTTTTAAGACCTCTTGTCACCTTCCATATTTAGATCAAACACTGCATTGCCAAATAGATATGGTCTCTTTTTCAGAGTCCAAGCAGAGATGAAGGTAGAAGGAAAATAAAACTCCATAGAGAGGAATATTAGGGTTTCTGAAAGGTGCCCCATTTGGGCCTGAGAAGTGTGCTTGCAGTTGGTTTCCTGTTTTGGTCAATTAAACATCATATATTGATTGTAGATTGTTATGTAATACATGCTGGTGTTTGTGAGTGCTACTCACATGACCTGGGAGAGCAGTTGGCTTTGGGATATATTTATCCCGATGTCCTGGCTTATTACCATGAAGAACATCTCTTACTGTTAACAGTGTTAGCAGAAAATTACTGCTTTGATGTTGCTTTACTGTGGGTGATCACCTATAAATATGAAAGTGAGAAAATAATATTTGGAATATGCACAATAGAGTTATATGTGAAAATATTGCACCCTGAGCATACAATTTCCAACTCTTTCTGATCTTTGTTAGGTCCTCTTGTAACATTTATAGTCCTCTTTCCACATCATACTCTAGTCAATTCACTGAAGTCATTGAGCAATAACTAAAATAGTTTGTGTATTTTATTTTTCCTTTTTGCTTGCTTAAACTCGGATGTTGTAATATTTGCATTTCAATAAAACTGGGAAAGATTAGTTATATGGAGAAAATGTTGGACTGAAAATTTTTAAAATGCATTCATATAAACCTGGACTGAAAAGCAGAATTTGATGAGCTTGCATTTTGTAATAATTATCACATGTATACACAAATTTTAGTGGGTATAATGATTTACTGTTTCTTAAAATTTTAATCCTTGTAGTTTATATGTAGAATACTTTATTTATGGATACATGATGCACAAATACACAAGCATACCCATCCTTTGTTTGGGTTTAGCTATCAGTTGATATAATTAACATAAATTAAACAATACTACCTTTATTCTTGTTCCTGTGTGGGAATAGTTCTACTACTATAAACTGTGCTTATAGTAGCATTATTTTGTCTATGAAGATTGTACAGCTTATTGTCTTACATTTCCTGTCTCTTGTAAATATGTGAAGCTATACATGCCTTGTTTAAGCAAGTAAACAGAAACAATCTAGTATTTGAGGGTACATGAGGCCTATATTACTTTGTTTTGCTGTAAAATTTAAACAAATTTTTTTTTCTTTTTTCCCTTTCTCCCTTCCCCCCTTTTTTTTTCTTTCTTTTTAATCTTTTTTTTCCCCTTAGTGTGCATCAGATGTAAACAGTGCTTGTTGAAGGAGCAAATTTGGGAATGAATACATGAAGACTGAATTCCTGATTTTTTTTTTTTTCCAGTGGGGATAATGTCCAAAGCAAGAACATGAATGACACGGGGCCGCATTCAGCCAGCCACTCTCCGCAGTCTGTCGGGAGCTCAGGTGTTGACAGCGGAGCTGAAAGCACCTCGGATGGAATTCGGGATTTGCCCTCCATTGCCATTTCTCTGTGTGGAGGCCTTACTGAAAACAAAGAGATAACCAAAGGTACAGAATGACTGTCCCAATTGCAGGCATGTGCTGGCAGCCAGCTTTGAGCATCCCAGCCTGGGGCTGCAGAGCCCTCCTGTGGCTGTGCTCAACAATGTGTTGGGAAGATAAATACTGGCCATGTAATAATCAGTTTTCTAGAATTTTTCATGCTTAGAATAGTAGACTTATATAGGACTTTTAAAACACATTTTAATAATCAAATATATACAAAAAATTTGAAAAGTATTTTATTGGTATTCTTATTTCCTCAGAGTGCTATGTTTTATATCACAATAGTGCTTTTGCCACTTGTTATAGTATATAGCTAGGAAATTCACAGCTGTCAGTGTCAGGAGTGAAAAAGGTGGTCTGTAAATGGGGACACAAGGAGAGAGAGTTGGAAAACTTAATCTGAGTTCCTGCCCTGACTCCAGTTTCTTGTGAAACTTTTAGGTAAATCACATACAATACTGTTCCTTAAACTTGCAGTGGCATAATGAGAAGATAAATGTGTCAAGACTTGCACTTTCTGCAGTAATGTGACATCATAAAATCACAGTAGTCTAATGCTGCACTGATTGCTGCTCAGAAGCTGCCTATTAAAACATTTCAAATATGCTGTGATTTAGTGGAGTCTGTTATTGTTACCTGAATCATTTGTAAATGACATAATTTGTCTAAAAGGAGATTTTTCTCCCTCACAGTTACATCCCTGAGCTTTCACTTAAATTGTATGTTGAACAGGAAAGACAACCAGCAGCAAACAAAGAAACCCTCAGCATCTTCTGAGATTGAGAGTCTCTGAACAACTTGCTTCCATATTGCAGTTAAATCTCAGTATCCTCATGGGTGTGAAACCTATTTGTCTGAGAGATGCTAAGAGGTTTAGGTTGGCCCAACACAGGCATCTTTAAATGCGTGCTTTAAAAATGTAACTTTTTCCCCCCACAGAAGAATTCATAGAACATGCAGTGACATATCAGCAGTTTGTGGACAATCCTGCTATCATTGATGACCCTAACCTTGTGGTTAAGATTGGAAATAAGTAAGTATATTTCAGAAACAACCAAACTGTTGTAACAAAGACACTTTTGTGGCACTTCAGTGCATTAGATCAGTTTAGCCATAGCTGAAAAACAGGTTTTGAATGTTTGGAGCTTGAATTCATCCAGAAAGATTCCATTCCCCAGTGGATTCAGGCCCTTGTGGTTACCTTTTCTCCTTTAAATTGAAAGTAAAGAGCAGTTTCAGATGACCTATTACAGCTAACTGACACAATTTGAATTTCAAGAAGCTGCTATTAAATGCTAATAGTATTCACACTCAATTGACAGAGTAAAAATTAAATAGGATATGAACTTGCTAAGGCTTGCCCTGAGCCAGTTTGAATAATTAATATTTACAGGGATATGTCAGTCTGCTTGCAGTCACTCAGTACGCAGCACTTTTTTTGTATATGCTGAGTATTTTGCTAATACACCTCTGTCGAGGCATCGCTTTTCAAAACTTGTCAAACTTCACCCACTGAGTATGAGACTTCCATTTCTGCAAGGCTAAGACATTATTTCCTAAGTTTATATTGCCAGCAGCAGGGCAGCACTGTGGTCTGTGCCAGATGCAGGTGCAGCTTTTGGGAGGATTCTTTACTTGAGAGGTTCTTGCACATGGCAAACAGGAGATAGAGGAGAGATTGTGGCATTGTGCTGCACTTAAGAGGTTTGGCTACCTTTAGTCATAGACATCCCCTATGTAAATCTGATGGACCAGGTGATAGTTTGTATTGTCTGTGCTGTGGCCTCATACCTGACCCTCTCTGTGGTCTGAGATGAGTCACTTGCTGCTTCCCTGACTGAGTTCTCTGAATTTGATGCTAGTGTTTACCTGCCTACTGAATGTGTTGGGAAGAAAAGAGTACTTAGTGGGGCTCTTGCTGTCATTCTCTGACTGTTGAGTGAGTTTCAGCTTCCACAGGCAATGGATACTGTAATTGTCCTACTGTCTGTAACTAAGTTGACCCATGTTCAACACGTAACAGCAGAAGCTTGATATCCTACAGACTAGAGCCCCTGACTTTTATGTAGTTCCTTGATGGAAAAACTATGAAAAACTTGTGTGATGGGTTGGATAAACCCCCAAAACTTAGATTAAGGCCTTAGTTTAGTTAGGCCTGAAACCAAATTTAGTAGGCCCCAGTCTTTTGGGCCATGGGGCACTCCGTAGATTCAGAGGGGCAAGTATCACCTGACTTAGGCAACCAAAGAGGTATTTCATATCATCTGACATCAAGTTGAGTATAAATCCAGTGGGGGAGGTANGTAAGAAGTGTGGCTCATGCTGTGGTAATGAGGTATAGCAAGGACACTGGCTGGCAGACAGAGAGTTGTGGTCAATGGCTCTGTGTCCAGGTGGAGCTGATAATGAGCCATGTTCCTCAGGGCTCTGTCTTGGCACTGGTGTTCTTCAGTACCTTTATCAATGATTTAGACAGTGAGATTGAGCACACCTTCAGCAAGTTTGCAGATGACACAAAACTGAGTAATGCAGTTGAATCAACAGAAGGAAGAGATGCCATTCAGAGGGACCTGGACAAACTTGAGAAATGGGCCCATAAGAACCTCATGAAGTTCAACAAGTTCAAATGCAGGGTGCTGCAGCTGGGTTGGGGCAATCCCAGGTATGAGCATGGAACAGGAGATGAACTCACTGAGAGCAGCCCTTCAGGGAAGGACGTGAGGGTTCTGGTGAGTGAAAAGCTGGACATGAGCCAACAGTGTATTTGCAGCCCAGAAAGCCAACCATGTCCTGGGCTGCATCAAAAGCAGCATGGGCAACAGGTCGAGGGTGGTGATTCTGTCCCTCTGCTCTGAGGGCTGCAGCACCTCTCCTATGAATACAGATGGCAGAGTTGGGGTTGCTTGGCCTGGAGAAGAGAAGGCTCCAGAGAGACTTCGTGGTGGCTGTTTTATGCTTAAAGTGGGATTATAGAAAAGAGAGAGAGCAACTTTTTACATGAGCTGATAGTGATGGGATGAGGGGGAGCAGGTTTAAACTACAAGAGGAGAGATTTAGATTAGGTGTTAGGGGGAGTTCTTTACTGTGAGGATGGTGAGTCACTGTAACAGGTTACCCAGGGAAGTGGTGGATATGCTGTGTCTGGAAATGTTCAAGGCCAGATTGGATGGGGCCCTGAGCAATTGTTTTAGTGGAAGGTGTCCCTGCCCTTAGCAGGTGAGTTGGAATTAGATGATCTTTAAGGTCCCTTCCAACTCAAACCATTCTGTGATTGTATGATGACTTGAGGAATGTATGACAAATACCCTTTCTACTCAAGGGCCTAGCTTCTCTTGCGTGCCCTGGAAAGTATATGCCATAAATACCTGTGAATATACTGTGAAAGAAGATTGGGTCTGTTATTACTAGTGCAGGCCAGAGTCTGACCTGTGCTTCATGCCTTTAACCTACTGGGTGATAAATACGAGGTAGATTGTGAATTGGGATTCCAAGATGCAGTAATTGTCTCTCGCATGCCCAGGTACTACAACTGGACGACAGCTGGTCCCCTTCTGCTGGCAATGCAGGCATTCCAGAAACCTTTGCCAAAGGTGAGATTGAACATGAAGATTGGTAAGAGGAGGTGTTGTGAAATTATGCCATTGATTAAGGGAGGGAGGAGGGTTGTTGTACAAGAGAACATGATAATATCTATCCACACATAACCATTTAGCTTATGCTAAGGCTAAATAAGGGGGACTGAGTTTGGTCTGTGAATAGTGTTTGTTTACTAGGCTATTACAACCATTTTGACGAAGGAAAACTTCCTTTTTTACTTCATTAATATTGATTGTAAACATGAATTTTATTGACCCATATTAGTGTTTGCTTTAGCTGAATACTTGGTGATTGCTTTCCATTTTATGCGTATGCAGCTTATATTACTAAACAAATGTAGGGTCCAGGAATTGTAACCCCCGTGAATGAGCTTTTAACTGTTAGACAACAAAAGCCTCCAGCTTGCTAGTTCTTTCTGTTCTTAACCAAGGTAGGTAGTGACAGATTGCTACAACTGTGTGACAGCTGTGTATGTTGGCTTGTATTAAATATGTGGAAGAAGCTAGTTCAATTCCACATGACCTGGTGCCACATGGGTGCTCATAACAGAAATACACACTACTGTAAATGTATATAAAGAAGTAGTATCACTATTGGCACTATTTTGTATCCTGGTTAGCCATGGATTTAATAAATTTTGGAACCCAAACTTTCCTTCTGCCACTTGCAACACTTCACATATCTTTGAATTTGTTCCATGTAAATTCAAGTGCTCTTTCTGTTGCCATCAGCATGGACTATAAATTTCTTAAAAGCCCAGAATATTTTCTGTCACTGTGTTCTTTCTTAGTGCCACATTTCCTCTATATGCAGTCAGGTGTAACTGCACAATAGCATCCCAATATAAAATAAATTGAACCTATTGAACCTGGTAAATGTGGCTTGAATTTCAAGGATGTCAACAGAGCCAGATGTTTTGTGCATTACTGCAAATGTTCTAGTAATCACCAAAGGTGGGATTCATCCCATGGAACTCAAATGCATAGAAGAAGGTGTATAGTTATCCTACTCTTTATATCTTGGGTGCTCCCACAGTGTGATTCAGTCCTTGATAGGTGTTTATTGGGTCTTCAGTGGCAAAAATAATGCAAGGTAACTGCATTTTTAATTAAACACTTCAGTGCCTGAGCCAGATGTTTTGGGTTTTGCCTAGGATGGGTAAATGGAAATGTCGTCATATATTTTTTTTCATGAAGTTAAGGGGAAATGGCAGTTCTTTCAACAGCATTATACTTAATCCATTATGTACTGGTTATCAGTTGAGTAAAACCTTCTATGAGTGTGAAATTCAAAGTGTTCCTTTTTTTTTAATAGTTAATTTATATTCTGAATGCTGATAACTTTCTAGACAGTGCAATTTTAATTTAGTGGAGAAACCAGTACTTACAGTTGGAATAATCTCTATGATTGGGAAGGCTTAGTAGGTTGAACTGTACCTCTGAAACTAACATTACTCATTTATGCTACCAGTCATCCTACTGGTTTTCTTCATGACTTGTTATTTAGAGTTTTGGTTTGCTGTAGTAATAAAACTAAGGAATTGAAATACTAAGATACTTTATTAAAACAGACATTGTGAAGTAATTGAAAACTGAAGTTTTTGCAAAAAAAATTCACTCATGTTCTGTAAAATGCACTTAAATGCATGTCTAATTGCAAGCATGTGAATTCTCCCACTAAAAGTCAATAAGACATATTCTTGAAGTTGTTGATATGTTTGAGAACTTCTTTAAATTGTAGCTGTTGTTCTCAACGGTGACATTCCATTCTCAGTAGCTCCATCTGCTCCCTGTTTTTTGTATTTTGTTAAAAAAAGCTATCATTTGCTCAACTTTATTCTTTTGTCATTTCTTTTTTTCTCATCTACTTTAAATCATACAGTGAAGAGAACCTATGGAAAAACTGAGAAAAGGGTTACATTGTCCCACTCGTTAGCTGAGTGCAGCACCCTCTCTTAACTACTAAGAGTTCTTAGAACTTTTTAAAATTTTTTTTTAAAATCGCTAATCAACATCACAGCTTTCTTTTGGTGACCTTACCATGGAAGCTATCACCTCAGAAAGGCAGTGGCTAAGCTGTTGCAGAGCATTCCAAACCCTGTGGCTACCTCTAATATTTTCCCCTTTCATCTTTTGTTTCTCCCTGAGTGAAAGAATTCAGCTGTCCTTGTTGCAATGCATAAGGCTCCAGGCATTGTGGAGATTGAAAGAAACTTCTCTACTTGTGTCTAGTATGTAGAACCAATGAAAAGTAGCCAAGATTTATAAAAAAACCAATTCTAACATTCTGAGTCAAATTCATAGCATCATATGAAAGTCATAAAAGCTAGTAACTTCTTTGCTTTTTTTCCTAAACTGGTGATATGAACTTCACAGTTATCTTTAAATGAGAATAACCATCTTGCATGTTGGTTTGTTACTGTTTTGCATGAAACTCCTTCAGGGAGTGATAGTTTTTATTTTTCTTTTTTTTTTCCCCCCCATATAATTTGTACTAAATAACTTAAAAACAGTAGGTTCTCCATTCTAGACATTATACTAATATCTCTTTATGCTTTTTTTCCTTCTTCTTTGCTTTGATTTCTTTTTCATTTTCCTTTTAAAAATACCATAAGTATTCATGCTTAAGTTACTTCAGAGCAGCTCTGGATACCATTAGATTTTGCTTTAGTAGAATTTATGGTCCACAGACAGTATGTTTACTTTTATTCTATTTATTATCAGTTAAAATTGTGTGTTTGGCACTTTTTCATTTACATGTATCAGGTTGTCCTTTGTTTTGGGCCTTTTTTATGTTACCATCCATTTATCACAGGCAACTGTGGAATCTATAATGAGGGACAAGATGCCCAAAAAAGGTGGAAGGTGGTGGTTTTCATGGCGAGGAAGGAACAGCACTATTAAAGAGGTAAGTTTAAGAAGCAAGCAAGAGTTTCCTTCTGGTTGCAATGGAAAGGCTGGTATATTCATACCTCAGAACTTTGCTTGGTATTCAGTGTGGTTGAGGATATCCACATTAAGAGATATTTAAACGTGGTCTGGAGCCTAATTTCTCCTGACTTGAGAAACCTTTGGATCAGATCCTACCTGAAACATTTGCCTGAAGAGTTTTGGTTCTTTATTTTCATTACACAAATCTGAGGCAGTATTATCTAATGTATTAAATCTCTTTTTGGGAACCTAGAATCAAAGAGTTGCACTACTAATTTAATTTACTCTTTTCATGCAGACTACCTCCCTTTCTGCAGGTTTCTTTTGATAGTTGAAGAGCAGACATATTTATGAGTAATGTGAGCTGTAAAATTCAGCAAAACCTAAGATGGAAACTTGACTATATATATTACTTTGAAAGTCTTTTGGAGTTTCTTTTCAGAGCATTAAAAGTTTGTGGTAACAGTCTTAGAGCCATGGATGAACATTAAAAAACAGTGAAAAAACCAAAGCTTTATATGAAATATTGATCTCCTGTCTAGACATATTTAATCTTTAAAGTTGGCTAATAAAACCTCTTCATATTAATTTATCCCACTGCAGAGTCAGTACTTGAGGGGAGAAAATGACTTCTAATACAATTTTATGGTTATGCCTCAGTCAGGAACTTCTTTAGCCTTGCATGAAATAAGCATTGTGCTGCTCAGTGGGTATGGGCTTCAGAGCATGAGATTTTACAGTTGTTTGAAGTTTTAAAAATTTACCTCTGGAAGCCTTTGGTTATCTCATGAGTTGTGGCAACTTTAAATGGAATTTTTAAAAGTAGAACTATTCACTATTTAAAAATCATGTGGAATGACAATCATAGTGTACAGTATCTACCAAAGGTAAGAGCAGTTTGGAAAGTTTTATTAGATTAAAAATTTTAATGATTCTATGAAAGATAATTGTATTTTTTTTCCTTCTCCAGAGTCATATTTTGCTTTTTCAGGTGAAATCTAGCTATTTGAGGTGTATGAACTGAATAGTTATGGAGTTGATCCCAGAACTTCAACAGTAGTAGATATGAAATCTGATATTTCTCTACTTTCATGCAAAACTAAATCTTAATTATACTCTGGGGTTTATATTTTAAATTTCAGTTCTTTGTACAGCCTTTATTCTTTAAGAAAATCATGAGATTTTACTTTGCCTACAAGCAAAGGAAACAAGCATGCTGTTGATTTTTACCAAGTCTGTACAAGACAAAATTTGATTTTCAAATATTTTTCTAAAAACATTTGCTTTCAGCTCAACAGGAGATGTACAAGTACTCATACTTGTGTTTTTACAGGAAACAAAACCAGAGCAAGGTATGAGGGAGAGTGGACTTACAGAGGACTCTTCACAGATGAGCAGGGCAAACAGGTACCCCAAAAATTACCTGTACCTCAAATAAGCAAGAGTTACTATTTAAAAATGAAAGCAAGTTACCTCATGTATTTGATTAAAGAGGTACTGCATCAGTGAAATACATTTAATTTTTTACTTGTTGTACCACGTAAGTGCAGATAGGAGGGCTCTGCCTGTGGCAGGGCTGCAGCCCTTGTGAGTGCACCCTGGCATTTCTGTGACACATGTTCTGACCCTTGGAAAACAAGCCATAATTGGAGCAGTTCTCCAAAGCTGTATGTATTTCTCTACAGTTTTCAGGGGAACATCATAGATGAACCTGGGTTTTTGTCAGATCCCAGTTGCTAATTTTCAATTTACTTAGATTTATGGCCTGACAACTTAAGTTCTTCCCGCATATTTTGGGAAGCTCAGGAACCTAAAACTTCCCAGAGTGTTTTTTACAAGTAATAGCCATGATTTGCTGTTACTTGAAGTATTGCAGAAGTTTTCTTCTTCTTGCACTCCAAACAAATCACATTGTATAGCCAAAATCTCATTTTTCAGAGGGTTCCATAAGATGAGCTTTAACTGCTTTGGAGGGATGAATTATACAGGGACAGCTCTTCTACCTTGCCCCTTTTCTGTGCATACATATCTTAATGTAAAGACAGCTCATCTATGTGCTGTCTGCACTTACAGCTGAAAGGGGCCAGATTCACATATACTCATTATGTTAAGTTCAGGGATCACCTTTCTGAAACTAAAGGGCATTAGCTGTTGTTCTTTCTGGTGGTCAGCAGCTGCAGGCCAGGGGAACGTGCTGGAAGGAGGATTCCTCATTCTTTAGGAGACTAGCTGTTGTGTCTGTTGCCTCTCTGAGATTGAGAGCCACAGAATAAATCAGAAAGGCTGATTTGGCATTTAAGAATAACAAGTAACATTTAGATCTATTTCTTACATGGTTGTTTAAAGATGAGCTTTAAAATGGGATTAAGACTTCAAGCAGACTAGATTCTGAAATTGGTGTTATTTGTTTAAATTTTTGCTGACCTTGGAATTCTGTCATTAAAAATCTATTCTTTGTGGGCAGAATGTGACAAGTGGGATGCTGAGTAAAGCTTTTGAGATCAGATGTCACAAAGGATAAAATAGGCTTTTAAATGTTGCTAGTCCTGACATACAGTACCTTGATACTGGGTCAAGACTTCTGACATCAAACAACATCCAGGGGTGATTGAAATAAGAGGCCAAATGCTGATTGTTTTAAAGATGAGATTTGTGGGATCTGAAAGAGTATTTTACCTTATGTGATAGAGGGGTTTTTTTACTGAAGAAAAATAATCTTAGCAAATTTCTAAAATATGGTTGTAGCAGAAAAAAAACCAGCTATAGCTATGTGTATTTAAACAGATTAGTGGGAGGGAGCTCAGGTTTTATGGCTTTTCATCATTGTATCCTGAATGGGATAATTCTGAAAATACTTGAAAAGACTGTCAGTGAGCTGAACTTGGTCATTGAAAGAGAGGGATGAGTTACTTTCTGTAGTAAAATCACTATCAGCATTTCTTTTTTATTAATTTTTAAGTTCTTTGGGAGAGAAGGGAAGAGAAAGCCAGAATAAGAAATACATCTCTCTTCTCCTGAGAACTGAGGATTTTTTGTAGTTATAGCATCTGGTGGGTATTATTTTTTTTTTCACCATTACGAGATTTTTGAGTCAATACAGCACATTATATTGTTTAAATTTAAGTAATGAAAACTAGCTTATAGACAAGTGAATGGCTAGAGAAATCCAAGCATGAATAAATGGGGACCATGCTTGAATGAAAATTTGGTGCTTCATTGATGTATTCAAAGTCATAATGTGAATGACCTCCTGTGAGATAGTACTTGGAAGCAGAGAATCAAGGAGTTATTTGGTGACTCACTGTTAATGCCTTTTTAATGGATACTGAGATGCATTCACTGACATGATAACATCATTTTCTGTGTGTGCAATGTTGCAGGATAAAAGATGAATCTTCCTCAAGCGATGAAGACCCCAGAGCTGCCAAACAAAACCTTGGGTCATTACAAACCAACTCAAGTCATCTCTCATTATTGTCTGGAATCAGTTACAAAAAATCACTTCGACTCACTTCTGACCAGCTTGTGAGTTAATTTTGCATCCTTCTCCTGAAGTGCCATTTCTAATACAACATGAACCACACTGTTATTCAGATGTGCAAAACTTAATTAGCTCTCATGTCTTGCATTTAATTCTCTCTCCTGTTACATTTTTCAAAGAAACCCTTTTCACTTCTCTTTTATGTATTAAGCATGAATGTTGTTCCTTGCAGCAAGTGCTGGCATTCAGAGGTGGGATTCCATTTAGAAAAATATCAAAATTAAATTCCAAAGTATGTACTTTTCACCTGAGTAAGTGTACTGGAGCCACATCCTTTTTAATAGTATGTGTATGTGTGTATGTTAACCCACAGGCCTCTCTTTTTGCTTCTTTCCTTCTCTCCTTTCCTTTCCTCTCATTTATGGACAGACAGCCACATTTTGTGTAAATACGGTTTTCTGTTAATAACTTTTGAAAGAGCTTCTTGTGAATTTACTATGAGGCCAGGCTATTAATTTCTTTGGAGCCAATTCTCTTTCTTTGTGGCAGAGGTGTTTTGACTAATCGCGACAAAACTGTTTCAGTTTTGTGTTCTGTAGATTCCAATTTGATCTGGAAAAATGGGCTAATTTAGGGAAATACTTTTTGTCATTTTATCTACAGCCAATTAATTTTCTGAAGGAAACCCACACAAGGTGTACAGCATTAAACATCCCATTGCTCACTGCCTTGATAGTTTATAAGAAATACAGAATTTTTCCCAAGAGACAGGTGGGATGTGTTGGTAATTTTCTATAGCAAAGAGAAAGCAAGTGTGGCATAAATGTATTGGTACTTTTCAGTTTCGGAAACACTGCAAAATTTAGCTGAAGCTAAACCTGCTCTTAAATTAGTTTCTTGATGAAACAGTGGGCGTGACTGATCAGTTATCCATCAGTTGTTTTCATTCCCACCTCCTTTTTGCTTTTTAACTAATTGAAAAATTGCAGCGAAAGATAACTCAGAAAAATATGCACTTTGAGTATTAAATTCCCACAGGTTTGGGGAAAATGAACAGTTAGGTCCACAAATGGAATCAAATTGTGAAATCTCTTGTCGAGCATGTCACTAAGTGACACAGGAAACAGTAAAGTTCAACAGAGTGGGAAAGTGAAGGATATTTATTGGAGACTGAAGGGTAATAGGTCATATGGTGTGAGAGGTGGCTTACTGTAGGAAAGAGATGCAATTCCATAGAACAAAAGTCCCCATATAAACAGCCTTAGTTAGAGTTTATGGAACTTCTTGTTACTCACATTTCTCTGCATGTGTATCTATATGTCAGAATGGAAAATCCCCATAAATAGTTTCAATTCCACCATTTGTTTCTGTTTAAAAGAACATTTGGGGATTATTTTAATATACCTGATTGTGAAACAGAATTTTTTTGTTGTTTATATGCTGTGTTCTATTCCATATACCAATACCTAATACAGACCACGCAGAGCAAACCTCTGCTGTCATTATCTAGACCATATCTCTGCTGAAAGCAGTAAGATTCAGTGTGACCAAGCCAATGATCATCTGTGGCTTTGTATTTGCACTGTGCCCATTTCACATGCTCAGTCTGTTGATCATCTTGCTGGTAATGTCTTGCAGAAAAGCTTAAAGCTCAAGAATGGCCCCAATGATGTGACCTTTAGTGTGACAACACAGTATCAAGGCACTTGCCGCTGCGAAGGCACCATTTACCTATGGAATTGGGATGATAAAGTTGTTATTTCTGACATTGATGGAACAATCACACGGTGAGTTTATGAACAGGGAGAGACTATCTGCAAGGACACCTTGCCTTTTTGAGTAAAGGAAAAAGTAATTAACAGGGAATTTTGAGTCAGAGAATCATTATATATCAGTGGTTTATGAGGGTGTTTATTTCTTTTTTAAATTTGACTTTCAAACAATGCAAGAATCCTTAGCTGAATTCTTAATTTAATAAAGACACATGCCATATCTGCCTATTACTTGTCACCTATTGGTGTTTTGTGGTAATATTTACAGCAGTATTGGAGGACCTTCTGCAAAATCCTAACCTTTTTGCTGCATCACACTTAGGAAGTACATTTGCTACATTAAAAAGAAGAAACATGTGAATTTTGTTTTAAAAGGCATTACTGGAACATTCCAGTGGGAGGCATTATTATTATTTAGAAGACAAGACTCCAAAGTCAATGTCAGAATTAGAATCTGACAGAAAGTTTCAGATTAGTACTTTGGATAAAACCCAGAATTTGGGAGTGACCAAAGTGGTTCACTGACTTGCTAATTTCTGTTTATTTCACATTGGGAAAAACAATTGTGTGTGGAACAGGGGAAACATACTAAAAATGCAAGCATGGTCTTGTAAAGTGAAATGCTTAGCTTTGTTTTGAAATCAATTTCTTTCCAAATCAAATGAAGTGATACGTAATTAGGATAAAACAAGCGGAAAAATAATTTCCAGGAGCAATCTGGGAGGAATCAAAATACTTGATTTAAACTGAACCTCTCTGCTTTCTTGTGATTTATCCATTGTATCACAAACTTGTTTTTTGGTGCAAATGTAAATTAACATGTGCCTCTACTTTGTATTCTTAAGCTTCAGTAAAGTGAGTGGGATCTATTCTTCCCTCTGTTGTTGAGCTGCCCAGAGTTACTTAATCGCTTTCGCTTCACCTTACAATACCAGTGCAAATCCATCCTAAGCCACTGTCCAATGTTTTCCCCTCTAGGATGCAAGATATTCAGGTTTTTTTGCAGTTCATTTATACTGTTTTTCCTTCATTCAGATCAGATACTTTAGGTCATATTTTGCCAACTCTTGGCAAAGACTGGACACACCAAGGGATTGCGAAGTTGTACCATAAAGTGAGCCAGTGAGTATTCAGTAAATCTGTTTATGCATCTGTGGCTTTTTTGTGTTTATTTATTTGCACATAAAAATTAAAATTTCTCTAGGATTCTCTGAACCTATAAGGGTGACAATTTCATCAATATCACATCACTGAAGTGATGCTTACACAGTGTAGACATCTGCTGCATCATATCCAGAGCAAAACCTGGTTTGTGATACCAAAAGTGCCCTGTCAGTGAGCAGTGACTGCACTGCCAACCATCCCAAAGAGATACCTACAGTTAGTTCCAAAGACTGTGGTAATTTGAACAAGTTATGCAGTTGCAGCAAGTGTAACTTGTTTTGCTATCTGGGAATTGCAGCATTATATCATCTGTGCTTTAGGTCAGTTAATGTCATTAACAGGGAGAGTATCTGGTTATGACCTAGACCAATATATTCCAGAAAAATGTGGATGTTTCCTCTGATGAATATGAACGGGGGAAAAACAATGAGACTGCCAGCTCACATGGGGTGGTGTGTGGGAATGCCTCAAGGTGAGCAAGGCTATTGCAAAAGTACAGATGTACTTGGTTCCTTGGATACGTTTTGCAATGTAGTCAAGCCATTGGGTACACTGGAAGATCAAAGACAGGGTATGGTGAGTTTTGTAATTACCCATTGAGAGAAAAAAAGAAAATGAGTAAGAATTAATTGATGTCTGAATGGGATCAAATGAAGTATCTGATTTCAGTTTTTACAAGGAGGATTACTGATTGCTGTTTTCTTTTATTACATTAACGTCAGCTTTTCTTATATATTCAAATTACCATAAATGTTTGAAGAGTCTCTGGTACACATCACAAACATCCTCTTAGTTAATCTGATTTGCTCTGTGTACTAGGGCTATGTTAAGGTTCATTTATTGCTTTCTGTTTTACATGGATGATGAATTATAAATTCTGGATGATGGAATTTAAATTATGCTGGAGACACTTGTTTGCATGTAGACATATGTGTTCACAGAAAAGACAGTGCAGCCTGGGAATTGACATGCTGAGTTCTGTGTATAACCTCTGCATTACATCTGGTGAAAATATTAATTAATTTTTTAAATTGCAGTTGCTATTTCTGTGCCTGCCAGCACTGTCAGTTGTTAGGGCTTTGGGGTTCATAAACATAGGGGAAAAAATAGACTTGAGTCATGTTGGCTTTCAAATTACTGAGTTAATTATGTAGTGGCTGGATATTACAGCTGAACACTATATAAATGTTCAATACTTAGATCTAATGACCATGCATTCACTGAACTCAGTATTTCTTTATAGGAATTGGAAAGTAAACTGCTATTAAGTTGAACTAGTATCAGGTAGAGCTCTGTTTTATCATGAACAGAACCAAAGGCAACCTGTGACTTCTGCCAAAACTTATTTCAGTGTCAAGTTAAAGATTACTTATCATACTGTATTTTTAAGTTCAAATTTGTTCCATCTTGAAGGAATATGTTACTGCTACACATAGACTAGTCTGTTGTTGCAGAGGCCCGAGAGGCAGGAATGCAACAGTGTTAGCACAGCCAAGGCCAATACACCAGTATCTGTTTTATGCCAAGTGTTTTCCTCTTCACAGATGTCATTTCAGTTACTTCTAAAGACAATGGTTCCACCACACAGGGGTGGATAGAAAACCTTAAGTCATGAGAAGAGCAGAGATAAATGAGCCCTTTTTTGGTGCAATCACAAAATGCAGTGGAGCTGGATAGATTTGAATTATCTAGGTTTCTGGCAAAAATGTTTTTATTCCTTTTAAATTAAGTTACTTTAAATGTAAGTCTGTTTAACAGTCATGACTTGATTCATGTAAAAGTAAGCCCACAAAATTATTAATACTTAAATACCTGCTTTATTTTTACAGTAGTTTCTTCTTTTATATCTGCTCACAGAAATGGATATAAATTTTTGTACTGCTCAGCTCGTGCTATTGGCATGGCAGGAATGACCAGAGGATACTTGCACTGGGTCAATGAACGAGGAACTGTGCTGCCTCAAGGGCCCGTGTTGCTGAGTCCAAGCAGCCTCTTCTCAGCTCTTCACAGGTAATACAATTTCACTTATATGCAGAAAGAAACTCTGAGGTTGGTGGAAGCTGAATTCTGAGCTTTTTTAAATGGGAGTGCTTGAAAAAATTTAATTTTTTTTCTTACATATTGGTGCAAAATGTAACTAAGAAGAAATTTTGATAGAGAAAGACAAAAATTCACTGGACAGTCAATAGATTGCTTAGTTTAGGTGTATATTGAGGCATGTCTATGTTCACTATTTAACCAATAGATACTGCTTGGTGACTTACTGTATTTTACATGGTGTGTTAATATTTAGCCACAGGAGAAATGTGGACATTTTAATAGCAATCACTCTTGTCTTGACCTGTAAGGTGTTCCAACTGGCATAAATTTATTTTTGTGGGAGATTATTTCTTGGTGGGTTTTGAAGAAACTCATGTGAAAATGTAATGAACTTTTTATATGCTTGACTGCACTGTGGGATCTGTGTGCACAGTGTTATCTTTTCTAGGTGTTGAACTGCAGTAAGTGAATAAGAATAGCACAGATTATGAATATTGTAACTTCTTCCTAATTCAGTGAAGCATGTCAAGTGATTACTGAAAATATTTTAAGCTGTTAAAAGCTGCTGTGACAGAATATATTTCATTAGAATTTTTAATGAAAGGTTGTTCAGATGTTCTCCTGATTGAGTGACATGCTACAGGCTGTCTTACCAGTCATGTTCTAAATATAAGAAACTGTAGAGGTATTACAGTGCATTTCTCAGACTGATTAAATAATAAATGCATTGAAAGGGTAGTTAGTGTTACCTTATGCTCTTTATATCTAGAAATGCATTTAAAGTGATACTCTGGTATCTTATTTAGACTAAAGAATGCCCATCTTTTTGGTGTACACTGTTATAACTGCTGTGGTGTGTGGGCAATAAATGACTTCATTGTTATCCGTAGATTTAATTATTGTAGGTTTGAGATGAGGTGTATGCAAGACTGAGGAAAGATGGTTTTATTTGTCTATTGTACATTCTCAAACTTTGATTTATACATGGATCTGCTGATCCAAAGGGCTGTTTTACTCCTATGAACCTTCTGTACTATTCACATCTTCCTTGACATATGTGTTGGTACTAGGATCTGGGATTCTGAGCTTCTTAAGCACTTTTGTGTCATGCTGGCATCTTTCTATGTTATGGGAACTCCAGACTCTGCCACCTGTTCAGTCTTCTTGCCAAGAGAAACTGTTGTGAAAGGGCTTTTGCCCAGGGATGAGAACTCCTCTGTTCATTAATGAATTCTATATTCTGTAAGGAGCAACTGAAGAGAAATAGGAGATTCCTTTATTCCTTAACTTTTGCTAATTAGCAGTGATGGAGGACCCTGACTGTAGAAGTATCTTAACAGGCTGAGATGCTTCTAGCACATATGGTGATTGCAGTCCTTTTAAAAATAAAATTATAAAAAGGCACTATGCACAGTGAGGGCTAATATAATCTATGAATCATTCTGCAGTTCTCAGGAGGCAGTTTACTTGATGACAGTTTATGCCTCAGAGAGCTTGATTTAGCAGCTACTCCTTGTAATCCACCATTCTTGCTCAGTAGCCGTTTTTGCAATGTATGTTTCAATAGAAGTTCCCTTGTTTCAGAGGATTTATTTACCATGTCCATTATGTAAGCTTGGGAATGCTGTTTCGTCTTCATGGGCACTCTGACTTCCAAAAGAGAATTTGTTGGAGAAGGGTGGGTGCTCTGCAGCAGTATTCAGCTAGGTGAAAATGTTGAATAAAGAAAATAAAATGGTTTGTTCTGTATTTCATGTGTACTTATTAAGCTTTCCTTTTTATTCATTTCAGGGAGGTCATAGAAAAGAAGCCAGAAAAATTTAAAGTTCAGTGTTTGACAGACATAAAAAATTTGTTTTATCCTAACACAGAACCCTTTTATGCTGCTTTTGGAAACAGACCTGCTGTAAGTAATAGACTGCATTTATTTCTATTGCAGAAAACAGAAAGGTTGCTCTTACTTCATGGTTCTGTTGCATTAGAACCTAGAAGCTGTAAATGAGAATTAAGAATGTCTTATTAGGCCCCATACAAAGGAAATGTAGACATTGTTTCTCAGAAATACCTCAGTGTAGGATGCAAGCAGAGATGAAAGAGCAGCAAAGTAACTATGTTATATCTGCATAAGTTCGCAGTTAAGCTTGTATGGAAACACTGATCTCATTTTAATCCACACAGATAGAGTGTCACTGAGACAGTGAGCAGACAGAAAATATTTCAGATTGATGTTGGTGGGGCTTACACTTCAACCTCTAAGTACACTCAAAAGACCTTGGATGTTCCATTGAGGTCAAAAGGCTCTATGGAGAGTGGTACTTTCTATGTAGAGTGATATGTTTGACATGGAGAGGGGAAGACAGATCTCTGTCACCCATCTGGAGGCTGTTTATTTATATATAGACAGCTCTTACTCCTGCCCTAAGACAAAGAATACTTTTATGCATCTAAAAGAGAAAACGGTCTCAGGGGCTATGGCACAGGTAGGTACCTTGGCATGTGCTTCTTTAAAGGCTTTATATCAGAGGTGACAGGAGGTCCTCACTGTCCAGTTGCTATGTTAAATTGTTGTATCGTACACAGCTTCATTTATGTTATTAAGGTACCTTTAAACATACGATTCTGAAATAAGGTTTTTAAAAACTTTTGTGATGTTGTGTTAGGGTTGAATCTGCCTCTAGTTCCATTTTTTTGAACCTCAGGGAAATAAAATAGAATCATTATTTTCACGCGTATTGCAATAAAATTTCAAGTAAAATACTAAGTTAATGTTTCTAAAGTAATTACTGGAAACTCACTTCTCTGATTGCTGCCAGAGTGCAGGCTTCAGGTGTGTGATGTGCCACTGGCTTTGTGAAGATCAGGATTGTAGCTTTCTCAATTTTCTGCTCTGCTTGTTTTGTTTTTACAAGAACAAACTCAGGGAAACTGCCAGGATGCTGAAGTCTTGAAGTGACTTCTGTTCACTTTTGTTAAGTTTCCTTTTTTTTTTTTTTTTTAACCAATCTTTATAATGTATATATAAAAATAATCTTTGTATCTTCATTAATATTCCAGTTTTTCACAAAACCATGACTTACATTAGCAAAATGGAAGATTGTTTTTACTCTGATGTTCTGGGAGATATTTTCATCTTTGGTTTTGTCAAGTTTTTTTTTCAGAACACATCAAAACCGATTTATTGCTTTTGATAGCAATCTGAATTTTTAGAAGACATCTTAATACTTCTAATTGTACTTCCCATAGTTCCATCTGCATTACCTGCTGAGGCTCACTGCTGCTATTCTGGCATATATTTCTTGCTTTCCCTTCTTTTCCCCTTGATCTCACATGGAGTATGGCACAAATCTGAACTCAGGAGCTAAGAGATGTTTCCAGCAGTTTTAATGTAGACACATTTGTTATGACTTCCTTTTGTGACCTTGTCCTTAAAAAGTAATTCCTGTTTTATGTGTCAGTTATGTTTTAAACTGTGTACACTGTCATAAGATACTTGGTACAGTGCACTCAGGAAATGAAATATTCTTTGGGAAAAAAAAAAAAAAAAGAAGGTGCTAATGCTTTTACACCAAATATCACTACATTTTTATTGAACATTATTGTTGTGTCAAGGGACGTTACTGAAAAAATTATAATGATTTTGATTAATAGTTTAAATTGAAGTGGCAAACTCCTTACCTAGCAACAAATCGTCTGTATCATTAACATTTTGTTAGATTTACCTAATTTGTAACATAATGGAGAATTTCAGGTGCACAAGCACTAAGTATATTTAGTATCAATACTGTGTTAATGTGTTCTTCTGTGTAATATATTCCAGCAAGAAAAAACATTATTGTGCATAGGTAGAATTATGATTTTTCTTTTTTCTTTTCTTTTTTAGGATGTTTATTCCTACAAACAGGTGGGAGTTTCTTTAAACAGGATATTTACAGTTAACCCCAAAGGAGAACTCATACAGGAGCATGCAAAGACAAACATCTCATCGTAAGCAATCTCTTATCCCTAACATCTTATGGACTAAATTAATTCACTGTGCTAATTTGAGACTCAAGTTGCCCAAATATCCCTTCGATTTTAGTAATGAAAGGTTCCTTAGAGTGCTTCAAAGAAAACATAAAAAAATTAGAATAAAATACAGACTTTTCACTTTCCTGCAGTTAAGCTGACAAAAAGAAATTTTTTTGTATTTAGTATAATATAGCCCACCTACTTTAATCATGTAAAAGAGTTATAAGTGTATGACTTAGTCGGCATAAAAATGAAACTCACTAGTTTGCTGAAGCCTTCTGTCTTTTCATGGCCTTTTCAAAATTTCCTTTTCCTGGAGCTTCTATCTAGAAGAGCCAGCAAACAAAATCTGAAGAGAGAGTTGAGTGCTTCCAGCAAGATGCTTGGGCACTGATAGCACCTATCACTGGAAGGGGCCTTTGGTAATGTTAAGTGTCCTTAATTGAAGGGGAACCATATGTATATAAAACAGGAATAATCAGTTGAGCAGGAAGCTGCTTGAGCCAAGCTGGACAGAAATGGAGAAGCAGAATATGGTGCTTGAGTGTTTTAGCAGATGATCTGGGTGTCAAATGGCATCTGTTTCTTACTAAGTAAGTATCATTTGTTGTAATGAATGGAATACAATGAATTTCTTACTTGAGCTGTGATTCCTTTCTGGAACCTGGGCACCAAACTCGAGTTTAGTTTTATTCCTTTGTGGAGAGGGACTTGTCCACCTTGTCTATTTGTAGTAGTCATGCCTTAGTGGTTGGGGATTTACGAAAGTTCAATATAAGATGATCTGATATGGTTTAGCATTCTTTTTATTTGTTTATTTTCCAGCTACGTCAGACTCTGTGAAGTGGTAGATCACATTTTCCCTTTGCTGAAAAGAAGCCATTCTTCAGACTTCCCTTGTTCTGACACCTACAGTCAGTTCACCTACTGGAGAGAACCTCTGCCCCCGTTTGAAACTCAGGATGTACATCCAGCCTCATCTTAACTGCATCTCCACACTGTTGGCCTCTGCTCAAAGAGTGAATTGGCTTGTATTGAAAGGACATTAGGTGGCTTTTGCAGATGCCAGTTCAGCTGGAATCTGTGATGTTGTGAGCGTTGTATTCTTTTGCTGTGAACAAACTTAGAAATGCTTTTTCATACTTAGTCACGTTTCCGACAAGAAGAGTCTTGCTAGAAATAGGAGTTGCATTTCTGGGTCTTCACCCAGCTCCTCAAATTGTGCCATGCACTTTCATTACATAGGGTCAAATAAAAGTGATGTTGGAGTTGCAGTTAAACATGCCATAAGGTTGTCAAGTGGTTCCATGCCTGTTCTGCATCACTGAAGGCATCTTTCATCTCATCAGAACCCCTTGCCAGTAAGGGAGCTGAAGGTGCTCACCGTTCTTGGCATCATCTGGTTTTGCAATCCATATATCAAAATTCTTCTCTCTGAAGGAGCAAATGATTCTTCCCCTTTCCCCTTGCTTGACCAACATCTGTTTAAGAGTTAATTACTGGTCTAGATCCTCAGCTGATATACATCAGTGTAGCTATCAAAGCCATTTGAGCTGTGTTGATTTATTCCAGCCTGTTTTGACATGGGACATTTCTGAGGAAATAAATTATGTGCAATCTAAATAGAAAGTAAATGAAATAGGATGGCCACATTCTGCCAGTCTTTTTCAATTTGAGAAGTATCATTCAAGAGTAGCTAGTTGAATCAAGGTAAGTGTGCAAGTAGAAGATACAGGCTATACTGTGCATAGTGCCCACCTTACTGAAGTGGGTGATTTTCAGTAAAGGCATCTTACCCACGTGATGTGGTGAAGTTCAAGATTGTAACTGAGCCAAGAACACTGAGGATTTTGACAAAATGGAATAGTTTTGTTTGAAATAGTACTTTGGCTAAAATGTGAATTTTGATGCAGGTGAATGATGCATCTCAGGTTTTTACTGTATAGAGTTTTTTGCTTTGTTTTCTATTGTAAAGAATGGATATTTTCAGTGCAATTTACTCTCCTTTAAGGTAATGAACTCTCCTTTTTCATCCTTTTTTCCCTTATTTATCCAGACACAAGCTGTAGATACTGGTTTTTGCTACCTGCTTTTGACAGCCTTAAGACTTAACTATGCGTGCTAAAAGCAATACTGTATATCAGTTGATAACATTTTCCAAATGGTCTGCCTTTACACAATGAGGAACTTAAAATGTGGACTTCAAGTGCCCACATGCCAAATGATTCTCAAATGTGCTTGTAGTTAGGAAATAAACTTTTTTTCCCCTTTTAAAATGTAATGAAAAGTCTAATTGTTCTCTGAAACACTGAAAATGGCATAATGGGATTCCATGTATATTGTATTTCAGTATGGCTAAACCAGTGTTTCACAAGCTGTGGTCTTTGGCAGCTTGTGATCTGTGAGGCTGCGGTATGTTTTGCAGCTGCTTTGTAGTGTTTTCACCTAAAAGTTAAAACCAGGAAGGCAGAGTGATCCAGGCGAAACTTTAAGATGTGATTATGGTTGTTATCACACAGAAGCTTGGGAATGGCTGCTCTGTATCACATTTCTTCTGTTACAACAAATTCTGGTTTTGCATGTCAAGAGTGATAGCAATGTAGATAGGATGGTAACTCTGTGTTAGGGGTTTTCTAACTTTTAGTACTGCAGATCTTATCCAGGATGTTAGTGGGCCAATTTATTATTTTCTCTGTGCCTTCAATAGTAATGAATATAAAAGTGCAATCCTTTACACAGCGGCAGTGTGCAGTGGTGAGCACTCCCTAAGTTTTCCTTTCACATGAACATTGCTGCTTCAGGCAAGGTTCATGCCCATTTTGGAGATACCAGCATTAGACACAAAGAGGAAGTAATGCATGTTTAACAACCTAGATGGATTGTTCTCTCTTGAAAGTTTATAGAATATGCAAATATCTTTTTAGTTAAAGATGGAAGAAATGTGGGGTAGATTTTCTGACAGACAGTTGGTGGGGATTGCAGGTTGCCAAACTGAGATGGCTGGATCTCTAAATATAGCCACACTTCCCTTTAAGTATCTATTAATACTTGTCATTAATGATTGAATAAATTAATAAATGTCCTAGCTGCATCCTATTTAAATTCAGTTTTTGTAAAAGCCTATTTCAATCCATTCATTATATAAAGTAACGTCAACCAACCCTTCTTTTCAGTAAGAAGCTGTCTGTTTTGTGGTATTTATGCTTAACAGTAGTTAAGATCTGTTTTCCTCAGGTACTACACACAGCAACTCCCAACAGAAAAGACAGTCCCTGAAATTTCTCCCCAACTAAAGACTGTGATATATTTATTTATAACTTAATAAATAGGTGATCCAGGGTTGTTTGTTGCCAGTAATATTTCAAACCAAATGATAGTGTGAATGCGGGTCCGTTTTAATTCTGTCAGAGTGTAGCTGTGGTGCTGCACTGGTACAGGTAACCCTGAGAGGCTGCAGAATCTGTCCCAGAGTTTTGCAAGACTTGGTTAAACAGGGTTATGGCTGACTTGATCTGGTGTTGGCAATCATCTGCTTCAAGGCTGAAGTTGGACTGCATGACCTCCAGGGGTCCCTTCTGACCAACATTTCTGTGATTCTGTAACATTAAATGCCTTACTTCTGACATGGTCCATACCCCTTTGTATCTGAAAGTTGAAATACAGCTGAACAGTATCAGGATTGTGTGTTTCTATAATGTTTATCAACTTTGCTCACAAAAACCCCACAAAAACCAAGGGTTTGACCTGCTAGAAACATCACCATACTTTTCCAGAAAGTATAAGACATTTTGATTTGGTAGCTGATTAATTTTAGCATAACATTTGATCTGCTTTGTTAATTCATGTAGAAGAAAAAGGGATTGTTTAACGGATTCCTACTCTTTCTGTGAAAGAAAATATTCAGCCTTGTTTGCAGTGTCATGCTGGTTTTTGTTACTGAAAGAATATGCTAACATAAGTATGCAGACACATTAAATCACAGTATGTTCAATTCATGCAATACACAGAAACTAGAATATGCAGCAGTGAGGAGTGACTAATGTTTATTTTCTTCAAGCTGATGACCATGCCAGTCCAGCTGTGTCATGACAGGGAAAGAATACCATACTTGTGGCATTAGTTATGTTGGAGATAAAATGTTACTGCTGTAATTTGGGGAGGGATGACAAAGAGTGTAACTGGGTATTTTTATTTGTAGATAAGGACTGTTATTATTTCAAAGCTTATTTATATACAGTATTTACTCTGTATATGTATGTGCTACTGCAATGATGAAAATCATTTTAACATTTCATTTTGATCTCCTGAATGCAACAAGGGTAGAAATACATATTGTAATAAAGGCAAATATAATTTTTTTCCTGACTTCTTTTTTTCTGTATCCTTTGATAATGGCAGAGTGCTTTTGCAGAACTGCTGAAACCTGTAAAATGTGGCTTTTGTAGCTCCAGTCTCCACTGCCAGTTTCTTATTGGGGATATCCAGTGTAACTTGCACTGTTTTTGCAGTTTGACAACAGTGTTTTACCCAGAGCCTTTTCAAATGCTAAGAGTTTACTGAGGGAGGTGGGGCCAGGGTCTGGTCTGCCTGTTTTGAGATATGGGAACAGCACCTTGGAGCCAAAAGCAACCAGACGGGAACTGGAGCAAATTGAAGCTGCTGGGAATCCAACACCACCCCAGGATTTTTTTGAATCTTCATTTTGTGTAATTCCTAGTATGACCTAAGCAAAAACTAGCCATCTGTTTTGAATGGAGATGTTGTCATTCATGGCACCAGATAGCCTATTTTTTGGTCTTTTTTTTCTTTTTCCTCTTTGACATTGGCCATTCTGCTGTGGAGAAGCCAATACCAATTTTATTTTTTTTCCTCCAGTCCCTGAGAACAGAACCCTGCCTTTTGCTCCCACTGCCAGGTTTGCTGAGCAAACTGACTGCAGTATAGTGATACTGCCAGGCTTGTGTGTGCTGGTATGAAAACAAAGATGTTTGGGGTTGATAAGGCTCTGCGGCATCTCAAGTTCTCTGTTAAAAATACAAGACCAGCCATATTTGGGCAGCCTGCAGTCACTGCTTCTTCAGTCTTCTCTATTTTCTGTATGTCTCTTGCTTGTACAAACATTTACCCTGGAGCTCTGGAGAGGGGCTTGGAAATGAAAGTGCCCTTTTAACTAGAAGTCAGAGAAATGGTGCCTTTGCATCAGCAAACCAAACTTCGTAAGGACATACTCACTGCTCCTGGAAGATCCCATTAACACTAGAGGTACAACAGTCTGAGGAAGGAAGCCTCCTGAGGAGCAAAGACCATAAAGCTGTTAGGGGTTTTTTTGATGCCATGGGTAAGGTAGGGAATATTTCCAGAACACTACATTTTTGTCCTTATAAATAAATAGTCTTAATTCAATATGCATTGCATATGCCATCAAGTACCTCAAGAGAGTTCATGGCAAGAGGCAGGCAGAAGATGGTTGGTGCTGAGAGCTAGTGCCTAAAATTATTATAACTTTCAGCTCTTCCATGAATGCATAAATTGGTGAAGTCTGAAGGATGTTTTTAGTGGGTTTTTCTTTGTTTTGTTGGTTTTTTTTTCTTTCTTTCACCTATTTGTAAAAGTCCAGCAAAGAATGGTGGTGAATGGAATATACTGATAATGCTACAAATCTTAGGTAGTCCTCGCTGTTTTGCTTGCAGTAAAATATAGCCTCTCATTCTGTTCTGTAGCATGTTGGAGACATGCAATGAAAGGGCTGGTTGTAAATGAGAGCTGAGAGACTGGCTCTAAGGAACACCCAGCAGTGGTGCTGAGGAATTACAGCTGCTGGATGCTTTGGGAAGAGATCTTCAAGATATTTCCAGGATGTGAGGGAGAAAAATAAAAGTAACATGAGAAATTAGTTTTCTTCGAGGAGGAACTTGAGAAAGGGAACAAAAACAGAACAAGTGGCTAAAAAGCACCTTCTTGTTCCTGTGGCGGTGCTGACCCTGGGTGGTGCTGGGTCAGGTGCTGAGATCTGCCTTTCAGCCCTTAAGCAGTGCTGCCTGAAATCCCACGTCTCTCTGCACAGAAGAGGTGAGAAGGCCATTTTGGCTTCATTTCCCAAACAGAAGAGAGTAACACTGAACAAAAGGAAATCTATGCTCAAGTGTCCAAGAGGTACTGCTAACAGCAAAACAAAGTTGCAGTTACAGCTAAATTTTAAGCTTATGTAAGGGCTAGAGCTTCTTTATTATTTCATGAACTTGGGAAGCAAAGCTTTCACCTGCAGTATATACACCTCTGTGGTACCATGCGTGCATAGTTTTAATACAGCTTGCTTTAGTGAATACAGACATCATCATTTTTCACCCAATTTAAGCAAGAGTTTAGCTCATCCCTCCCTGAGCTGAAACTTAGGCATATTCTTAAGCACTTTGCTGGATTAAGCCAACTAATTCCAAGAAAACTGTGTTGGGGAGATACAGTTTCCGAGCTGAAGAATTGATCTGGCTTTACTAATAGTTACCCTTGGACTGGTTTTTAGCCTCCAGCACTGTCAGGTGTTCTGCCTACTGCCAACAATCTATTTATTGATACAGGAAATCCATTTTGCCTTGCCTTGCTTTTAATGAGTTTTGCAAGCAAGTGGCCCCTTCCTGTGACTCATTCTGTGTTTTCTGAGCGGGAGATTGTGGTTTTAAGTTTCACATTGGAAAGTAACCGCTGTGTCTGCTTGCCTTGTCTGCTGGAATCTCAACAAGAGGAATACATTTTGGAACAAAGAAATGTAAATGGAGTAGAACAGTTCGTGTTTCTCTGCAAAATTGTATAAACATCCTTCTTTTCAGGACAGTTAAAAACACTACTGCAAAGTGAAAATAAGTCATGTTTTAAAATAACAGATTTATCTTAGAACATTGCAGTTAACACAGGCAAAAAAAGACATTTTCCCTAGTATCTCAATATGTGTTGGCCCTTTGATTTATAAATATCAAAAAAATTAAACAGTGGAGGCCTTTCTCTGATCTTACTGACACAGAAACAGCTCCATTAACGTCTGAATGGCTGCTCAGATATGCACAGATATGATTGCAATCTGAAGTGTGAATAGCGAGTGCTACAGATTTCCATCCAATTCGTGATCCCTCTCATCCCTTTATATATACTGTATCTTGAATACTGTAGCCAAAGAGGTAGGAGATGTGGATCAATTTGTTTTCTGGCTTTTGCCAAAAATATGGTGGCAGAAGGAGAGAATCCTTAGCAGCTTTGGACCATTGGCACTGAAAACTTAGATTTATGTTAAAAACAGCCATAAATACATCAAAACCAGTGAGCAGGACAGTTTCCATTTCCCATTGCTAGATACAACTATTTATATTTTGGGCTCAGTGGCTGTGTCTGTGGAGATAAATTGCTGCCCAGCAAAAGACAGTGATGGCTTTTAGGTGCCCTCCCCAACGGGCTCACTTGGCAAGTGTCCAGCTGCCAGGGTGACTGCTGGCCTTTGCTGACCCTCGGGCTGTGCCCAGCCCTTGCTTGGATGAGCACTGGCTGCTCTGGCTGAGGTTTTGCCAGGGACCTTGCTGTCACTATACTGGACAGACAACTGTGTGCCAGAGCTGGGGCTCATGCCCTGACGCTTTGCTGATGTGTCCATGCTATACCTGGGAAGAGATGGGTCTAGGGCTCGGGTCTGGGCTGTCGCTCCTTTCCCCATGTGTGTCCCAGCTGGCTGCATAGTGAAGTTTGGGACCTCTCCCTCCAGAGCCTTGGATATGAGCTGTGCTCTTCCTATGCCTTGAGGAGGTGCTTCATTTCATCTGTAGTTTGGTTTGGTTGGTCTCAAGGGGAGGTACTCTCTGGTCCTGAACTGCTCTCACCTCTCTCTGGTGCAGGCCTGTGCAATATTATCCTACGTTAGGGAAGCTCCAGTTCTGCAAAAGACCAGAAAAAACTAAAAGCTCTGCTAGCATGGGCTTCTTAGAGCTGAAGTGTGGATGGGGATATACAGAAAATCATACCTGAGAGCAAATAAGCACATTGGGAAAGCAGAAATCCAACAGATCATGCTTAAAATGTGACCTTCCAGCTACCCCTCTCAGCTGTCAAGTTCAAACTGGCAGAGACAACAATTGAAAGAAAAAATTATGAGGCTCAGAAACTGAAACAGCTTCACTGGGAATGTACTGAGAGGAAAGAAAGAGGGAGATGCAATATTATCATCCTCCTTTCCTGTAGGGATCCAGATATCGTGTAAAAATACAGTGCTCTGTATTGTGGTCTGTGTTTGTGCTCCATGTATTGTGTGAATGGAAATAACATGAGAAAAGTCTTTATTTCCCAAAGTATGATGGCATGGTGTGGTTTTGGGGGGGGTTGTTTATTTTGTGTCGGTAACAGATTACATGGAATTACAGTGACTTAGGGAGCAGTTCAGCTATTCACACCTACATTTCTTTCTAATGCAGTCTCTGCATAACGTGAAAGCCTGCACAAGTGTTGCACCTCTCTGCAAAGCCCATTTTTTCTCTTGCTCTGCATTGCTTTTCTGCACATCACTGGTATGGAATCACTTCCAATTCTTTTGACCTATTAAATACTTGTAAATCAAGGCTATGGTTTCATGGGTGACTGATCTGATTTACTGGTTTTGTTACTGCCTAAAGGAAAGAGTCACTCTCCCTGTTTCCTCTTTTGTTCCTCCTGTACTTCTGAAATAGTTTTGTTCTGTATTAGTGAATTAAACGGGCTCAGAGGGAAGCAGGATCTTCTGCCTTTGTCTATGTCCCATGAAACTGTAACCTCAATTTTACTATGTCCATCCCAATTCTATACCTGATCTCTTTATTCTTACAGTAATCATGGTATAATTGTGGGCAGACCTTATCAAGTGACATGCCTAGTGTAGATCAGTGAACTTGAGAACTTGGTCATAACCACAATCAGATGAGACCATGAATGGTAACATACCACATATAAAGAAACTGCAGGATCAAAACCATCTGCTCAAAATAGGGAGACTGATAAGGAAGGAAAAACCTGGTTCCAAGTGAGGAAGTGGATCCAGTCCATGCCCTGGCACAGAAATCTTGTGTTGACTGAGGTGAATCCTTCACTGTTCTTTGTCCCTCAGGTCTCCATGCAGAAGGTGGGAATGATGACTGTTCCTCTGTCCCAGGCATGACCTGCAAACAAGGCATTAATGCCTAGGAGATGCTGTGATATGAAACTGAGGGGTCATGCAAGAAAAATATTCAAATAACCACCAGTGGCTCAGCTTTTGAGCACCTGACAGTCACATTTTATCCTTGCTGGCCCATAAGAGAGGGAAGAATATGGTCTCCATTTAGCATCAGGAAACATCTTGGTAGCCTCAGTAACTTCAGCTTCCACTCCCTGAGTCTGTTGTCAGTGTTGTGGGTGCTGTGTCAACCTTCAGTCTGTTCAGAACAAGAATTGAGTGGAAGTGAGGAGCTTGGGGCAGACCCTCGTTTGTCAAGTAAAAGCTTCTGGCCTTCAAACTCATGAAGACTAATAGTGCTTTCTGGTACTGTGGTAGTCTTTAAGATGCCTCATCATGATCCCTGCAGTAAGAGATCACCTACAAATAGAGCCCACTTAGAAGAAGAGAACCATCTACCAGAAGAACCCAGAAAAATTGATATTGCAAGTATAAGGCTATTTGGATTTGCTGGAAATGGGTAGTGAGTTAGGCTGGTGCAAAGAGTCACCAAATTAGCTTTAGTCATTGTAACAGAGAACAGTATATACCAGGGCATCCTGGCTTTTGTGGGCTAATATCTGCTCTTGGGGTCACTACATGATGTCTGTTTGCTTGCTGGTTATGTCCCAGCTAATTTTGCAATGGGAGTCTAAATCCTTCAACCGCACATTCAGTTTGTAATTTAAGCCTGCATAATTTTACCTCTGCTTGCTTACACCCACTGTCTCCTGGTTTACACAGGCCATTGCTGGTTTCTGTAAGAATTGCTGCATTGATTGATACATGAAACAGGAAGGTAGGATGTTTTAATGTGGAATGGTATTTAGAGAGATGCAGCATCTGTGTCTAAAGTGAGAGATAGTTACAGGGTTAGACAAGTAGGCCATCAATTACCAGAGACTGAGGTTAGGACCATCTGGCTGTTTGAAACAACACCAGGTGTTAGCAGAAGCAAATTTCCTGTGTTGCAACATAGGAGGAGAGCAGCAGGCAAGAAACAGCCCTCCAGAGCGAATCTCAGCCATGAAAGAGACCGCTTCTCATTTCCTTTTTTAGTGCTGTCTTGTGGGAAAAAAAATCACTCCAAGAGCCTGACACACCTGTGTCTCCTGCTCAGTGCCTCCCAGGGCCACTCAGGGGGCAGTTCTCAGCCAGGCATGGGAACCCCCTCCTCTAAGGAGGGCTGAACAGGATTGGTACCCTCACAGCTGGCTTTGCCAGCTCCTGGTTTTCAGTCCCAGCTGCACCCTGACCCTTGCTGACGGACCTGAGTACCAGTGTCCTGCTTTGTATACTCAGCAGCTGTGGTCCCTTTGAGGCCCTCCTTGCTGCTAAACCCACAGTACGAGATATCTCCAGCCACACACATCCCTGCCTCAATTTCCCTCCCCATCCTGAAATGTCTCAATCAGCCAAGGGCGAGGCAGCCAAGGGTGGGCTGGTTGCTGGTGGAGAGTACCAAAAGGGGCAGAGAGATGACCATCACCCCCAATCTGCTCAACAGATGAGCATGCACTTACAGGCATTTTCAGCCATTCGAGGCTACTGGGCTGTATTTTTAAACAGTCACTTGCTTGATACATGAAAAAAGTATTGCTGCATTGTTAATATGTGTATTGTTAAATCTGAAGGAGTTTCTCACGCTGCTTCAAATTTTCTCCAACCTAAAAGTTACACTTACATAAGTGAATTAGGAAACAATTACATCTCCCACTAAAGTTGTTCCTACTGTACTAAACTTTAAGTGTAACAAAAGCTTGATGGAGCCTCTGGCAAAGGGCAGTGCCCAAGGTGGTTGCTCCTGGCAAGCACTCCAACTTAGCAATGTCCTTTCACAACAAGTAGTGAAAAGATTAAAAACTAGGTAAATGCAATTTCAGGAACTGGCAGCAGAACCTTAGATCCGTTTTTCCTTGTTTCTATTTTTATCAGAGAGAAAAAGCCTTCAAGTTTATTTTAAACTTTAAATGCTTTAGTTATTTCGTGACAGAGGGAAAAGCCTTTGATTTGACTATAAATGCCGAACTTACATGAATTCCTCAATAAAACATTTTATTTAGGGGCCATGGCAAAGGTTGCTAAGTGACAGCAATGCAGTTCTGTATCAGAGCACTTCCAAACCCCTATTGTTGAGGAGAAAACGAAATCACTGATGACACTGACGTGTGGTCAAGGTGGGAGGCTAAAGGGGTCTGGCTTATAAGCGAGCCCATGTCTATGTATTTTTAGTTCCCTATTAAATTCAGGCTGGTTTTCAGAAGCTCTGAGCACTTATGGCACTGACTGAATCAGGGCCGTGGTGAGGTGTCCAGGTCACTGCTACCCAAGTACTCTGGTGAAAGGGAATAATACAGTGTTAGTTCCAGCAGGATTTGAAACCATCAGCTACTCTGCAAATCAGAAGGGCTCACACTGTCCATTAAAATGCAACAAGGTGAGTGTTGACCCAGGGATAACATTTTCAAAATGTCCCTGTGACAAACACAGAGGTAGAATTTTGGCTAATGAGAATTTTTAAACATTGCCTTTGGGGAGTTCTTGTGTGGAATGTTGCACATAACAGCAATAACCATTCCTGAAAATAATGTTTTGGTTGCAATTCATACTTAAAAAGATATGTAACATTTCAAATGTCTGGTCAAATTACCTTCCTACCGATTTACTTGTGAAACTGATTGGTATGTATGAGTAATAACAACATGGACAATCTTCCACAGTGGTAAGCAAACACTTTTTAAATTCAAGAGATGTAACCACATAAGTCAAATAAAACCACTGCCTATTTTCAGGAGTGGAATAATAATTTTTATGTTCCTTTTTAGTGAAACATTGTTGTATGTGACTCTTTCATGTTTTGTACTTAGGGATGAAAAAGTAGTGTTTATTTTAGTGATGGGCACTACGAATATATTGTAGTCTTTAACTCTTTAAAATGTTTTTTAAAGTTTTTAAGTGACAATTTGTCAGGTGTTGACTTGGTTTTTTTTAATCTGGAATCATTTTACTTGAAAAGGAAATCTTATTTACAAACCAAATGAAATTCTAGCTTCTAAAACTAAGTAAAAATGAGACAGGGATGGTTTGACTGTATATTAAATGAATGTATAAAATTAACACATAACCACAGATGTATCAGATTGGGCTAGAAAGACAAATATCCAGAAAAATGTATTGACTATCTAGGCAGGACACTTCCTTTTGTGTTTTGGGTGGCTAAGTGCCTCTTACATGTTTCTCTCTTCTTCTGCATCCAGCTCTTTTGCATTTCAAATTGCACTCTTGATAGGTGTTTAGTCCTTACCTTCCATATGAGCTGCCTGTTTTGTGTGTAGGTGTCAGAATCTGTTTCTGTTTCAGACCGACCTGAGACAGGGCTGTGTTGGGCTTGATCCCGCCCATGTGCTCATCTGCTTCTCTGTTGTCGGGAGGCTGTGCTGTGGGGTTGTGGCAGGAACCAAACAACAGCTGCTCCAGGGCTGACTGCAAAGATTTCACAAGGACTTATTTTATTTACTAACCCCTTGAAAACTGCCCCACCTAAATCAACCCTCAGCTTGCTCATTCCAGTAACCAGTTTTAGCCAGGACTAATGATGCACTGTATTTGTGCAGAAACGGCATAGCTTCCCTTTACAAAAATACTTATAAAATGACCTTTATAAGGCCTTCATATAGGAGCCAGGTGGCCAGTTCCATTTGCAGCTCCATCCTGGCATTGCACATACGTGTAAGAGCATTCAGGAAGTTTGGCCCCAGACAGCAAAAATGTGGTGAGAGAAGTAGAGCGCAGTCCAGTTTAGACTCAGTTTGGGGCTTATCTAAGCTGTAGGGTGATGGGTCTGGCACAGACTTTGTGCTCGATGAAACATGGGTGTTTGGGCAATCACTGCCACTTTGGCTTCTCTGGTCACTGCCTAGCAGGGGAGCTCCCTGACTGTGCAAGGCTGAAACTTTTGAGTGGAAAGAGCAAGACGCATCTGCCAAGCAGCTCCTCTGCTTGGTCAAGTCCATGCAGGGAGGTGATAGCTCAGCTGATAGTACATTGCTCCATGGTAAAACAAATCTGGCCAGCAGGAACACAGTACTGTCACATCCTGAATGAGTCTGCTCTTGCAGTCAAACTACTTGTACCCCAGTAAGTACCCTGGGGTATTTAATTATCCCAGGCTGAGGGTGTGCTGAGGATGATTTTGGGTCCTTGACTGTTGAGTTAATTCCTGGGTTTATGGGCCAAGAGGCTGTTTTGGGTACAGTCTTGGGGTAATGCTGTAACTGCTCTGCAAGTGGTCCTGGGAGGCTCTGTGCAGCCATGGTGCAACCTCCTGCCTTTCTGATCTGGAGGCCTGGATAAAAAATCTGATTCTGGGATCTGCAATACAGCTCCCTTCCATTTGACTTGGTAGGAGGAACCAAAAGAAACCAGAGAAAGAAATATTAACACAACTGTCTTTGATCTAACTGGGAAAAGTATTCTTGAGAATAATATGCGAGAAAGGAATCAGAATTTTTGCCTGCTTAAAATTTCCCATTGTCTTCTAAGGAGCAAATACTTTGGTGTATATTTTGTTTAGCTGGATTCTTTTGCTATGATGGTCTGTCTACACTGACTAAATTCTTGTGCTAATAGCTCCACGATGCTGCATTTAAAGATTATAATGCATTTATAGCCCACTGATAGGAAAAAAAAAAAAAGGCAGCTGTATAAAAGCCAGGTATTAGCTATTATTAAATAAAAATAATTTACAGCTTACCACAGTCACAATGAATGAGATTGACTCACTCATGGGCTTTAGGACATGTTTTCTAGTTTTTGTTTTACGAGACTGTACATGAAGGATGTTAGCTCAGTTGGAGATTTTCTCTTTTACTCTATGCCAAGGTTTTCAGAAGTGACTAATGACTTTGGGTGCTTAACTGGAAACATTGTAATAACGCCTGAATTTCAGAATGGCTGAGCACCCATCATCTGAAATTTAAGTCCTTTTATGGTCGTTTAAATTCAGCTCTCAGGACTGAGATCCTCTAATTCATCAGGAACTCTTGAAAAGCTTAGAAGTTATGGAAATATATTAAAAAATTTAAGATGCAATTTCCTTCTTAAAGGCCTCCCCTTGCCAAATTTTCCATATCCCAATATGTGCAGAATTAGAAGACAGAAATTGGCAATTATTGAATGCAATGTGCTTTGAATTTATGGTAAAGAAAATATTGTGTTCACTTCCTTACCACAGTGTGGTAGCCCTGCTTTTCTGATAAAGTGTGATAGCCCTAACCTTGTTTTTAAAGAATGTTGTGTCAGTTCTCCAGATCTTCAGCCTAAATCAGTGAAGTAGTTGAGGGAATTCAGCCTTTGTTTTGCAAAAGCGGATGCAAATCTGTTGTCTTTATATAGAGAGGAATGATTCACGGGATGTTACAAACACAAGAGGCTTGGGATACCTGGGAATGAATGTCCCACACAAGATGACAATACTTCTGCTTCATAGTCCTTCTAATGCTGTGCTGCCAGAAACCCACATAAGCCACCCTTATGCAGTGGACTCATACTCCCTTTCACTAACATTGCCTTTGCAGATACTGAATCAGATCTGTCTTTGATATCCACTGATGCAAACTACCAGCAGTTGAATTTTGCCATCTGACACCAGGTGGGCTTAGCATTTCATTGCTCACTGGGAGGTGAAGCTTTCCCTCAGATAACTGGAGAACTCTGGCTGATTATCTTATAAAAATCAGCTATTGCATCAGGAGCAGAATAGGAGGCAGTGAGTATCTTAAAGGAATTGCATCTGTAAGCTTTTACTCTGTCCAGCAAGGCAGTTACCCACAGCTTAGATCAGATCCAACCTTTTTATGCTTCCCTACAGGTTTGCTTTGATTGTCCCCCCTTTTTCCAATAAACACTCTAAGACACCACTGGGCAATTACTGAGGAAATCCCTGGGAACTTTTTCTGCAAGTTTATCCATGGCATGCAGGGTATAAGGGACTTGCCCAGGGTCACATGCTCCCACATACACAGGACACGTGGTTGGCTGTTCCCAGAAGTGGATGCCAAGAAGCAAGCTAGTGAGGGGCATGGGAACAGCTTTGTGACTGCAGCCCATGGCAGCAGTGGGAAATGGAGGGCTACAGCTGGACTGTGAGAAATGAAACAGCATGTTTGGTTTTGAAGAGAGAAACCTAAATGCTTGTCTAAAGCATACCGGAAATCATTGGGCACCCAGCTTTACAGTGACAGTGCTACACAGAGATGCTGTGAATTCTTTATTTCTGCCTGACTGATCATTTCATCACCTGGATGGTCCTGAAAATGTAGCTCTAGGCAAGGACAGAGGAGTAAGTTTATCTTGGCATCTTCTACTCTCTTTTTGTTAAAGAAAGTATTAAAAAGAATATAAAAACTATTATTTCCTCCAAATGTTTTCCCACATCCTACATCTCTGAGCCTGGAATGTAATCCTACAGTCACTCCTGAACTGGCTCCTTATCTTTCCAGTCTCTGTCTTCATATCATCTGAGCATGTTCTCTCCTTTTCTTCAGCTAGGTGACCTCCCACTTTTGGGGAGGACATAGTGAAGACAGCATCTTGTTGTAGCTTTTTGTAACTATTTATTTTATTTCTTCCTGTCCAGATGAGTCTACTCCAGTCTGCTTTATTGAAATCCAGCAAGACACATGAGAATCTCGCAGTGTGCAACCTAGACAGGATCTCCAGGACCTTGCTACCTCACATCAGTTCCTCCTGTTGGGGACGCTCCACTCCTCTCCTCCCAACTGTGACAGATATTCTCAGGTACAAAGTCTGGCCAAGAGCTGTAGTGACAGCATAAAATCATAGAGTCATAGAGTAGGAAGGGACCCACAGTGAACTCAGACTCCTGGCCCTGCACAGGACAGCCCCAAGAGTATGTATGGTTTTGGTTTTTTTCTCTTCTGTCCCAAGAATCACATCAAAAGTGACTTTTTTTTTTTTTTTTCCTGCTGTCCTGTGTCCTCTGAATTCCCAGCCTGCCAAAGTTCTCAGCAAGGCAGACACCACGATGCTCAGGGCAGCCTAATGCCACATACACCTGCATACATTCCTTCTCATGATGTGATGTGCTGGAATGGTTGCAGGAAGCATAACAGAAAAGAAGGGTTTGTGAAACATTCTGGCTACTCAGGCACCCTTCAGCTGAGGGTGAACAGCTTGTGCTTCTAGACATACCCAGATGCCCAGGCACTTCGGTTCGTGGTATCGTCCTTCAACTAAAATATGTGATGTCTGTTTTAATAAGAGCAGGATGGCAAGATATGTATGGAAGACATCAAAAGTCTTGGGACTTAGGAGTTTTGCAGATGTAAAATGAAGCAGATTTTTTTGTTTTTAAATGAATCTCAGAGTTTGGACAACAGCATTGCAGAGGGGAGAATACAATTGCCTCTACTTGTACTCAAGCAAAGGTACATTTTACTGGGTTAGTGTCTGGACTGGGCAGAAAAGGTAGGGCAATGGACTCTAAAAAGAGGGTCTGGGAGATAGCACTGGAGGCATAACCAAACCAGCAATCTGCTGCCTGGCTCATCACCAGGGAAGAAGGTTTGCCCCACTTACAAGGAAATGAACAGGGCCCAGAAGGTATTTCTGAAGAATGAGACACTGTCATCTGCACTAAGCATGGCTCACTGTGACCTCTAACCCTCCAAGGCCACATCTTCTGCAGGTAAGGAAACAGGCAGTACAGTGCCTATAAACACCATGGTGCTACTGCCCCACTGATGGCACCCAGGGCAGTGAGGTCCCCGCAGAGTCGCAGCTGCAGGGAAAACATCTGCCACCCCAAACACATCCCATCTTGTTCCACTTCCTCTGTCGGAGTGATTTTGGTAGCTAACTAGATGATCTGTAAGGTCCCTTCTGAGCTAAACCATTCTGATTCCATGATAACACCTTTTTTGTCTATTCACTGGCAGCTATGCTGTGCCAATGAACAGCACAAAAGTGTCCGACAGCCAGCTCAGACAAGATGACATTTTGGGAAGGTCTCCCCCAGCTCCGCCCTGTCCCAGCACAGCACCCCCAACCCTTCCAGCACCCCTCTCAGGCACTCAGGCGCCAGTGCCTAATTGAGGCAGCGGCTGGTTTTAATATGAGTTCTGAACACTGTTTTGGTTTTTTTTTAGATCCTAAATTGCTTTCAAAGGGATGGTGCATCATCCCCCCACCACTCGGTCCGCACTCCCCGGGAGTGGCGGGACAGCCTGTGCAGCCTCCAGAAGATGGTGCCCTGCTGTTAGGAACAATGCTGCGAGCGAGTGCAGTCATTCCAGTTCACTGGCACAATGTCACACAAAATGCTTTGTGTCTGTCAGCACATTCCTGGAAGGTCACAGTGAATGATGAATGCTCCTGTGTAGGAGCTGAGGAGGTTTTGGGTATTTTTTTTTTCCTTTCCCTTTTCCCCATGAATTGCATCACTTGGCAGCCTCTTGGCTTCATTCATTTGACTCCTGCGGTTCCAAACCTTTCCCAATTGTTGTGAGCCTGCTTCCTCCACAACCCCTCTGTGGCCAAAGCAGGATATTCATGACTGACTGCCCTGGAGAATCTGGATGAGTTCCAGCTACTTTCCACAGCAGAGTTGCTCACTTCCCTCCCCCCGAGGGCTGAAATATCCTGTGGTTCTGGCTTGCTTTCTCTCCGGATGCACATCAGCTAAAGCATATGCATCATCATGTGATACCCAAGGTTGTTTCAGCACAGCTAATTGTGATAGAGGCTTTATTTAGATGCCATGTATAAAAAGATGAGTAAAGCACTCCAGCATGAAGTCAGAAGGATATTTGACTTGATCCTAAATGAAAAGCTAATTTTAACTGGCATGTAGCATTGGAGTTCTCCATTGAGCTTTGCACATATGTCTAAGATGTTTAAATAATTCCAATAAACTATGATGTCATCTTTGTAGCTCCATTGCCGTCTCCTATGACTTGGTTCATGATTTCTTTCCACTCTGAGTTACTAATTGCTCGTGAAGCTTGTGCAATTGAATGGGGCTCTTCTATTTTTTCACACTCCCTTCCCCCTTACAGAAAGTGCACAGACCTGCTAGTTTTAATTGGGGAAAAACACCTACAGCTAAATTCAGCATTATTTCTTAATGGGAATTGACCAACACCTGAGCAGCAGTAGTCACTTGGCACAGTACAGCCAACCACAGTGAGGGGTATTTTTTGGGGGTGGGGAGGAGTGTTCAGAAGAATCCATGCCAGAGTGAAATTGGAAGAGGAACACCTGTAAATAGTGTTCACAGGCTCATGTGGGCACATGTTTTTCTGAAGGATGGAGACGCATTAAATGGTCAGGACAGTTAACAGCCTCCAATACACAGCTTTTGTTTGAGCAAATGCAGCAGCTTTTGAGAAGGGACCACTGGGACCCCAACAGTACCGCTGTTGAGAACTCACTCCCTGTCTCTGAAGCCATCTCGCAATGTCTGTACTGTTAAACTCCCTTTGTCTTCAAAACAGGGTGGCTGCATCTAACTTGGCTAATAAACAGTCCCTGGTCTAGTACCTTAACTGTGCCCAGGAATGGGTTGGAGGATGCTGGCAGGCCCGGTTCAGAAGTGGTCCTGGCACTGCTGTAACCCTTCTCCAGTTCAGATGATGGTGATCTGTTCTTGTGTCCTGGTTCTACTTAACTGTCAGGTATGGATGTGGTTCGACAGACTCCTGTGGGCTCTACAGAGTTCAACTCTGGGACTAGGAATCTTCATTTTGGAAATAAGAAAAATGTCCTTGAGCAAAAGAAATTGGATAGGGGGGAGAGAGTAAAGGTAGAAAGTAATTTTTAGGTGAGGAGAAGTGTTTGGACTTCAGTGAGACATTAAATAAAGCCAGAGAGAAGAAAAATCACAGGCCAAATGAATCCTTGGGAGTAAAAATTTGTGAAGTAAAGTAGGATATTAGACTTTCCAGAAAGCTGCAAGAAAACACATGTTGCTGCCAGTTCACTGGTATGTAGGAAGAAACTAATCGAAACATCAAGGGGGTTTTTCAGCAGCAACAAAAAAGGACATTTTGTAAAAGCTCTGGTGAAGACAAGCAAATTGCAAAGCACTATCCAGTAATGGCTACATGCTGCAAAATGTGGGATAAAAGGAAAAGAAACTTGAGGACGTTTGTACATTTCCAGAGAATTCATCAGAACTTTCAAGCTGTTGAAGAAATGTCAGGAAGTGGAAAAGCAGAGGTTTTGCACAATCTATGAGTAACAACAAAAAAACAAAAAAGAAAAACAAAAAAGAAAAAAAGTACTCAAGTCAGAAGAAGACATTGAAACTTGTTTGGGTTTATTTTTATTTCATGAAATCCCTTGGTACTATTATTTCCCAGGTCTGCGTTTACAGACTCAGGTTTCTCTGTCACTTCCCTTTGTACAGACCAAGAGCTGTTCCATATACAGGCACACAAATAGCATCAGAAACCTTCTTGGGGTTAAGGTCACTTCAGATCAATTGAGCTCTTTGTCAGCATCTCTAACAACCTGATAACAATATGTGGAAGCAGGCTGGCCAAGAAACATAACAGGATTGAAGCCACATTTTTCTTTCCTCTTCAATATTTCTTGATGTCACTACAGGGAAATGACAGCAGAACCCTTAGCCCTTGTATTGCTGTATCAAACCATAGTGAAAAACACAAGGAAGTACTGATGTCTGCAGGGCTTTGGATGAAGAGCTGGAGGCACTGTGTGGTGTGAAGCCAGGTCTGCAGCATAAGGGTGAGACAGAGGTCCATGCAGACATGACATAACCAGCAAGAACAGCCCAGTTGTGGCCATTCAGGTTTCACCAGAGGCTGTACATGCTCATGCAGGATTCAGGCTTTGCAGTTGGTGGTTGTAAGTCCACTGTGTCTGCTTTTTATGGGCTGTCTATAGCTCTCTCCATTATGTCTACCTGAGGATGGGAGATCCTCAGATCTCCTTGCCACATAGGAACTATACACCCAGTATATATATATATATATATATACCCTCCACTCTGAGGAGGAGATCACAGAATGGGTCAGGTTGGAAGGGGCCACAGTGGGTCATCTGGTCCAATCTCCCTGCTCAAGCAGGGTCATCCTGGAGCACACTGTGCAGGATTGTGTCTAGATGGTTGTGGAGTATCTCCAGTGAGGGAGACCTCACAACCTTTCTTGGCAATCTGTTCCAGTCACCCACACAGTAAAGAAGTTCTTCCTCATACTCAGGTGGAACTTCCTGTGCAAATGCATATGTTTATGTGTATGATGCCGTGTATACAAAGAGCAGCAAGAAGGGCAGTGGTGCTGTCTGCACCTGTCTTCCAGGGCTGTCACAGAGATATTTGTATAATTACTCAGTGATAAGGGCTACAGCTCATCTGACTGCACATGAGAAGAAAGCCTGATAAATCTGCCTTTTCCATCTGTCCAAGAGCAAACCTCAGTGTGCCCTCATGCAGCCAGAAGAGCCTGTAACAGAGATGATAAGGAAAAGCAGCCTGTTATCATTCTCAGTGCAACACAGCTTGAGTACTCATGAGTCACAGTTTGCTCTCACCCCTGACTGAAGGAAAATGCCTGGGGATGTGTCAGGAACTTGAGAAAAGTAAGGACTCTAAGGGTCTTCTCAAGGTATTCTGACATGCACAGGACACCATTTGAACCTGAACAACATCAAAACTGTTACCTACATCTCTAGAGTGACACCAATATGCACTCGTCACTGAGATGGAGGAAGGAAGGAGTTAGTACATGCATACACAGGTATGAGGAAAAAGTTTTGCAGAGAAGGTGGTTTGCTGTGCATTCTGGTATTTGACACATGCAAATAAAAACTTCCTGCATATTTTGGCTTCTGTAAATGGCACTTAGATACCAAGGTTCTGAGCACTTAGAGCGCTGGGAGTGAGACCTCCTCTACTACAGACAGCGCAGCTGGAGCATTCCTGGTTGTATTGATCCACAATAGGAGCAGAGGTACCTTGGAAAAACAACATGACTTTCTCTGCTACAATCCATAATCAGCACTGGCAGAGGAAGCTAGCACCCTAATTGTTTCCTTGCCTTCTCTCCCTGCTGTCCTGGTGAGGATGAAGGTGGGCAAGGACAAACGTTCTCCACATGTGAGATGTTTTGGTCTTGGGTGGTACAGGACTCCCATGTCCTGGCTCCTTCATGTGTTTGCCACAGACAAAAGCCATGCTTGGTTTCAATTTTGTTCTTCTGAGGCCCCTGAGAGGGAAAGGCCAGAACACTGTGGGATAGATGTGAAAGCTATCAAATGTGATTTTCAATTACCAGTACAGTAAGTCTAGGCAAATGCACCATTGAAATCAACAGGGGTCTTTTTAATGGTGTCAGTTGTGCTTGGAGTCTTACTCTAATTGTGTGCCTACACAGGGTTTGAAGACTGGGAGTCATCCACCTAAACGTAGGTATTTGATGAAGATGTCTAAGGTAGAACAGTACAAAGAGACAGATACAGTCAGGCAGCAGGTCAGACTTTATGACTGAACCCATCCCATGCTGTTAACTGTGAAAAGTCATTAAAGAGCTTAGTCTTCTAATTTGGTGCCTTGAATAGTGCCCAGACTTAGTGGGAAGAACAGGTTGAAGCAGCTCAGTACCCAACTGAAACAGTGGGAAAATTATTGCATAATTTTCTCTTGCCACACTTGCTAAATTTAGGGTGAAAATGTGCATGTGTTGCTGAGTCTGACTGAGGGATGAAGAAGGAATATAATTAATTAGAAAAATTAAAATTAAAATAAACTTCTATTTTTCTGCTTTATCCTAATGTAGCTAGAATGTTAAGAATTTATCACCTGAGATAAAACACTTAATCATTACTAAACCCTTTGGCAATTGTTTTAATAACATTAATCAAGATGAGCTCATTTAGTGCTAATGGGGGTGTTTTAAGTACTTTTATAGGATTTTCACTGAAATTCACAATTAAATAATTGGGCCATTATTCTAAAGTGTTTTTGTCATCCCTCAGGGAAGTCCCAATTTCTTGGATTTCATCTGCTTGGTTTTATTTCCTCTCAAGCATTAATTCTGATTGCCCTTGATAATTTTGAAGCACCTCTTCCCAGTTACTAATTTGACCCTCTTCTGGGCAGTCTGAGGTTGGTTGCCCCTGCTAATCTATTTTGTCAAGGCAGTAATGGACAAGAAAGATTTAAAATACCACTAAATGAGAGTGGTGATGGATGATGAGACAGCAAGGGTGCTGATTGCCATCACCTAAAGGTTCTAGTGAGTTGAGTTTTTCCCAACACCGAGACTGGATGAGCAATTGGCTAATTAATTGTCCGATTCTATTTGATGTTAGCTTAAGCATGCTTAGTCTTTATTATAGGCTGCAGTCTTTGTAATCTGGAACACACTGGCAGTTGCTGAATGTATTATGGAAGGAAGACAG
This sequence comes from Scytalopus superciliaris, assembly GCA_013400415.1. Lineage (NCBI taxonomy): Eukaryota > Metazoa > Chordata > Aves > Passeriformes > Rhinocryptidae > Scytalopus > Scytalopus superciliaris. Next base: position 2,513,628 of record VXBX01009439.1, read on the forward strand.
AGTCTTCCTGAATTTTTGTTTTTAGTGCCAGTTAATATGGCCAAATGTGACTGAAATATCCTCATAACGATGGCAGGTGTAATGTAGGACATATGGTAGACCTCAGCCTCTTTTGAAAAGCAGTTAGATGCCATGAGTGATCTGAAACAACACTAAATGTTTTGGGCAGTTGCACTGAGCCTTACGGTTGGAAATCATTCAAGATTAGGACTCAACATGTCCATGTATACCTGTTTATACATAATGTAGGTATCTAGACTCCTGTTACACTCAATGGAGATACAGTTAATGCAGTCACTGAAAACTAGAGTGTCATTTGGCTGCTTAGACACTGTCTGTCTACACTAAAATGAGTTGAGTCACCCTCCAGACTCTGGTGACTGTATCCAGCAGATCTCAGTGCGAACTAGAATGCCTCAGGCTCAATTCAGCTGACTGAACTTTGATGCTTAGTGCCATGGTAGATACTCTAGAGTATCCTGGCCGGCCTCCAACTCTATCTTCAGAAGTGGCAGGTCATCTCTGCCAGTCCTATGCGAACATCTCAGACATTTTATGACACCTGAAAAAATTGCAAGATGGCTACATGTGGGCACCAAAAAAATGATGCTTTTTGCCACAGATTGCAGTAAGCACCACAGAAAGTCATTTCAATATAAATGCTAAAACTCTCAGAGTAATTTGTATAATGATATGTTCATTTAATGATAGTCATATTAGAAAGTTATATTTAATCTGGTAGGAAAGCCTGTGTAAGCCATTCCCTGTTTTGATAATCACAAGAGATGTTGCCATTTCAAACTCACTCCATCAAATTGTCAGGTCATATCCTACCAGCATATTTGGTAATTCTAATGCCTAACCCTAAAAAATGACAGCAAAGGTTAACTGTAATACATTTAAACAAGAAACAGTGCATATTTGTTTCATATTTAACCAGCCCTGTGACTGCTCTTTTATACTCTTAGAATAAATGAAAGTTTGTTGCTTTTACTCCATTATGGTGATTCAAAATAGTACAGGCTGGTAGATATACAAGGGGAGAAAGAAGGAAAAATGTATTTTCAATTTATTGCTTGTCTGGAAAATTAGTTTTTAAAATGTCTTTGAAAAGATTATCCTCAGTACAAAGATCTTTACTCCCATCATTGTACCAAATGCAAAACTTCAGCTTCATAAATCCCATTTTTCAAGGCTTTATGTGATAACAAAGATCAAATTTTGTAACACAAGTGTGTGTATCTTGTAGGTTGTACATTCTGTTTGGTGTCAACTGTTGGCAAACTACTCAGCATTTCAGATTTAACAATTTCTAATATTTTATTCACAGAAGGAAGTTGAAATATTACACTGAAAAACTACTATGACTGAGAACAATTATTTTCAGTAGTATTATTTCAGTAGTATTATTTTTGATAGCTTAATAATTAGATAGAATCAAGATGTCATATTTTTACTATGCAAAGCATCTTCATTTTTATGTTCTTTGTGATCCCATAGAGAGGTCTCAGGTTTTGCAGCACACTTGGGACGTGGCTTATGACCATGCCAGATATGTTAGGAGGGCAAGATCCAGGTAAAAAACATGTGATGTATCCTGTTTGCACTTACACAATTATAATAATTCAATCCTTTACACAAAAATGATGCAACAGGTTTCCATTTTAGGAAGTTAAACTGTCCACATGGGTGATGAATGCTCTGTTGTAGGCTGCAGCTGACACTTCTGTGTCTCGACTACAGCTGCATATTACTCAGTCTAACAACACCTACTGCATCTAGTCCTTGAAATTACTTGATGGGGTCTTCCAAGGGTTTAACTCGATTTGAGCTTTAGCTAAGCAGGAACTGAGTAGGAATTTCAGGATTTCAGTTGCAGCAGATAACTGATATTGACACCATTGTGCCTTAATTCGTGCAGTGTTGCACCAAGCAATGGGTGGAACATCCACGTCTGGAGAGGCCAGTTTGTCATGATTAACCTGGTGGGTTAGGGCAGAGAAAAAGCAGCTTGACTAATTGTAACATTTGTTTTCATTTAATAGCTTCATAGATTCCAAGGCCAAAAGGGAGCACTCTGATTACCTAGTCTGATCTCATGCAGGACAGAGGCTGCCGAGCGTCACCAGGTGATTCCTGCACAGACTGAACCCTTCTTCCCTGGGCCATAAGGAAACTCTCCAGCAAGCTATATGGGTGAACATTACCTCATGCAATATATTGGGCTGTATCTTGAGCTCATTTTACCATCTTATAAATCCTGAGAATTTTCTCTTGGCAACACAGGGCTTGCATGAATGAAAGAGAAATCAGAATTTGGCTCACCCGTCCTCACAGCATGGTACCCAGCAAAAATTTTTCTTTACTCTCCTGTATAAAAAGTGTAAGATACATATTTATGTACTTGTGATACGTTGCTTTATCCTGAAGTGTAATGTTTTGATTGAATCAATGATGCTGAGGTAACTGGTCCCTTGGTCCAACTGTAGAATTTGGCCTTGTTTAGAAGATAAGGGAGAATCTTCATTACTTTTATTGGAGTTGATAGGTTTGTCTGACCTTCTGCCTTGTATACATCAGATTTAGTCCCTAATATCAGCACTGAATCCAGCACTTCTCATATAATCAGAGCAAAACCTCTGAAAGACTCAAGAATCCACCATAACATAAAGCAGTTCTTTTCAAGCACTTTCAGAAGCTATGTGCCTACCTCCAGAGAGGAAAAAAGTGAAAATAATGACATTACAGACTGAAAATCCTTGAGTGTATTCAAATTACATATTTATCCTTCCTGCTAAAAGCAAAATCAGTATATTTTAAATACAGCTCAATCTAATATGACAAGAAGTGAAACAATTCAAGTGTAGTCACTATTCAAGGTAATATTCTACTGCTCAGAAACATTCTGCATTTGTGCATCTAATTACAGCTAAATAGCAGACAAATGCTGATATATTGTAGTCACCTGGGAAAAGAGGAGTTAGGGCAGCTATGTGTGTCAATCAGGTTAGTAGGTAGATAAATCTGGATTTCTGCCAGCCAAAATTTTTAAGGCCTATGTTTGGCTGAGATCACCAGGTTTCTTGATACTCACAGTTATTTGCATATCTGTATCTTGCATATTATGCTACAGTTCTTTTCAAAAGAAAAGAAGGTAGTTCCTTTAAGTCCCAAGTCTAAAGTGAATATATGAAAATGATCCATGATGCTATTATCCCAACCACACTTCCCGAGTGTTACTTTCTAATATCAGAAAAATTTGTTGCCATGGTGACTGGCCTGACCTGAAACAGTTCAGTTGATGCTGAGCTTCCATTCCCTTCCCCCAAAAAAGGAGCTAAATATAATCTTTTGGAAAGGCAATTTTTCTTTTGATTCGTTACCGGCAATGCCTCACAACCTGTTGTTCGTGCCATATTGGCTTATTAACACTCTTAGTTAAAAGAAATAGAGAATTCAAAGAAAACTGAGCTTGAAAGTAGGCTGCAGTTTTAACTGAAAATTATCCTTGTAAAAGGATGTTGTGCCCACCCATCTCAGGACACCAACTAATTTAGCTTCTTTTGAATGGAAATGGGAAGTTCAAATGTGTCATTAAAATCCAAGAATTCCAATAGTGGGTGAATTCAGCATTACCTGCCCACAGACAAAGTAGACAGTGGCATGCTAAAAGTTCCTTTGATCCTTGGTAACTCATTTAATGTGCCTCATCATTAGCATGCACCTTACTTTAATCCTCTATTGGATTAAAAATTGACCTTCACATGATCCTCAGGCAAGGATATATTTTGTTGAAAATTTTCTTTTCTTTGAAAGGGATACTAAGAAGGAGAAAAAGTCAGGACTGACATCCCTCTGCAGCTCCAGCAGCAGCTGGGACATGCTGTGCTAATCGTGAAAAAAGGGCTGAAATCCACAAAAGGCCACAGGTGCTAAGGAAGGAGTCAGATGGCTCATCAGTGTTTAAAGGCCAAGAATGCAAATCACAGGACCTATACTCAGTACCAACTATGATTTCACCGGTTGAATTTTCCAGACATCCAGGGAAAGGCTCCAGATGTTTAGTGTAATCCAGCTTGCTTAAGAGGCATGCCTGGGGTTCCTAAGGGCAGTAAACTGAAGAAGCTTATGTATATAATCTCAAGGTAAGGACAGTCTGCCTTTAGAATGTAGAACAAACTTCTTCCCAGGTATCTCAGACTTCCTGTATTTCTAACATTGTTTATTAATAACCTCAGATCATGAATGTCGGCTGTAGTCCAGGAGTGCAGTTTGGAGGAAGGATCTTGGGACCCTTCCTGCCAGCTCCTTCAGAATGAAGCAGTGTTACCCACTTTAAATCAGCAAGGATATTGGCTCCTTTTCCCTTACCTCTCTAGTAATGTCAACCTTCCCACACCAGAGTTATGCTCCTGCTGTGTGAGTGCTTTCCCCACCATGCTTCAGACTTAGACTTCCTCTTGCTTCCTTTTCTTTTTGACTTGTGGCTTTTTCAAATGATCTTACTTTCTGACAAGATTTCAAGCTGTGAATTTTAGCCTGTGCTTTGGAGTCAGATTGGCATTTACTGGCTTGCCTTTTAGCAACAGTTCATCCAGTGGGTGGGCCTCCAGGTCTGAACAGGGAAATGAGAGTCTCAATGCAGCATAGTGAGCTCAAAGAGACATGGGAAGTGCCCCCATGTCTCTTTGGGAGATATGGTCTATACTAATGTCAAGAGAAGCAACTCCTCTGTGTCGTTGGCACACCATTTCACCTTTCCAAGGTCTCTCACAAACAACAAGAGCGGACTCATTAAGAGCCACTCAGAAAATGTCCACTGAAACAATACCTGAATGCAAAATCAGGTTTGTATCTAGCTGACCAATGACATTGATGAAGAACTTCTGCATTGCTCTAAATTTTTCCCCTTTATTAAGGGAAAAATTATAAAGCAGAATTGTTTGGCTTTCAGCCATGTTTGGCTTACAAGATTTTTGCTCTGCTAGCTCTTTTTTTCAGGAAAAGATCATTCTGAGCACCAATATTTATATAAGACATTTCAGAAACTAGCAATGAAAAATGATCTTGAAATGCAAAAAGCAGTAGTGTTATAACTGGAGACACCAGCAAGACAAGATTTGTAGGGAGAGTAAAGTTTTTCAGTTTATCGTCTTAAATAATTGGGGAGAAAAAATGGGCATGCAAGCTCTTCCTCAGACACCACTGACTTACAGAAAGGCCTTAGCTAGTAATAAAGGGCAAAGAAGTATTCCTTCAGCTTCTCCAGAATTGCTCTCCAGAGTCTGTAATTGCTCTCTTTCACACACACAAACACACACAAACAAGTTTTAAAACCACTTATCTTGAACAGGTCTGCAGTCTGCCAAGTACCATGTTCTCTGAAAGGTTACAAAGAAACATGGGATTCCTCTTACCCCAACAAACTAACTGACTTTGACAGCTAAATTCCCTTTAAATATGTTTAGAACTTCCTTTATATAGAAGTGTGAGTCATTCTGACAGACTTAATTTGTACTGAAAAATGAATGTGTTAAACTTATTAACCATTCACGTTAGAAAGTCTATAAACAGTAGATTGATGACATTTGCACTTGGTGCACTACACCCTGTGTGCCTAAAAGTAAAATTATAAGAGGCAGTGAAAGACGCTGAAGATTTGCTAGAAATTATGTCTTAATGCCCTTCTGCTCTCGACTTGATGTTTCCTTGATATTTCGTTTTCTATAGTGAGGAGTGAATATGAAATGATGGCCCTTTTTTAACAGCATCATATTTATGACAATTTGTTCATATTGCCAGCAGAGCTAAACAACTAATAGCAAATACAGAAGCTTGTTGGAGTTAATAAAACACTGCATGATAGACCAAAAGATCCATTTGAGTTTGAAGACCCATCAATTGATACCTAAGGAGATGCTGAAGTTTCAGCCTTTGTTTAGAGGCTTTGACACTACCTGGATCTGAACTTCTCTAGCTTGTTTCTGTGTTAAAAGCTTGCCTGATTTGTAAAAAAGAGTGAGTGGAGGGGATATGGTATTCACAAAGTCAAGTGTGAATTACTTAGGAAATCTCGCAACATTTCTTTCTTCTCAGTGGTAAGAAAAGCTCTCCAAAAGGTGATTCAGAGGCAGTGCCTGACTCAGATGCTCAAAAGTGACCCTTAGTATTGTCAGATAAGCTCAGTGTGAGGTGACACCTCAGTCCAGTCTGCACATGCCTTTGTGTCAAGTTGTTTGGAGAGACCTGGCAGGTTCTTCAGGCAGGGAGACTCAAGCAGGAGTGTTCGTGAGCTTTCTCCAAGCTCAGAGCCTGTTGTCTGTACAGTTGGATCTTGGGTTTCAAGCATTGCTATGAAAGAGGATACAGATCTCATGTCAGGGTGTCTAAGGGAGCTTTAGGCTTTGAGATTACTACTAGGGATACAAAACTGGCAAATCAGGATTGATAAGGGTAGAAATAACTCCTCTGTGTGCTTCAGAATCAAAAGTGGACAAGATCATACAGTCTGAGAAGGCCCACTTGCTTACTGTGCTATGATTTCGACCCTCTTTGAGAACTGGTTGATAGGACTTTGGATCCAAATCAGCCCCTGTGTCAGTAGGTCAGACACAGGGTGGGAGCCACTAGCTAAAGTTGAGGCTGATCTTGTCAGTATAGTCCTTTCCCTGTCTCCATTTCTTCAGCAACTAGCAGTTCAAAAATCTTTATAAAGCCCAACCATATCGTAGGGCACAATATTTCAGTGTCCTTCATATTTGTTTTATGGAGAATTTGCTATTGCCAAGTACTTGAGAAATCAGTGGTAGTATGGGGAGATATCTCTAAACTAGAGACATTTTAAGGGTTTGTTTAGAAATCACACCCTTGTCACTGATACTTGAAAAACCTTCATTGCTCATCATCAAATCCAGTGAGCATATTTATAGTAGTCAGGAAGGAAATGTGTGCTGAGGTTACTTTCTAGTGCTATCCAGACCCTCTGCATTTCTCTGGAGTATATCAGGAGTATGAAAGAGAAGATAATGATATTGCAGAATCCCTGCCACATAATAGTCCATGAGAACAAAAGAGGATTAGGGAGTATGAAAATGAACATTCATCTGATCTGAATGTGCCAGTTCTACGAACCCTTGCACAGCTGACAGCTTTGGTGTGATGTAGAGGACTTTGTTTTTCTTCCTTTGCTGACAACATTTCTTCTGGGAATCTAATGCATTATTATATTCCATGGCAAATGTTTGCAGCCCATGGAATGGACAATAAAAAACATGTGACTAATTTGGAGCATTTTAACCTGTGTGTGTGTGTGTACTTTCAGAACAGCTCCATGTGTTGTGCAACACATTTGCCACCAGGCCAGACTGCAACTCTCCATAGGCCTCAAGGATTAGGACTCCTGTAAAAGTATACATCAGAAAAAGATGCAACTGTATATACAGAAACAGCACAAGGAGACCGTGCACATGTAAAAGCACAAATGAATCAAAGCATTTTGGATATCTTTTTGTTTGGATATGACTACCTTTTTGGATTGACCTATAACAAATTAATAGTTCCAGATTTTTTACTATAGTGAGTCAGAAAGGATAAATCCAAGTGAATCTCTGTGCTTTTCTTGCCCTGGAATTCTAAAATTGATTTTATGTGGTGCAGTCTAAGCTAGGTTGTACCAGAAAACAATGAAACAAAAAAACTCCACCCAGTATGCAACAACTTTTAAAAGAACTTTTCTAGGGTTGCAGATGCAGAGATCTAAGAATTAACGAAATACCAGAATTAATGTTGTCTGTGGTTTTCCGTTCACTTTCTTAGGTTACAGTATTGAATTAAATAGTTACATATGATTTTTCCCACTCTGCCAGGGGGATGAATCAGACTTGTGCTGTGAAGGCATCTGTTGTCTGTTAAGTCCCCTGACTCATTTGTTGCACAAGTTGGAAGATGTGAGATGAATGAAGCGGGGGACAGCAGGGAGAAAGTGGGTTCTCTGGTGGCTGAGGTAGATGGATGTCACTCAGGAGAACTGGATTTCACCCCTGCCTCTGACAAAAAGATCATATGAGGAACTCTGAAAATCATTTAAACCAGGGTTGTTATATTCAGCCATGAAAAGAAGAAATTACACTGTGAGTTTCCAATTGCACAGATATGGATTTCAGTTCCTTCATGAATCTCCCTGTTAAAACAAAGCTTTTCCTGGCCTGTGTGCTTTGTCCTTGCTCTGGAGAGCATACTGGTGAGTTGAGTCCCCTAATCCAGTAGGGAACATGCCAGGACCTTGGCCATTACCTTGCAGGATCTATGCCACTTGCAAAGCTCAGGATCAGGCAGAGGTGTCCTAGGAGAGGTAAGGGTACAGACTATGCACTGCAACCAGTGGAGGACCATCTAGCTCACCAATCTCATGATCCTTTCCTCAGGTTTTGAGAACTAAATAATATCAGATTTTGTTCACATTCAAGAGGTTGGAGCTGATCTCCTCTTCCCAGGGATTCCTTTGTGCTGTCCCATGCAGGTAGCTCAATGCTTATCAGCAGCACTGCATCTGTCAGAACTTGGCTGTTGGATGTAACAAGAATGCTGCAAATTTCACACATATACACTAGCAGGGGATGGGGCACATAATTAGGCAAAGGACTGAGCTGAAAGATTTTTGGCTTAGTAGGTTTGAGGATGGTTGTGCTCAACTTTTCTGCCCCTTTAGCAGGACTGTTGGGCTGCCTGTTCTTGTTTCAGTCCCATTCCAGTCCTTTTCCAGTCCCATGCTTAGCTTTTCACTTAACACCACAGAAATCTCAGAAAATCCAGGTGTGCCACATTTGGGGTTTTTCATTCCATTCTCAGTCTTTTCCTTTCCCGAAACTTTTCCCTCATCAAATATTCAGTCATTCTTGGTCAGCCCTTAAAGTCCTTTCTGTGACCTTTATTCCTTTGCACTGGCATCCAATCTTTGTGATGGGGTCCTCATCCCATCCCTTGTGCACTCCTGAGCACGCAAACAGTCCCATCTCTTCCCTCAGCATGACCGCAGCCACTCCTCGGACCTCTTGGACCTTACTGTTTCCAGACTTTACCCCCTACTCCCCTTTCAGGCTTCCCAGTGTGCTGGATCTTTCCCAAAAAGACTTGACAGAAATTTTACGCAGTGCCTGTAGCAATAGGACAAGGGATAATGATTTTAAACTAAAAGAAGTCGGATTCAGACTAGATATGTGGAAGTGATTTTTTAGGAGAGAGATGCCCAGAGAAGTGCTAGTTGCATCATCCCTGGAAGCATTCAAGGTCAGGCTGGACAGGGCTTTGAGCAACATGATCCAGCTGAAGATGTCCCTGCTAATTTCAGGGAGTTGGACTAGATGACCTGTAAAAGTCCTTTCCAAACCAAACTATTCTATATTTTCAGGGATTAGTCACAGCCTCTGTTCCTTGACAACATCTAGATGTAGTGTTTTCTTTCACAAAAATCCAATTTTCTACATACTTCCTCCTTTTTCTTGATAGCTTTTGTTCTGCCACTTATCCTTGTCCAACAGGAGGTAGGTATCACCCTTCTCGGTGATGCTCTGTTTCAGCAGTGGGTGGACTGAGAGTGCAGGAGACACCAGATTCTTGGGGCCACATCCTGTGCCCAGGACTGCTCCAGCTCAGGACATGTGGGGACGGTCATTACAGAGAAAAGCTTTTTTCATTCGTATACTGTTTTTTCAAAAGCTTTCTTTACCCAGTGACTGTGAAGCACATACATACACTTACATATACAGCATATACAGAACTTGCAAGGAGCGGGGACATGCTCAGTGAAGACAGACTGCCTGGGGATTTTAGCTGTTAAACTCTGGCAAGTCTTTGTGAAGTATGTGTAAACTACTACTTGTCAATGACTTGTACATTTTTTTTTTTGTGTGTATATATTTCACAGAGAATAAAAATGAATAAATGAGGTTTATCCTTAACAAAAGCCACACTCTTCTGCCACACAGGGCTCCTGCAAAACACGGGATCCCAAAGTTTTGCAACGACATTTTTAAAAAATGTTGTTTAGCAGTTGTTTTTCTTTTTTCTTCTTCTTCTTCCTTTTTTTTTTTTTTTAAAGGTCTTAGCAATTCTTAAAAAATCAGGTAGCTGGAAAGATGACAAGTGTGAAATCTCAGAAAGTTTCTTCAAATGAAAACATGGTTATACAAAAAACAAATGTCAGGCAGCCTTGGCTGCTTTGAAAGGATGAACACGCAGCTGAAGAACAAATGGACCTGCTATGTATGTTAATATGCATTATTGAGCCAAAAATTGTCTTGAAAGTAAATTAGATTATCTGCAGTCCTTATATTCAAGTATTTTACAAATATATAGGTGTGCAGATACAAAGCAAATGCCTTTCCCCATTTTTCAGTGTCTCTTTTAGGAGTCAGATCCAAATTCCCTTGTTCACTGAGGAGAAAAACACCTTAAAAGGAATGGAAAAAGTGAATTTATGGTATCCTGATGCATCCACTACACTACAGTGGTGGTTCAGAGCTCTCAGTGGCAGCGCCTAGCCATGTGCAGCCTCATGGAGGAGTGGTGCTGTCTCTTCAGCATGTGCAGCTGAGTTCTGGGAAGCCACGAATGGGGCCATTCGCATCTGTCTGGCTGTGAAGCTTGTCTGAGAGGAAGAGGAGAGGGAGATCTCATAGCTATACAACTAAGTCATTTTTGTTATGGAAACTTAATTTTAATTTGTTCCATGTGAATCTTGGGAAAATGAACCATTTGAGAAGTTTATCATAATTCTAGTCTAGATAAACAGCTCAATAAAGAATGGAAAATATGTATTTTGTCAGAAGGCACCACTAAAAAATATTCACATATGGCAATGATTTCCTCAGGATTCAACAAAAGATTGGCTCAGGAGCCTTCTGTTGTAGATACAGATCAGATTTATCACTGTGGTAATATCACCTGACTTATACCATGTTTAAGCTGTGAGTCAGCCGGGGCGAGAGACATAGTGCTCCAGCATGTACAGTATTTATCCTCTCCTTTTCCACTCACTGGCACTGATTTTGTTTTTAACATTATTAAGAAGTGATTCTTCATAGCTAAGGTTACAAATGAGTTTGTCTTGAAAGTTTGTTTTGGCTTCTCTCTACGACCTCCCCTGCCACTCTGCTGCTACAGGACCTTGGAGACAGTAATCCCAGCTGAGAACAAGATAATCCATCTTTTCAAAATGTGAATCGAGTGGAAGGTTTGTTGGATTCCAGCTCTCAGAAAGTGAAAATGCTCCCACACCAGAAAGAGAAGTCCTCTTTGTTCTGTTGCTTTGTCCATCTTCAAGAAATTAGCATAGAATTGCTTTATTACTCTGGGGGATATTCCAGATGTTTCCCCATCATCCTGAAAAGGGACCTCCTGTTTCACTCATCACGTTTAAAGACAGACATTGGTTAGAATAAGAGAAAAAAAAAAGAAAAAAAAGAAGAATACATGTCAGTGTGAGCTCTTTGTAATGAGCTAAACAAATTGTGGATTTGAGTGCTTAAAGTCTGCAGGGCAGTGATGCAGATATAGGTCCACAAATTTTAAGAAGTGAAAATGAAGAGCCTAAAAGAAAAAATGTGATCCAGCTTAAAAAGACCTGTCAATCTGAGGTCACTGAAGTTGCAGACCCCTCTGTTCAGCCAGTGGGGCCCTGCTGGAAGTAGCTGGGAGCTGGAGGGGACAGCAGCACAGAACAACAGCCAGGTCCTGCAGGGTCCCCTGCTGCCAGACAGGAACCCCTAATGCCCTGTCAGCACCTGCCCGCTCCTGAAACATACCCATGGCAGCATCATTCTGCTTTCTCCACTGGAATAGACTGTCAAGTGTGAAGTTAGCACACTGCCTTCCTCCACTCCAGCCTTCGTCCCAGATGGAATAGAAAAGCCACTCATGTCTGAGACACTGAGGTGCCTTGGCACTGAGGAAGGTCTGGGATTTAAAAGACTTTAAAACTCTGTTTCTTATTTTCTTCTTTTTTTTTTTTTTTTTTTTTTTTTTTTTTTTTTTTTTTTAATTTCCTTTCTTCTAGCACTGCCTCTAATAGGCAGTTTAAGACGGCAAATAATTTGTGATGTGCAAGGTTTTATACAAAAACTTGGTAGCAATTGTGGGAGCTTAATACAGGGTCATAAATTCCATCCTGTGTGTCATGTGCATAAAAACTGAGTGTTGTAGTACATGACACCAAGGTAGCTTTTTACTGAGCTTTTTCCCCCTGAACAGCAATGCAGACTATCCAAATTCAGTTAAATGTTTAAATTATTTGGTTTGGTTTAGTTTAGTATATTATTGTTACTAAATCTCAGTCTAGAAAAATCTCAGTCTCAGAAATATCAGTCTAGGCTTGCAAATCTCAGCCTAAGGTTTTCATATCTGAGGGATGCTCAATCAGGACAGCCCTCATATGCACCCCAACACTTCTTCTGTTAGACCAACATACCTGGGACATGTCCCATTTACCAGACGCAGTTCACAGACAGCTTGTGCAAAAAGACATAGAGAAATAAGGCTGAAAGGACCTCAGGAAATCATATATTCCAGCCTTCCAGCCTTGGATAACCAGTACATTTGACTTGTGTGAGTTATTAAAGAAAGCTGTCTTCAAATATGCCTCACAGGATTCCCAGGAAGTCTACTACACTAAGCTCATAATTTTTCTTGCTTCTTTGCACTGTCATTTAGGCTCATTATGCTTTTCTTCTTCCTACCCCTAGACACAGAGGAAAGAATACTCCTTTCCTCTTTGCAGCTGCTTTTCTGTGTTTGAACACAGTTGTTCTGAGGCTACTCACCTTTCTTTCCAGTCTATGCAACTACTTTTCTTTTATTCTATCCTGGCAAGCCACATAGGCTATGTCTGACACATCCACTCTGCTGAAGGTAGTAGATCTTGAAGTGCATTTGGCGAAAAACTTTGGACATTAGTTAAAAAAAAAAAAAGAAAGATGGCACCACCATTGTGATGGCATCAGCTGAACATTGCTGAACCAGAGACCAACTTTGGGTGATTACCACAGATTTAACACATTAGTTGATGTCAAATGAGGCAGCGCTACAGATTTTCAGCTCAGAAAGGGCCATCCCGTAGTAGGAGTGCTCTCTTTGCAGATGTGGGAAGTGGACGTTAACATTAACATCAGTTGAAATCAGTGTAGATGAACTATATTGCAAGATAGACCATCTGAAGGCATGTGACTGGCTTAAAATAGTGAAAATTAGAAATGAGAAAGTGTTATTGACTACTCTTATTTGCCTTTGGTTTATGAGCCTGCATAACATTTCCAAGCTTTCTTCTGGAAGCCTCTGTGAAAGAGACTGAAAACTGAGACACTTGGCTAATCACTTGGCTCTAGAAATAGAGGCTTTGGGAGAACACCAAATGTTGTAATTACATCACTAGAATAGGTGTCATAACATTTTATTTCTTTTTGTGTGGAAAATGAGAGAGCTGTAGTTGTTGATGAGTTCTTGGATAGGAAGAAGGTGATTCACACAGGAGCCCATACAGCCCTTTCTCAAACATCAAGGTTGATTCATCCCTACTCATTGCTATGATGGATTTCAGATTGTTGTGACAATTGTTTGACATGAAAAGAATTCACATTGCAACTCTCTGTGCCATACATAGCGGGCCCAGGGGCACCTTAAAGATTTGCCTGGGCATGGGATCAGCAGAATCTGAGCTTAGCTGACACATCAGATGAAAACAAATTGTCTGAGGTATGTTCTGGTTTATCATTAGCTTTTACCAAGTTTGCTGTGAGATGTGGGAACCATCAATAGTTAATATGTGAAATATCAGATAGCCATTAGTGAGAATTTGTGGGCATTTACACTGACATATCAGATTGCTGCAGCACTAACTTGAAAAGATGTTTTGCTTGCTATTGATTAGAATTTGGAGAAGGGAGAAATATTTAAACTCAAGACAGAGCTACAATTATGTGTGACAGATCTCAAAGTAGTTCAAATATTTACTTAATACATGATAATTTAAATGAATTAGACATTAGTTTACAATTGCAATCAAAATGTGTTTTCCCTACGACTTTTGCTGTTCTAATGATTCTTTAAGTGTAAAGAAAAGCCTGCTGCTTGATTGAAACATGTCCAAAAGGCATCACAGCTGACAGGAACTTGAATTGGTCTTCTGCATTCATTTCTGATAGCAGAGGCAACATAATCTGACAGCAGATGTTAAGCAGGCAACATTTCTGTTTTGCTCCTAGGAGCAGCTGACAAGAATCTGTAGCCTAACTTAAAACAAATAAACAAACACAACCACCACCACCAAAGCTGTCCAATTAAAATTGGCTTACTTCTTTGGAGAGAAATATCATTTAAAAAATGGCAGGGGCAATTAATTTATCCTGATTATTTGTAAAAGTGAGTATTTAACATATTTTGTATTGCTTGCCTAATTTTAATGTTTCTATTCCTTCTGTTCTAATTTTCTTGCTTGACTATTCTGTTTAACTGTGGTAGACTGATCTACATTTCCTGAAGGTAAGGAACCCTGACAATGTTTTGTCCTTTTAAGCACGACTATGGGATCCTTATTTACTTCCATAGCCTCCTGAACAGCTCTTTGAGCTTGGGTGCACACCTATTTATTCATCTCTCAGTTGTACAATGATTTCTTATTTATTTTCTGTAAAATTAGTCTGGTTTTAAGGGGGGGAATAAAACCTCTTGGCCCAATACTGGTTTACCCCAATAATCAGAGCAGACTATAGCCTAATTGTTAGTGTTCAGCTGTCAGCAGAAGATTTTGCCTTCATCTTAAGATATCTAAATGTCTACACCAAGCTATGCTTGTGCTGGAAGAGTCTAAACTTCAATGATAGTAAATGGAAAGACAGTGCTGTCAGAGATGCCTAAAGAGCAATTTAGGTGCCCAACTACTACCTGTCTGCTATAGAGCGCATTGATTAACTCTGCTGGGTGTATTAACTACCTCTTCAGTGACAGAGAAGGGAACTTAGACACCTCCAGCAGACATCTGCCTTTATTTAGGTGTCCTATGCTTGAGTAGAATTCCACCTGGAAGGGTCTGGTCTGTATTTCAGACAAGCCACTACGACTGGAAATCCTCTAGGATATGCACAACATCTGTACAGACTCCAGCTTTTTGGAGTAACAGCAGCAGTGACAGGAGAGGAGGTAGATAGCACTAATGTCTATGTTGGGTAAAGAAACTGAGCAGGGAGAATGGGATTTCATTGCCAAATCTTGAAATAATTTACATTTCTTCTCTGGGTTCTAGGGAAAAGAAAAACCCAACTTTGTCCTGACTCGCCCTTCACGTTTTCAAGATGTTGCACTTCCTCTTCCTTTCACAATTGCGATAAAAGATTTCTTGAGCCTCTGAGCAGCACTGAACCAGGGCCTATGTCCTTAATGATGCTGCCCTTGCTAGAAACCTTCTTCCTTTGTGCACTGGATAATGTCAGAGCATAGAGTAGCCGAGGGGAGTACACGCTGCAATTTGCAAAATCCTTCTTACGGGTTTGTGCTTCTGTCCTGGGTGATGCCTTTTGGCACATCGCCTTTTCTTTTTCTCTTGTGGCCTTTGAGCCACAATTTGCAGTCCATAATGCCTGCGCTTTAGTAATGGAATGACCCAGACATTGTTATTATATTATTATTATTATATTATAATTATATATATGTAATTATTATTACTGCAGAACATGACCATGTGAATGAACTCAAAAAACACCCTCTTCATTCTACAGCAACCGAGCATGCATTTTGGGTGATTTCTGCATCCCCAAATCATTGTCTATATAAAAATGTTGACGGCCATGATGACCAACAGCCATATAGCGAGCTATTCATTAAAATGCCTTGGTTCATTACTCCACTATATACCTAAATGTAATTATACTTGAAAAAACCTCAGACAAAACCCTAAACAAGGGTTGCACCCAAACCAGCAAAGCCGGTTTAAAATCTATGGCTCAGAGTACATCCTCAGAGAAATTTCTGGATGGTATTCATGCTTCATTTAATTCTGCATTTTGTTCTCCAAGAGCCTCTAATGAACATACTCAGGATTTAACAGTTTCCTTTCCAAAAAGACTGATTTCAAACAAGAAAATGTTAATATTCGCAAAATCAACAAGCAAACAACACCCAGGCTGGCTTTTTTAAGCAGCAAGCCTCAGGTTGCTTTCATGACAATATTGTTGATCTTGATGTAAAAGGTTCATCCTACAATATTTTGACTTTGACTGTAACTTGGATAAACATTTCTGTGTTTCCCAAACTTGTTTGGCTCTAGGATATCAGCACATTGTCACAATCATATGTTGTAATTATGAAATTTTGATTGGGAAACTGGTCTGAAAAAGCAGGGGGTTTGCATTGTTCTAAATCTCTTTGTCTGTAGAGATTGTACTGATCAGTGACTTGCTCCATTAAGCCCATCTGAGGCATTATTGTTTAGAAATGATGAAGCTGCATACATTTTAGTCTAGCGCATTGTGCATACACAAAAATTAGAGTATTTTCCACTACTTACAATACTCAGCAATGCTCAGCAAATGAGCAGTGAGTGTTGTCAGTTCTCACTCAGAATAAAATAAAAACCCACCTATTTTGAGAGTGAGTACAAATAAATGTGTACACATGTATGTAAACAAATAATCCTCTCCCTTTAGTAGCAGCCACATAGAGTGCTTAGGCTCATTATCAGCAACAAAATAATATTTCTGCTCTTTTAACTATCATCATGGACTTTTTATGGAGAAGTCTAATTCAGTGTGCTTTCAGGAAAGTATATTTCTGTCTAAAAATTACTAAACACCCCTCACATTCTTTTCTTCAAATGTATATCTAGAAATTTCTATGTCTAGATCTTCTTATGAATTTTGAGTAAGAATACAGGCAAAATATCTGATAAAAAAATACAAATAGGTCTTCAGTGTCTTTAATCAGATTAATTTAGCGGAAATCTGGGTTAGGGCATATCAGACCACTGCAGGGATACATGAGAGTCATGGGCAAAAAAACCATCCCAGTAATTAAAAGCTTGATTTAAGTAACATTCTTAATCTGAATGTCAATAGTAAGAATTCTGAGCCTAAGGTTACACATATGTTCATGTGTCTGGTTGAATCAGGAGTTTGGGTTTATATTTATACAAATAAAGTTTGTGTTCTTATCCCCTTCCCCCCCCCCCTCCTTTTTTTTTTCTTTTCTTTTCACAGTAATATATAGCCACTCAAACTGATATTCTCTGCATCTCTTTACAAATGCCAAAATATGTTTCTTGCAGACTACAGAAAACTCATGGATTTAAGAAGTTACCCAGCCCCTAAATGACACACAAACCGAATACCAGTGAAACTACCAGCAGTCAGGCACCTAATTGATAGTGTTGTTGTGGTCCATGCAGTCTGCCTTTGTGGCATATCACTTACATGGATGGCTTTCTAAAAACGAACCTGTGTGTATCCAAAATGAGAATGCCCATCTGATACTAATTATTGTTTGGTTTAGGTAATGTGATCTCACATATCCTGGTTCCATTGCTGTGTAAGTACAGATGATAATACTCAAAACCAGCACAGACAGTGACAGAGAAGTATTCCGAAAATGTTCTTCTTTGGCAAGGCAGACACATTTTTGGTTTTATTTTTTGTTCTGTTCGCATCTATCATTTCAGTAGAGATGATGCAGCAAAACAAATATTCCTACTTATTTGATTTCTGTGCTCTAATATTTTACCCTAACTCCCTAGCTAATTCCTTCATCAAGGGATTCCCAACTAGTCTCTCAGTAAAGCACAAATATAGTTGTGATGGGATCAGACTGGGTGCATTCAGTCTGAAATAGCCATAGGTAAAATAATATGGAGGTCAAGAGAATATTAGTCAAGATTTGAAAAACGGAAAGTCATATGAACACTTAGATGGTCAAAATAGTCAGGATTTCATGACTCAGCACATTTTAAATTATGCTCAAGCCTTCAAACTACTGCTTTACTTTTCACTTTAAGTTTCTGACCAGAGCCTGCATCAGATAGTCTACTGGTTTTCTTACTGGTTCAATCATTTGGACCTTTTAATCTCTGAAAGATTAAACCTGCAGAATATCACCAACTTCAGCCTGAATTTTCCATCTCCATTTCTCCAGGTATCTGGAATTTTTAAGAACTGAAATCTTGTAATGGTTTGAAAGATTCTCCTTATTTTCAGTTTAGGTGTAGTTCTGGCTAGTATACACATGCTGTTAACCTGTTGCTTTAGAGGAGTAATTTCTAGCAGAAACATGACACAGAACCAAAACATCAAAGGCATGTTAGGCTGACAGAAGTTGGGGCCTATGCTGCTTTGCAGTGCCCTAGTTCTTTTGACACTAGCATATGACTTGCACCAGCTTCAGTAGTGCCATCCAGCACACAGATCATCACTACCCAGGAAAACCAAAATGGGTTTATGATCTGATTCAAGTCCAAACTACTTGTGATGAAGCCTCTAAAATGGCATGGCTCACTGAGATCTCAAAAAAATGTGTTCACATCACAATTACTATTACAGTAAAAGTGCCACTCTTCTTAGCAGGGAGGCAAAGGATTGGATGGACATGCATTTAAATTATTCCTTGTTAATTCTAGATAGTCAATCAGTAAGGCCTTCTTTGGATAGAGTACTGAGAGTCAGGAGACTCTAAGATTTTCAGGGCATCCCTGTCTCTTCCTCTGATAAATTGCATTTTTGAATAAAACTGTGCACTGAAGAAATACAGCTACTGATTCAAGATGTCACTCTACCAGCGTTAGAGAAATGTTCCTTTTGTGCAGAATACCTTGCTTTGACGTCTGACTGCAGAAATCCTCTTCAAAATCTCATCTGGGGCAGTCCTTTCAGCCAGGGGCTCACAGCCTCCCACAGCACCTACAGCCTGCAGTGTCAGGGCACAGCCAATTTGGTTCACACAGCTCTTCCCAAGACTTTTCTGCAGTGGCTCCCTCATCAAGCAGAGACTGGAATGACCACAAATACACCACATTCAGAATGTAATTTTAACTCTACTTATTTGATCTAACTTCCTGTCCATAAATTGACAAGACCGAGTTTTTAAAGAACAAGACTCCGACAGAAACGAACCTGTAAAAACAGATCTTTGCTTTTTAGTCATTTTCTAAAGTGCCAATATACTTGTGAAGCAATGGGCATCATTTCATACTTTAAAAATAGAGAATAAACCATGTAGGCAGCTTAGCAGGGCAGAATAATGGTATGAGGGAAAGACGATAGGGAGAAATGTACTGATCACTATGCATCTTTCTTGTTGATAGAAGCTGGCTAGTGATAAGAAGTAGGCATATGTCTGGATAAATGGTTAGCATCAACATATTTCACTAGTATTAAATTGACATATCACTATCTAGATTTATTTTTATATTCCTGTCTTTGCTGTTAGGGATAGGTCCTCTTGGAAAGAATTTCCATTTTTCTTAATGCTTCTTTTTTAAGTGGGGGAAAGGTGAGTCATTTGGCACCTTAACCTTTTCCAAATACATGAACAGCTCAGCCTTCCCATTCAACCAGGGAGTGAGAGAAGGGGCAGGAGAAGGGAAAGTTGGTAAGGGGTGGAAAAAATTACTTAGTTTAACTGATGTGGTAGAAAAGAGAAAGAAAAGTGTTTCTGTAAGAAAAGAGAGAAAACAAAAGGTTTGAAATAATTTAACGTTAGAGTTTTCTATTATAATTTTGGGAAGGTATTCAGATACCATGGTGATGAGCATAGCTAAAATATCTAAGCACTCTGGGATAGAATATATTCAAACAAAAAGGATAATTAAAATAGTGCTTATTTAGATGAGGGATAATGTCTCAGTTCCTATGCAAATGAGCATAGTTAAAGGATCACTTGCCTTTTTATGAAAATGAATATTGAAAGTTTGATGAGAAACTAGGGAGAGAAACATTCTGGAAGTCAAAGCAAATGCAATCTTTATATGCAAATGAAATCAATTAATTTTAGCAGCCATGTATGAGTGCAAATGAGAAAATCAATGATTTTCAAAATCTAGTAATTTGATAGCCATTAGTCTCATTAGACTTCCTTTTTAAAGCTTAATTATTCAAAAATGCAACCCGATTGAAGTGTGGTTTAGAAAGGACACATTCTTAAATTAATTACAGCAGTGATTTTCCCTGCAGCATGAGGATACAGAGCGAGTACATGGCTTCATAGAGAGAAATGTTTTTTTCTGCTGAACTTGGGACTTCATTTTGATGAAGAGTCCACCATGTCTCTGCAGACTATCTAAATACCCATGTAGAAGCATGTGAGTAGACTGAAGCTCATGGAAGATGTATAAGATGTATTGTTTGTACCTTATGTTGACCCAGCCCTTGATTTTTAGGGACATGCACAGACTGAAGAGCTTTGGTAAAGAGTCCAAGCTGAGCAGAGAGGTGATGCTGTGCAGAGAGCTGGCCAAACTGCACCCCACCCCAAGGACTGTGACTCCAGGCACTGGCTTGCAGGGGGCTCACCTTCCCTCAACTGTATTTGGGGCAGGAAATTCTGCCCATCATCTTCAAAATAGCCTCCTGGCTGCAGCACTCACCCAGGGAATGGTGCATTGAGATTTGTGCTATTTGTCAGTCTGGAGGAGATTTAAACAGATTAGGACCGTAAATTTGGTCTTTTGCGAGAATTGTCTGTGAACTTCATGAGCTATAAAGACATCTTTAGTCCTAAATAGCACAGTATCCATTTCCCCCCATTTTTTTTTTATCCCTTCAAGATGGGATTTACTGTTTGCACACATATCTATAAAAAGAATGCCTCTTTTCTAAGCATGAGGTCCTGGTCGTGTTTAGCTCAGTTCATCCCACTAATCTCAGTTACAGGCTAAAACAGGTGGCTGCATCCAGACTGCCTGTCGGGGATGGGTCTTGGACTTTGCTAACTCCAGAACTGTGTCAGTTTCCAAGTGGGAATTGTTTGGATGAATTCTGCCTGGCTCAGGACAAAATTATGCCAAGGGCCAGTTAAAAAAATTATCAGTATAGACCATGACATTCATATCCTCCGGATGCACCATGGTGCTGTTTCATTTACTAGTGTTGATGAACTTTACTAAATAAATTATTTCAAAATTTTAAATCCATTTCTCTGAGGAAGAAGTGCAATCACCCAGATTCCTAGCTACATTTTTTCACCCTGTCTGAGGATTTGGCCTATAACATTTCCGATGTCCAAGCTGTGATAATTCACTCCACTGCTGCAACACTTGCCTATTGCCCCTCCTCTCTCTTCCTCTTTCACTCCTTGCAGATATCTCCCTCACTTCCCTCATCCTCTCTCACCTCCTATTCAAAATAATCAAGATATAAGAAAGATGTACTTTCAGAGGCCAATTAAACACAGCAGAGCACCAGCTGAGATGAGGAGCTGCAGTGAGTGAATTTAAATCAAGCTGCAGTTTCTGAGAGATGATCTTTGTACCACCACTGGAACATTTGTTAACAGTGGCAAGGGCTTCAGGCAGATCTGCACATCACCAGGGAGGCTAAGCCTTACTCAGATCATTGTGTGAGCCAGAGTGTGAGTAAAAGAAAAAAGGAAAACCAGTTAAATTATAGCCTGTGAATCACAAACATGTCTGCAAAATTTAATACCAAGATCTCTGTGTGACAAGCAAATGAGGAGAAAAAGAGAAAGAGGCATAGTTGGGTAACTCACAATATTAACATACATTTATATAACATGGGATTGTAATGGCTCAGGATTGCAGAGGATTTAAAAAATAATTCTCTTTTATATAAGGCAGCTACTTTTCACTAGTGGCATTATCATCTCATGTCTGTACTCTGCTTGGCAGAGGCATTTTTCAGGTACCACTCCACTGAAGTAGAGATGCTTCTAAAAAGGAAGGAATCATCATGACCCCATGGATTTTAGGCTGGTCCCAATTCTGAAGATAACCCAAAATTTCAGCCCTTGCTGTGGAACATCTCCCCCTGCTCCGCTCTCTCATTCTCCCCCTGCAAAGCCCTTGATCTCCCGTGGTGTGAGCCAGCCTCAGCCCCGTGGCAGATGGCGAGGGCTGTGTGAGAGGGTGTGCTGCAGCTGCACTGCCCCTGACCCCAGCCTGATCCCCCCCTGCCTCCTGGCTGCCGCCCAAGGGTCCAGCTCTCCTCTCCGTGGCCTTTGGAGCCGAAGCTGCATCTGTGTGGTGGTGCACAGCAGAGCTCTAGGGTGGCTGAGGATAGGAAGTAAATAATTAATTCGGCTGTCTCTGCAGCAGGGAGCTAGGAAATAAAATGCCTTCTTTTCCAAAATGGCATTGGGTCAGCTAAGCAGGTGAACGCCCTTCAGGGTTGTTCATGATGCCTTCTGGCACTGAAGGCAGTGGGAATTTTACTTTTGTCTCATGGTGAAGGATGTTTTATGTATTACATGTCCTGGATTGCCCACATAGCAACACATTTGCTATGTGCTGCAGCTGAGACAATGGTTTTCTCAGATAAAGAAGTGAAAATGAATTTGTAATGGCATCTCTTTTCCTGTCTCCTGTGATGCTTGCAGGGGTCACGACAATGGACTGTCCCAGAGCTCTGTGTACAGGTGCTGCCAGGAGGCTCTGCCAGTGCAGCAGAGGAGCCACAGCAGGGCTTTAATCAGTCACAGCAGAGCAACAGAGCACTTGAAGACCGAGCACATGTCCCTGTTAGTGCCCTACCTAGTAATAAGAGCTGCAGAAGGATTTCAAGGTTCTGCCTCTTTCCACAACTCTGTCTTTAATAAATGATTGAACTCTGTACTTCATAATAAGTGGTGGGAGAATTTAAATGGGTTGCAGTGCCCAGGTTTGGCTTCTCCTCCCTTTTGGAAGCAGGGCTTAAGACAAGCTTATAAAACCTGAAGAAATGCAGCTGTGACTAATTCTTGGCTGCAGTTGGGAGGAAGAGAGATAGTGAGAGAGAGAGAGAATGAGAGAGAGAGAGAAAGCATAAAGGGCAAAAAGGGTTTTCTTGAGCACTCACGTTGACCCGGCCTCTGTCTGCTTATCCTGTTGAGACTAGACAAAGTGACTGCATGGTCCATTCCAACTAGGCCTACGAACTCCAGGTACATGGCCTGATAGTTATATGAACTAATAATATAAATCATAAAATTATATAGTATGATTTCATTCAGTAAATGATTTGGAGACATAGTTTACAGGAAAGACAGAACACAAAGAAAAATTGTATTGCATGGTATAATTCTTTATGAGCTTTTTGTAGTTTAATATGATATAAAATCCATATTAATAGGTGTCATTTTTATGAAGAAATTTATAGCCAAAATATGGCAATTTCTTTGCTGTAAGAAAGAGAAATTTGATGATTGCAATTTTTTTTAATTTATTTTTTATTATTTGCATGGATGTTTCAGTGTGAAACAGTGAATTATTTAAACTTGAGAACTTCTATGATATGTACTCTTTTGTTAGCCATTTTGTTCATGCTTGGCTTCTCTGTGGCATCAGTAAAAAAATATGGTATCTGTCCATGGGCCAAAATGACATCTGTACTTTTTCACTTGCATCAGCTGAAGAATGTGTAGCCTAGAGACACAATTAAAGCTAGGCTGGCCTCTTCCCCAAATGAGTGGTCTCTTATGCATAGCATTATATGCCATATGTGCAGGGCCAAATTAGTCCCACTTGGGTCACACTTTCCTTGATCACTTCAAGAACTAACCCACAACAGTGGGTGTTTGTAGAGATGTAATTTTCCATGACTGAACTGGTTTTACCTATAGAGGGATTTTTCCATTAAACATTCTGTGTGAGATGTTGGGATGTAAAACACCAAGATATAGTTATTAGTAAAAATCTATCAAGATTTAATACCTCTTCTGAGACAAAGAAATAAAGGTGTAAAGGCTGCTGCTATTTTCCTTCTTTGACTGGAGCTGAAAAAGCACCCTAAACTGTATCTGCATACAGATACGGGAAGCTGCCAGCTTTCTTCATTGTGTCTTCAGCACAGAAGGACAAAACCACAGGTGAGTTACCTGACCTAAAGGGCCAGTGTCAGGACATATGAAATTAGGCATAGAGAGATTACTGGGGATGTGGCAAACCCTGATGTCTTCCTGGGTAAGGGAGTTATTCTGCTGTTGGTATTTCTACTCTTGGCAACTCTGCAATGGGACTGAGAATTAGAAAGTAGGGGAGCATTACTGGGCCATTAGGTAAGTCTACAAGCTTATGGGAATATTACTATAGATCAGCAAAACAGACAAAACATCATAATAGAATGACAGAATGACTTAGGTTGCTAAAGACCTCTAATATCGTCAAGTCCTACAGTTAACCCTACACTGTCAAGCCCACCACTAAACCATGAACCTAAGTGCCACTTCTATATGTCTTGAAAATGTCTTCAGGGATGGTAATTCCACCACCCCTGGGCAGCCTGTTCCAATGCTTGACAATCCTTTTGGTGAAGAAATTTTTGCTAATATCTAATATAAATCTCCCCTGATACAACTTGAGACCATTTCCTCTTGCACTGTCGCTCATTAATTGGGAGAAGAGATCAACCCCTACCTGGCCACAACTTCCTTTCAGACAGTTGTAGGTAAGATCCTCCCTTGAACCTCCTTTTCTCCAGGTTAAGCACCACCAGCTCCCTCAGCTGCTGCTCATCAGACTTGTGCTTCAGACTCTTCACCAGCTCCACTGCCCTTCTTTGGATTGTTTTCCAGGGGAATTTCTGACCATTATTTTTTGACTAATCAACAATGGATTAACTGCAACATATGAGGAGCACTTTCTAATCTTATGTGAGTAATATCTATGCAGTCTCAAGGTAGATTCTTTGTCTGATAATATGTGTATGTGTTTATATGTAATTTTATAATTCACATTTTTTCTGGTTGTTATTAAAAGGTTATGGTGAAGGAACAATAATTTGAAGACCATTGTCCTGTATCAAAACACCATCATCTTCTCAAGCACTTCAAAGCATGGCACACTAGTGGAGCATGGTACTAGGTCTGGTACACTAACTGATATCCTCATAAGATGCAACGAGAAATCTGTTTTGAAGTAGAACCATAAGAACAGTAGTTAATGAGAAATAGTGAGAGAAAGAAGAAAACCATGGAAAATAAAGGTTATTCCTTTTAGGCTCATCATCTAGAACATCTGTAATGTTAGAGAGAAGACAACAAAAAGCTTGCTTCCAAAATTCATAGGAAGACACAAACATTTTTGTCATTGTCTACCACCCATGTCCTTAACATTAACATTAAATGGTTTTGTTTCTAGTGGGGGAAGGATGGTTATATGACCAAATCACTGCCTTATGCTCTTGCTTTCTTCTGCGATCAATTCAATCATGTATTTATGCATCAAAGTCATTAGAACTGCAATGGTAATCAGAAAGAGGAAATGGTCTCCATCTATCATCCTGTTTCTAACATGAAGAGGTAACAGACCATTTAAGTTACAGTGCATTAATGCTCATTACCACCTTAATGAAGATTTGTGTTGCTTTTCCAAGAACCTTGAAGCTAATCTTCAATTTCCTCCTAGCTTTCAAAGAAACACCAGTTTTCACATGACTTCAGCCTATTGGAGCAAATGAAGTATTAGTCTGACCATTATAAAACATAATTTCATCGGGGAAAATCATATGAAAAACACAAGGTAAAATCTAGTTATTACTGTGGCTAAATCCTGTGAGTTTGGCAAACACTGACTGACTCAATCCCTTTGATTGTGCCCAGACCTTTCTCCCAGCAGCTGTATCTATACTGCTAACACATGGCTAGTATTAAACCATTACCTATGAAGCTATTATCACATATTCAAGTCTGTGTGATTGTGATATAGTAACCATATGGCCACTGCACATCTTGCCTAAGCTAGATTTCTACATAACTGGGCTCAGTATTATTTCAAGTACCTTCATTCTTACAGTGAAACACTTAGGCTGCAAAGGAATATCCCAAATGATCTTGGCTGATGACTTTTTGTGATGTGTCACATGCCATTATAACACATAGTGAATACTGCCTGGGAACCAGCTTTCCTTGGAGCAGTGTTTGCTGTGTTTATCCTGTCCTGGTGAGATTAAGTTCCAAAGGAGCTGCATGCAGGGCTGATTGCACGTCCCAGAAAGGAAGGCATGCCACAAAACCTGCTTTCCTGGTGCTCCATGTCACTGCTGTCTTGGGGCTGGACACAGTTAACAAGCAGACAAGGGAATGAAATTTTGCTTACTAATGCAGGCATTAGAAAACGTGTCCTCTCGAAACAGTGAGTTCAGGTTTTCACTCTGTTTTTGCATCCAATAGAATTGGGTGTTTGCTCAGACTGAACACCTGTTCAAATACCCTGCTCTATCAGACAGCCCCAAATGTCTGAGACTCCCAACACATTTACTTTCCTGAGTTTTGTTTAAGCATCTGTTGGAACACGTTCATCCTTGCTAATTACTTGTCATTTGGACACAAAGAATTCTAAAGAAAGGAAGTACCTTAGTGGGGTTAGAAACATGTAAATGCATCCTAAGGAAAGACTAACTTGAGTGTTGTTTGAAGAGCTTTAATTTTGTTGGTAGGGCTACTGGGAACTAAGAAAGTCTTTTACACTTGGAAACAAGCTTACCAAACCATTTCCTTTGTGTATCTTGTTCTGCAGAAGTAACAGAATATTCCATTCCTGCATATTTCAATAATGCCAAGGGAAAAGGTGTATGTAAAGTCAAGGAAAGCAACTTTCTGACCATGCTGTTACTGCCTGTTCCTATGGTTTATGTGTAACAGTGGTGACACACAATTTCTCCTTCTGAGGGAAAGGATATCTGTCATGAAGAGAAGCTCTGCTGTTCTCTGGAATATTGACCTCTTTTACTGGTAGCAGCTTGGCAGGTGTTTGTTTTAATTTTTAGATATGCAACTTGCAAAAATTAAAATGGGCTCTAAGGATGTGACCATCATTCTATTTTACATCTGCTTTCATCAGCACAGCTCCATGGCCTTGATTCATGTTGGTGTGAATGAAAAGAGAATTAGGCTCTGAGTTTCCATTTTTTTTACTACGCAGGAAAACAAACATTATTATAAAAAGAAGCAGTGTAAGAGTACTGTGGAGTATGTCTATATGAAGATATAGATCAGTGACTTGGATTAACATATGGCAGTCAATTCTGTGCCCAGTAGTAGGTATTTGAAGAATAAAGAACTTAATTGTGAACAGCTGTTTCCACATACTTAATAAAGTGTGCATGGCCAGTTCAAGCTCTATAAAGTGTAAAACATAGTTTTATAAAAAACATACTGGGGCCATGCACATTTTTCAGAGAGTGCATCAGCCATTCTGTCTATCTTTTGATTCTAGATACAGATCTCTGAAAATATTTTTCCTATTTTTTTTCGTAGTATAACAGGCTTGGATGACTGCCTAATATTTGTAAAAACATGGCGATTCTTATGCAAAGGAGCACTAAGTTGTTATGTCTTTCCACCTCAACTATTCTATTTTGTGTTGTTAGAAGTTGGAAAGGACAGTGGCTTAAGACTGGTTTTATTTCAGCCTGGCTTATGGCTTCAGAATGATCAAGAATATCAGTATCCTAGGGGAGTTGGGAGAGATCAGAAATTAATAGTATCTAGTTAATCTGAAACATCTCAGTAGGAACTGAGAGTCCTGGGCTCTAGGAGTGATCCACAGCTGTTATTCATACAGCTGTCAATCCCATGCTTTGCTTTTTACTGATGATGGTTAACAAACACTAAGGTGTGTGGCCAGGTCTTCAGTCTTTGGGGCATGAGCAACTAATGTGCTTTCATTCCTGTTTTGAATGCAAGAGTCAAGGGGGCCATTTCCACCAGTGTCTCTGCTCTGGAGTTGTGCCTCTGCCTCTAGTGGGTATCAGCTCTAATCCTACAGGGGGGCCACAAAGACTTTTTGGTTCCCCTGATGTAGTAGGTCAAAACTACAAGCTGGTTTTTTTGAATCATTTCTTGGTTCCAAAGAGCAAGAATTATTCTACAACTTCCTTTAGAGGCCAAGGATTTTCAGGTCTGAATTTGAGATAGTTCAGGGAAGAAGTGTACAAACTCTGCAGTGGGTTAAGAAGTCACAGTAAGATAGCTGGATGAGAGTAGACAGCTTTAAGGAACAGGCTGTGCTACAAGTTTTAAAGGCATTTTGAGAATTGCTGTGTTTTAGCAGGGATTTGGCAAAATGAGACTAAACCAAATTTCAGCAATAGGTTTAATAGCACAAATTTGCACCTGTTGAAATAAACTCCCTGTAGAGTGAACCTTTCTTAAAGTTTCCACATCACTACCTGAAATGCATAAACATTAGTTTTGAAAGTACATATCTCTGCATTTTACATGAATGCACAGTATTCTGCCAGTCAGCACCGAGTTTGTGCAAGTATAATTAAATAATAAAAAAAGCAAATCAATAAAGCATGGACAAATGAAGATCAAAAGGGTTTAAAACAGTCTATAAATCTCTTCCTTTCACTGCCCAGTTTCCATGCTCTTGTTTCTTCATTTGACCTTTAAGCCCGGAAGGATAAACTTGCATGTCCAATATAAATAAATGAATAAACAAAATGGGAAAGCCTTTTTGTTCTTGTTATTTAAGCCCAGCTCTCACATACATCTTGTTCGATTTCTAAGCAACTAATGTTACATGAACATGAATATTACCAAGCACAAAGTCAAGCAAGGTCAGCAACACTGAAGGACAATTACTTGTTGACATTTTTTAGTTAAGTGGTCATGTGCATGGTTCTTTGAGCTCAATTATCTTTTACTTTAGACTTTTGGATGCAATTTACTATGTTTATTTTTAATAACAGGGAAAAAAAGATCTCCCAGTTTCCTGTTCTTGATCCCTTTATGCAGTTTTCAAGAGGCTTGGGCTCTTCAGACCTGCCCCATGGTGTGGCCAAGGGCTCCCAGCGGCCGCACACCTCCAAAGGGGACCTGGCACTAGAGGGCGATGGAGACATACACTTGTCCCAGTGCGTCTCTGTTAGAAAGCAAAACCAGAGGAACACTATATTAATCAGCAAGTTCTTGAAAGAAGGGTGTGCTACTGCTCTGCTATCCTCATTACCTTCTGCTCTCATACGTTCTCTCTGGATTCTGTGTATTGAATTGTCATCCCCTAAATCCTGTAGTAGTTATCCACATTCCTTTCTTCCCATTATTATTACTTTCTGCCCTTCAGAATTGATGCTCTGTCCTTTAGCATGTGATCTGTAACCTGTTTTCAACTTCTGATCAATGGTATTCTCCTCAGGAGTCTTTCTTTTTCCAATCTTTGCTTTAGCCTCTTCATCAAGGAATCACTCCCATCATGCATCCTGCACCCAGTCTGCTCTGAAAAAATGCAAAAGTCATGAGGATGTGAAAATAAGATGTAAAAGGTATGTCATCATCAGTGCTAGTGATTAGGACAGTAAAAAGAAGAGGCTGGGTCCTGGTCTTTGTGCCTAAAGTGTTCATCCATGGCACAGTACATGAGTAGGTACCATAGCTAGGCTTTTCTGTAACATGGATAAGTGTTGCAATCACTAAATCTTAGTGTCATGCAGCATAGGTTCTTCAGGAGGAGTGGAGCATCCTTAGCTGGTTCAGTGATGATCTGAGGAGCAGATAAAAGCAGCTTGACCTCCGGCTGAGGGAGGCTGACTGCTGCCTAACTGCTAAGGTTGTTGAAATTGGACGGGGTCATAAGAGATCACAGATAAGACTGTCAGCTCCTGAACTGGCAGTGAACAGAGGATCCTGAACTCCAGCGAAGACATCAGGATAGCCTGCACGGACTTTCCCCCTCTGTCAGCTCGAGGCTGCTCCATGTTCACACAGGTATCAGCGTTTACTGTTGTGTGTCAAAGGCAGAGGGAGGAAACTGTCTTCTCTGTTGTGTGCAGGCAGCTTCAAGAGATGCACTGGTTCTTAGAAGACAGGAGTGTTTTGTGCCTGTGTCTGGTGGTGGGAAGCTGTCCCTGGAGATGGGGAGCTGCACCCCTGGCTCCGCACAGCATGCTCTGCTGCTCACAGGTTTCTCCCTTTGAGGTTGCCAGCTTTTCTCCTTCTCAGATCTGGGACTTCAATGACTTGGAAATACATCCTGGATTTATTAGTTGAGAACCTTTTTCTCTTTATGGAAGACTCAGGATTATTCCATGGTAGAGGCAGTCTGTCTGTAGATCTGTTATCCCACTTGCAATATTCTTTTCCTAGTAACAAATATGCCATACATCCCCCACAGGTGACTCCAGGCTAAGACATTGTCTCTATGTTTGTACCATCATGAAGCCACTTGAAAGAATGTGTGAGGGAAAAAATAGAATAATTAGAAGGGTGGGGAAAGAGACTCCTCTAAGCCGCCATCATTTTTTAAGAGCATGCTGGAAATTGCATCAATGAACAACATGGTCCTGCAAATGGATGATTCATCTTGCATTTGCTTTTCATGGCTGCATACCATTCAGTGTCACTTCACTCGCTCATGTCGTGCCTGATGGGCATATTCTCAGTTGCTATGAAGACAAAAACTCACCAGGCAAATGACACAATGCTCCCAAGCTCTATGAAACTGTAATGCAAACAGTTCTCAGAAGCATCAATTTTTAAGTTATTAAGGTGACAAATAGTTCCTCCTCCTCCAGAAATAGCAATCTCTCACCCTATCACTGTGAGATGTGATTCCAACTGTATTTCCCTAGAAATGATATGATGACAGGAGGGTATGTGTTTGAGAATGAGAAGGTATTACACAGACTCGCATTCAAATTCATTATCAGGCAGTGAGACTGATGACTCAGAATCAGAAAAAAAAAATGAAACAACCAAAGATCGTGTCTCAGTCAGTGCTCATAACAATCTTGAATTCCTATTTGCACAGCTCATATACATGGGAATTACATCGCACGCTTAGAATCAATTTGCATATGCTGTTTCTACTCAGTCACACAACAAATAATGTATTAGGAGTGCATTTTAATGCATTATATTATACAGCTTGAAGTGCTGTCTTCTGTTAATGTGCCTTTTGAAGGCTGTGTGCATGCATGTGTGTATGTTCTCACTTGCTCATTCCTTCACTGCTCCTGTTAGTGTAAGAAGGTCTTCTACCTGAGTGATCAGATTAAAAAGATGTGAATTTAGAAATCAAGGAGTTTGGTAGAAGTAACAGATAGATATGTATATTTCAAACTGAAAGTTTAAATCTCTTCTTTGACACTGGAGAATTATCTAATATGCAAGCAGATTTCAGAATCTGGGCCAGAGTCCCTGCCAAGGCAGGCTCACGGGGTCTCCATCTGGCCTTATCCTTCAAAAAGATCAGGCCCTTCATTAACTAGAGAAGTGTGATCTCAGAGCTGACCAGACTGAGTGGACCTGTTTTGACAATGTAGTCTTTTTGCTGTGACAATTCACTAGTTCTACAGCTTACTAAGTACCAAAGAACTCCAGAATGTGCTGCATCACTAGCTGATTGTTTGGATCACTGGTAGTAAAAACCAAACAAATATATCTGCACTGTGTTTTCAGTGATCGGAAAAATAAAAAGCAACAACCTCCCCAACTCAACAACTATGCAACAGTTCATCAGATTAAGCCAAGCAAAGCTACATTTTGAATTTCAGTCTTTCTCTTGCCATATTATCTGGTGAAAAACCTGGGTGTCATGGAGGGGGAGGAAATCAGCAACTTTACCTTACTTGCTATTCAGATCTTTTCAATAGCCATTCTTCCTTTCTTTCCCCCAGAGTGCTTGGAACAAATACTGCCTGATGTGCATGAAGAGAGGCTGTGAGAGCCACACAGGCCTTTTGAACTGTAAAAAGCTGGGTAAGTGACAGAGTTGTTTCTCATGTCATTCTGTGCAAGTTCTCCTGGTGCTGTCCCTTCAGTGATGCTCTCCCCAGGACAGTACTGCTATCTTATTCCCTTCCCTTTCCTCCCCTTCCTGGGAACGATGGAGGAATTTATGCAGACGCTTATACATCATGTCTTGCACTGTGTTCTTTGCTTATCACTGTGTATCTGACTTTCCAGTTGGCTCAGACATAAATTAAACTGTATTTCAGAGATGCAAACTAAACTATGCCAGGACCTGTTTTGTAACGGGAAGGCCAACAGATTTGTCCTGTGAATTTGACCAGCTTGGAGCTTGAATATATGTTCCTCATTGCTGGCTGTTAAATAGCATTTGACTTGGAATGGATTTTATTATTCCATCATCCATGAGTTATTAATGATCAAAAGTGATGTACTAAGAGTGATGGTTTCCATTAAGATTGTGTCATATTAGTGTTTACAAGACACAAACTTTAGATAATTGTCTCTCTTTTTGGCTTTGTTTGAATGGTTTTGATGACTTTAACTGGTTTTAGATATTTGAGGAATGCTTGAAAAAAAGTAAAGAGGGCCACATCAAGGGAGAAGAGAGAAACTTGGTTGTTCCAAGGATCACAACAGAAACTGGTATTTTTGAGTAGCTAGCAGGCACTTTAAAAAAGCACCTAACTGTGGTAATTTTGATAATAATATTTTACTGTATGTTCTAAAATCTGTAAATCAAGAACAGTCTAGTAAAGCAAACACCATGTGGTTCTACTGAGAACACGGATGTCACAGTTTAAATCGTCAAATGTTCTTTTTCATATTATTTAAATGATTTCTATTAGCCTGCGTACTCCCAAGGCACACAGGAAATAATAGTTATTCTAGACACACTGAAATTACAACTTCATTGTAAAATTTCTCTGCAGTTAAGGTCTCACCCTGGAAGACAACAAAGTCCTAAACTTTTGTTTAAGAAGATAACTACTTAAAAGGGTAATTTATAATGAACGGACGTGAACAGAGCACTGTACTTATTGTGTATGTCAACAGTTTTCCTAATGTAGTATTTTCTCATTACTTATATTTTTTCTGCAGGAGGTGTGCTAGGTTATCTCTGCATTGCATAGCACATTGCACTCTGGAATAATAAGGAATTAGCCTTAAACTTTATGCCAGATGTAAAGAACTGCAGGTCAACTTACATCATCTACTACTTAGTTGTACTAAATGACACAATATACAATAACAGAACAGCCTTCAGAAGGTTGGCATGCGTAAGTAACACTTTAAAACACCAGGTGACATACACTCATTGTAGAGATCATGTTCTTCTCATTTCCTCTCGTGTACTCCTGACTTCCTTTTGTATACTGGTTGCTATTTATGTGGACGTCATATTGTAGTGGCACATACTGATCCTGACTTTTAGGGAATAAATAACTAAATTTCAAAGGTGATTGCAGAATTTGCTTGAATAAGCCAAGAATGATGAATATGGAATCTTCCTGGAAAATTCATTTTAATGCATTGAAGAAAAACTTACATGAGAGATAGCCTGTTGACTGTGTATATAATATTTTCTTTCCCACAGGCTGAAGCATATGGGGTTTAACTGCTGCAGTAGGAATAACACATCCATACTGCACATATGGCACGATGATGTGAGCAACACAGAGCTAGGACACCATCAAGGAAGATGAAGAGTGGTTTCACTTAAACATGAACACACAGAGATGTGAACAGCAGGTCTAAAATATCAGATGTTTGGATAGAAACTGCAGTGTCTTTGCTAGCCCTCACTGCATTACATACAAGATGAGGAGCAAGAGCACTGATGCGCCTTGTGTTGGTGCTGACCAGGAAAGATCCTATTCTGGAGTGACTGGAGAAAAAATATAAAAGAGGATACAAAGCAAGACCCACTCTGAGTATTGCTGAAATTACTGCTTTAACAAGTTGCTGAATTTAGGCCTGCAATTCCAGCAAAAATGATGTGGGCAATTTGTTCCCCTAAAGTAACATCTGCAAGCAAGACAGCTTGATGGCCTTTAATTGATGGGAGACCATCTTTGGGTGGATGATTGTTTCTGAATGGGAAATAGGAAAGAAAATTCCTCTAGCATGAAAAAAAAAAAAAAGTCAGCAAAGAGTAAAACCTTTGTGCAGAAACTGAAAAGTTCTTCACAGAAAAGGAGCACGTATTCTTCAGAACTGCTGCTACTCAGTTGAACAAGCTTAGGGAAGTTGGGTGGAATTTCATCTACCTCTGCTCTCTTGATCAGTTGCAAGAACAGGGCCATCAGTTGAAACCACACAAAGAAAGGTCCAGAAGGAACAAAAAGAGGTGGTCCATTATGCTTTTTGAGAAAGTTCTGGATGTTTAAAATATGCATAGGTGTAAGGGAGGACTGAAAACTAAGGAAAGAGAAATTGCTCCAAAACACTTGCAAATACTCATCATTTTAGTTTAAAGCGGAAAATGAAACTTATTTTTGCTCTCACCTGAGCAACAGAAAGATATTATCAGGTGTGTCTGACGAGCGGGAGAGGGAAAGAAATGGGACAAAGAGGACTGTTGTGCCCCTGAGAAGGCCTAGGAATCCAAAGGCCTCTGTTTGGGTGAATGCAATGCTTCCCACAGACACTTCCACAATTCATGGAAATAGTTGGTTGCAAAGAGGGCTAAAACAGGCCTCAGGAGTTGGCCGGTACATACAGTCACCCTCCACACCTCCCACATACTTGACATGTATGGCTTTGACCTACACTTTGAGTATTCTGCTAAATTTATCAGTGGACCATATAAAGCAGAACTAGATTACATGTATGCTGTAGAAGTCACATAATAGGCATGTTTTACGAGAGCGTCAGATGCCTGGTTTAGAGTGGGACCCTCCTTTCCATTCTTAGGCTATAATTCTATAAACTTAGTTGCACATCCACTGTCTTTAAGAAGTGAATACTCTAAGACAGCTGGACACTGTATTTTTGAGCTGATATATTTAATTACAATAAGAAAAAATTTGGGAAAAGTGGTTGATTTTTCAAAGATGCAGGTTCTTCTGAGCTGAAATTATTAATACATTTAAACTAAGTAGAAAAGCATTACTCCATATGTCTTTTATTATTATTATTTTTTTTTTATTTTTATTTTTTGAACACACACAAAAAGAGAAATACTACAAATATTCAACTTTTTATTTTAGCATTAAAAAACCCAAACAAAACCCCCCACCAACTCAACAAAAATGCTTATGCCTTTTCCTTTAAAAAATGAAATAAAGTACCACATTTTCTCCAAAAAACTCATTCTAACAATATCTCCTTTGCACCCATAGAGCTGATGGAATATAATGTGCTGAATATCCTCAAATAGCGTTAACTTAAATATCTAAATGAAAGGCACACACAACTTTAATATTTTTCCCCCAAACATACCTGTGCAAAGGGAAAAAAAGGTGATTTATTTAATCTGGCCCAAAACGTTTCTGGGAAGACAGATAACTTTTAACAGAAAGCTCGAGGTCTCTCAGATTTCACCTCATATAATTGTGGATTGTCAGTATAAAGGTAGTTAAGGTCAATGTTTGATGACCATACTGATTCATCAGCAAATATTTGTTTACTGTCCTTAGAAGAAGGAGATTATATCTGCTGGTTTTGGCATGTCATGCCACTTTAACATGTTTTACTTTCCTCCTAGAAATTTACCCCACCCCCTAATGAGCTATTAATCAGAAATTGGTGCACTAGTGTATGTCTATGGAAGATGAGATGATCTCTGGAGACACCTTTCATTCCATTTTATTCCTTTTATGGGGCCTCAGCTTCTTTTATAACAGCTCACTATTTAATAGCCAGTGTTGCTTTAGCCTGGAAGTTCAAAAGACCTATAAATTGCTTGACACAGCTTATCTGTCACTGAACAGGAAGTCTACAATAAAATATGATAGTAAATTAATAATCAATAATAGCTGACAAGGTTTTTTCTTATTCTCCCTTGCGAGACATCCTGAGCAGTTGGACCACCAGAGGGATTACGTCTCACAGCTGAGGGCCACAAGGCAGACCTGAAGTTTTGGGGTTTTCTCCTAAAATAGCCTGTAAAGACATTTGTGATAGCTCAGACTGTTATTTCATGTTACTTCTCTGTAGCTAGATTCAAATGAGAAGACCTAGAAAGGTGACAGCTTCTCTCTTTTTTACAGCAGTTGACTTTGGAACCTGGTTACAAACCTGTTGCTTGAACATCAAAACTATTATTACTTTAATTGATATGACTTTTAGGAAATCTGCAGACAATGGATAGCTTTTTTGTTTGTGAAGGAGTATTTTTTCTAAGGAGGAAATAAAACCACATCTCAGCACATTCTATTTTAATCTCACCCAGATGTGGAATAGGTTAGAGATTTCTGGTTACTGTTCTGTTTACAACTACCTTCCATTTTTTTTGTCTGAATACAGAAAGTGTGCACACCTGATTTTGGTCTCAGGATCTAATGATACTACAAAAGTGAATCAAGGGTTTTTTCTGTGTGGTCAAGAAAGAGCAGTTTTAATTACTTCATGCCTACCCCTTTCTGTCCCAGGGCTGTCTCAAGGTTAGCCTGCAAGGCTGGGAAAGGTTGGCAGTTCAATACATCCCAAACAGCATAGATGCACAACATTTCTTTGGATATGTGAGTTAAAATCAATCTGTCTTTATCACTGAAATATCTAGTGCTGTATTAAGTAGTGTGACAAATATCTGTCACATGGACTTAATTTCCTCTCTGTTTGATTTGTTTTGCACTCATCAGTGCCTAAACTGTATTAACTAAACAGTCTCTGAAGTTTTCCTATTCTACTTTCTTTTCTCAAAGAGCTATAGACATGCTGGATACTGGCAGGCCTGTCTGCCACTGCTGCTATCGTCATGTCTTGGAATGATAAATACTGCTACTTTCCAGCAGGTATAGGGATGGCACTTTGAGTCTTAAGGGGTGAGTTATGAAGCATCAAGTTGCTAACAGAGATCTTCAACACTGCCTCTGCCTCTTTCAGACTCCCATAGCTGCTTTATACAAAAAAGGTGGCATAAGACTTTTCCTTGACTTTGGTGTTGTGTTCCACAAGGTGTGAGTGACTCCCATAGATGAATTCAAGCATGTCACAGGAAGAACTGGATCACAGAATGGCTATGTGGAAATATTTTGCTATAAGAATTGAAATATCTTATTTACTGCCTGACAAATAAGGAACAATACCATTCTTTAAGTCCCTGTAAAATCTGTGAAAGCCTTCTGTATAGGTGTGTGAAAGTTTGGGTTGGCTCTCTGCCAACAGCCAAACCTCACAAGAAAGATTCCCCCCTCCCTCTCCTGAAAACGGCAAAAAGCAGCAAGAGAAAATTGAATATATATNTGGCTTATATACACCTGATGATGTAAAGAGATGGGATGGAATACCTCCTAGATTTTGACCCTGGTTACCAAGGAAGGCCTACAAAAAACAACCCATCACAAGGTGAATGTTATATGGTTTCCATATTGGGAGAAACACTTCCCAGTCCACTTCTTTGACCAAGAAGACTGTTGCTACTAGAAGAGAAGTCTAAGCCAGATGATTTCAGTTGTTGTTACTAATAAATGGTATATAAATGGGTTACTGTTAATAAATGGAGGCTGCAAATCCATCAAAAGTGATGCTCATGGGATGGTTAGAGATATGTTTGGTGCAAAGACAAGTTTATGGTGGGTGGTAGAACATATAGATTATTTTGAAAGAAAGAACAGTTGTCTGCATTCATGCCTCCTATACTAAAATCAGAAATTCTTCAATATTTATGAGAACCTTTGGAAAAGTTGAAAGCAGAGTATAGAATATGTTAGTGAATTTGACTCTGAAGGTTTCAGAAATGGTAGCACCATGGCTCCCTAAATGTAAGCACTGCTGTTTTTCTCTGCCCTGAATTACTTATTCAATTAAAATGTTAGTCTACATGATACAGTTTGTTCAAGTAATTTTTAGCTTTATTGTAATAATTAATTCAAAGAAAAAAACTTATTATTTTAGTGAACATGTTCTTCTATGCTGGGAATACTTAATAAGTAATTAAATAATATCACTGTTATCAAGAGCACATTGATGTTATCAGATCACTGTAGAAGGTTTCTGCTGAAAACACTGTATGCTTGTAGAGAGGTTGCAGACACACTGTGGTGCTTCTCAGCTCTAGCAAATCAAGGTGTGGACCTTGCTGGCTTATTTAAATGGGTGCTCAGTGAAATGCTGAATTCCAAACACAATACTGCAACTTCTCCACATCTAGAGGTCTGAATACTTTGAACACTTCTAGAGAGACTTAGAACCTCTGTGCTTGTGCATCTAAGAAAAGGCTCAGGCTAATAAACTGAGCAGAGCAAGAGTGTGTCTCCACTCCAAAACAAGGTAGCACGAGATAGCCACGCCCATTCATTAAAGCCTCTCACTTTTTCCTCTCCTTACTGAAATAACAACTCAGCTACTGGAAGGGTTCCTGATGCATGACCGTGCCTGAAACAAGACTGAAAGACCACTAGCTGTCTGAGAATGTGCCAGAGTCATGCTGACAAATAAGAAGGGTTGATTTCTAGATTCCATCATTCAATCCCATGCCCAAACACTGCTTTC
Organism: Scytalopus superciliaris; assembly: GCA_013400415.1. NCBI lineage: Eukaryota > Metazoa > Chordata > Aves > Passeriformes > Rhinocryptidae > Scytalopus > Scytalopus superciliaris. The sequence goes on from VXBX01009439.1 coordinate 2,552,154, forward strand.
TTCACACCCATAGCTTGAATTAGGAAGGCTATATCCTACCTGAGACTGATGCAATAAATCCCACCTCTCCAAAGTCACTGTGCAATAGATTATGAGTCACAGCATGCCACATTTGCTGGTAACTTCAGAAAGTTGGAACTTTAACAGAAGTATATACAACAGAAAATTGTGTATACTGCAATTGTGTGGGTAGCTGAGCAAAATAACCCCAAGGAAATGACAGTTTTAGGGTGCTACTGCTCCTACAGGGCAGGAAGAGCACACTTTTATGTTTTCTTTGGCTCTTGATTTTTCCCACAAATGACTCTGAGACATGTTGCTTCTCTGCTTGGTTTAAACTTTACTATGAATTATGAGGCATTATGAAGCCTCATTCTGCTCTTTTTAATTTCACCTGATGCATTTCTTCTTCCAGCTGCCTTTCTAATAAAATTCCCCCATAACCCTCCTGATATTTATAAAAAAAGAAACAAATTAAATGTTCTGGCTTATTTATGGTCACTCACTCTGTGCTGGTCTATTGCCATTCCTTGCAGGGTTTTGTGTGAATTAAACTGTTCACTACTCAAGACCAATGTATTTAGATGGCTACTCAGCCCTGTGCAGAACTTAAAACTGCAATGTTAGAGTCTGGGTTGAAGCCACACAGAATTTGGCCCTTAACACTCTTAGAGTGAAAGATGATGTTTAGAGAGCAATGCTGAGACATTGGACTGCCTTCTATGTATCCAAAACCCAGTTTTACAAACTACAGAAACTTTTATTATTTGAAAGTACTCCAGCCAAGAGTTACATTATTGATGACATAACTTCAGCACAGACAGTGGCTTGAACATTCCCAGCTGGAATTCCTACTCCCAAGAGTCAGACGTGAGGCTTATGTAAAGATGATAATCACCTCCTGACGGCCGACTTTTTCTGCCTGCTTAGTAAAGTATGTTCCTGTGGGGCCTGAGCTAAAACCCATGTAAAGTTTATGGGACACTTTGTACTGATGCCTTTGAGTGTTGCATCACTTCAAAACTTTTCTTTTTTTAACCCAGGCCATCGTAAGGCACATTTTCTAACTAATCACCAAGGGCTTTTACCTACAGCTACAGCTGGAATGACAGAAGTAGCCGAAAAACCACAATGACATACTTTGTACCACTGACTACAAGTACTATTTTGGCCATAGGTCATGACTCATTGGAGTCATGTGAAACCTGCCACCGTGTGTAAAATTTAGCACAAGTAAGAGGACTTTGGGTTTTTCATTTCTTTGGCTAGCAGGCTGCAGCCGCTCCCACAGTGAGTTCCACGGCATCCAGTGGAACCTTGGAAATCTCAGCGTCCAAGTCAGCTCTTCCAGGAATCAAACAGATTGTTCCAGGGAGTCTAAGTATTTGACCATGAAACAAGTCCCACTCTCCACTTAACTGAGGCTAGACGCTCAGATTGTTTGTACCTTTTGACTGTGTTCCATGTAATAGGCCATATTAAGCAGCCAGCTTACTGCTTTGAAAAAAATTCCCTCTGAAGTCTGTCTGTGTTCTGGGATGCTCTTTGTGCAGTCCCTTTATGACAAAGCAGTAACATGGGACAATAAGACACTAAAAAATACAAGTCAAATGAATTACATCCAGATTGCCTAATGCCTTTGAGAAGTCAGTATGGAGGAAATTGTGTATTTAAGGCTAGTGTGAGAGATTGTAAAGGAAACCACAGTGCTCAGTTTTTTTTTTTTTTAAGTATGCATGACAATCTTTAATATAAGAATGACTATGAAAATTTTCTTCTAGTCACAGCAGCCTTCATTCATCCTGCCTAACTTCCAGTGGCTATCTGAAGTCCTCAAGCAAATGTCTTAATCATGGCACGCCTGTTTATGCATCATGGTATTATAGCTGGTATGTATCATGGTGTATCTGTTTTAGGGTGAAATTGCACATCAATAGTGAACAATAATGAAAGAATGAATGGACAGAGGTTTCAAAATGTGACCCTTGGTACAAGAAAGACATCAACCTCTTAGAGCAGGTCCAGAGGAGGGCAATGAAAATGGTCAGAAAGAGGAAAGGTTTAGAGAGCTGGGATTGTTCAGCCGGAAGAAGAGAAGGTTCTGTGAAGACATTATTGTGACCCCTTAATATTAAAGAGGGCTTAAAACAAAGATGAAGAGGCCTCAACTTTATATTGAGGCATTTAGTGACAGGACAAGAGGCAATAGTTTTAGATTGAAAGAGGATCCATTTGGATTGAAGATAAGGAAGAAATTTTTTATTGTGAGTGTGATGAGACACTAGAACAGGTTGCCCAGAGAAGTTGTGGATGTCTCATCGCTGGAAATGTTCAAGGTCAAGTTGGGTGGGGGCTTGAGCAACCTGGTCTAGTGGAAGATGTTCCTGCCCACCAGTAGCCTAGCTAAGGGGCTACGTGTTCTTAAAGGTCCCTACAAATCCAAACCATTCTGTGATTCTGTAAAAAGTAAACTCCTTAACTGAAATGACCATACTGCTGGTGCTCATATTGTATCAGTTTATATCCCATCCTTACCCTTATCTTTTCATGTTCTGTTTCATTCAGAGTATTTGAGAAATTTTCTGTCAGGTCTTGTTTGTATAGCAGTTGGTGCAATGAGGCCAATTCCAAGTAAGACTGAAAAGTGTTACCACTCTCTCTGGAAATGCAGGAGCAAAGTTCTTGTCCTTATTAGAATGTCTGCAGTCACTGGCCAGCTATGAGAATGTCGGTCATACTGGATGGGATTCATCTCACCTAGTCTAGAGCCAGGTGTAATTAGAAGTTCATCATCTAAGATGGTTATGTAAACTACATATATTCCAGTAAATAAATCAAGACAGGCTCATTTTTTATTTAGTTTTTTTTTTTTTTTTTTTTGGTATTGGGAAGTGTCCCTGGCTAGCTCCTGAAATACACCCAGACTTTGTTTTGGAGAGTGCTAGTTGACTCGGGTCAAAACTACACCAGGGACCATGGCAACAGTTAGACAGTACGGACAGTTGCTTGCCAGAGGTTGACCACATACACTGGCTTTAGTGATTTTATTAATTTAAATGTAACTGAAGGCATTGGAGTGAGATGGGCACTTCCAGAAGTTAATTTGTTGCACCTATTGATAACCATCTACAACAGACTGGATTAAGCTGTCATGGGAGGTACCTGTGCTGACTGGAATGAGGCCCTGTGGATACACTGAAGGAGTTTAAATGTCCTCTTTAGCATATAAACATAATTTTCTGTCCATTGTTTCCCATGCATAGATGGAGTATTTAGTGATGTCTGCTAATGCTTGACATACCAAATACGGCATATACCAGCTCCACACACTTCTGCAGCAGTGCCTGCCAGAAAAACAACCAATCTCCAATGGCTCTAGATGCCTATTTTGGGAAAAGGACTAGTGGTCCTCATGAAAACAACAGTTGTGCCATGAGATGAGGTCTTGCTTTTGATCGCAGTCATATAGTAAACATAGGCACAACATACAAAGAGACAGGGAGTAGTGGAAAGGGAGAAATATCAACAGGAGACTTAAGTTATGTTCAGATTTCCAGTGTGATATTGTAGTATGCTAACTGAAAAACTGCAGAATTGGTGTGAAGTGATGGATTACATGATTGTGGGTGTGCATGAGAAGGTTTACTTTTTTTTAGTGTAAATATGCTTTATTTCACTCCTGGTGAGTTGCATGTGGATATCTGCATTGTATAATTTACTCATGTGTTTTGCATTCCTCAGTGATATCAAGTAAATTCTTCGGTCAACTCCTATAAACAGTGCTTAAATCATAAATGAATCAGACATCTCAGATGGCCATTAAGCTTGTGCCTGTGGAAATATGAACATTTTATATTTGCTGGCATGTGGAAAAGGTCATTATTTATTCTTCCTAGCCAGATAGATGTATGAAATTTTACTTGCTGGAATGATTCCTTGGCATTTCCTAATATCATGGAACATGCTAAGTATTTCTTTTTTTAACAGAAGACAAAAAGGGAATATGACTGTGTTGCAAATGTTAGTTGGAAACAATTTGAAAGAGGGAACTAAATGTCCATGTTTGTCCAGGAAAGGTAGATGGAAACTTGGAACCACAAAGGTATTTTTAACTGAGGAGGTCTGCACGATCCATTAAGCACTACTGCATCATTTTCTCAGAAGATTGGGGCCTCATCCTCTTCCTCTGGAAATTAATGGCAAATTTCCCATTAACTTCAATGGGAATAGAGTCAGATCATAAGTCCAAAACTCTTCTCCTCCCCAGGTATCTAAAAAGAGCCAAATGATTAAAGAACTGCTTTCAATTCCTCTGAAACCAACTTTAATGTAAGTAGGAGGTGGAGATCTCTTTTCCATGAGGCTGACTTCAGTGGGCAGATCTATTGATAAACTTTTAAAAACTGAGACTCAATTTGTCTGTGGCTATCCAGGGAATAGAGCACTCAATAATAACCATATTTTGAATGAAACCTTTTTAAATTCTGTGCTTTCTGGTTGTGAGCAGGTGAACATGATGACAAACAGCCAGAAAAGTTCTGGAAGTCTTGACAGCCATAACATCCGTTGCTAAATCCTTCACTGTTTATTGTTAGGAGTGGTCTCACTGAAGCAGAAAACTTCCTATTCCAGAAGAAGGGGCTCTGTGGTAATAGATCTTAATATAGTGGCAGAATCTTGGGAACTGGTTTGGATTTTAGCTGGATTGAATTGCTCTCTGTAGAAGTCTCTTATTTTCCACTGAACAAGCAGGGATCCTGGAGGGTTGATAAGTCTTAATTTAGCCCTTGTTAAGAGCTCAGAGCTCAGTGGAATGACTGTATTAATGTCATCTGAAAAATGGAAAAAAGCCAAAAAGTGAGGAATTACTTTTACTTGAGCAAATATAAAATGATTCCTTCATCCACCTCATGCACTCATGTCCTTCCTACTTCTCTGTTTCCCGGTCTTCTGCTACTTTTCCCCCTGTGCTTGGGACTCAGGTGGTATGAAGCAGTTGAGGTATGAGTGTGATAGCCTGTTTGCTGGGATATGAGCTATCCCAGGCCATGTGCATGTCTAGCACAGGAGAGATAACCGTGCTGTGCTGCATCTGAGGTGTGTGCCAGGTCATATGGCTCTTTTGAAAGCAGCGAGTGCCTTGTGTAGTCCAGACTGGCAGCATCTGAGGCATCAAGTAGGCTATTTTGTGTTATGCTGCATCTGACAGGAGATGATTAATAAAATGGCACAGCTGAAGAAGAAGAAAATTTTTTTTTTTATTTTTTAGTTTTAATTTCATACCTTAATCATGGAGACTGTCAGATTGAGATTTGTAGAATTAGAGGTCAGAAATACCTATGAAGTTCTCACTTGGCCTCTATAACAGCCTAGAAGACCACACAGGAATTTCTTCATCCTTCTCACATCTTAAAAAAGAGATATCTATTCTTAATTGAACACTAACAGTCTAGATTAATTTGATTAGGCAATTCTATTCACTGAGTGCATACCTCACAATGTATCCTAAGAGGTAAAAATAAAGGTATGGGAATGTGATTCTTGATCTTGTTTTGGAATTGGCATAATTTTTCCCTTTATACTTAGAAATACTACTGTGTGCTTCCTTATATATTTCTATGATAAAATCTTGATGTTAGTTGTAATACTCTTTGAAAGCCAAGCTATTAACAGCTCAGGTAAATAGGAACTTTGATGTTCCCATAATGGAGACACTAAAATTAATTAGCCTGTTCCTCAACTCAATTTAAACTTATAAGGATTTGAGAGTACTATTAAAGTACTTATGAGAATGTTATTGTAGAAGTTAAATAGTGGAAAAATATGCATTTCATTTTGAAATGGTGAGAGAATTAATTATATGTGAAAATACATTGCTCTTTGTATCTGTTTAGTCAAAGAATAACCATAAGTACTCCTCTGAGACATTTTTGTTATGTTCCTGTGTCTGATATACCTATTATTTTTCAACATCTGATATGAACATTAAGTTATATAACTTTTACATGCTTTTACTGTATATAACCCAAGTTACATAAATTCCAGGCCTTCTGACTGTTTGCAATCTTTAAAATGTAATGAGCTGAAAGATTAGCTTTGAGCCCTGGGGCCGGATTGATGTTTTGCTTAACCATTCAGCTGAGAACAGCTTTTAGAGGGATAACTCATGCTGCATCACATCAATAATAAAACTAAAGACCTAGATCCAAGCGGCTATGAATGGGAATTAAGTCTCTCAGAATGTTATAAACTTAAATGAAACAAGTCTTAAACAGAAGGCAGCTGCAGGCACTGGATCTAAACTGCATTAAGATGACATAATATTCTTTTGGAAACAATAAGGCTTCCATTGACGTGTTCTATAAGACAATCCCTCAATGGAAACGAACAACTAAATTAACATACTGTGATGAAATATGACTCATACTGAAATACAAGTCTCTGTGGGGTTTCAGCATCTGAGAAACATATTCATAAGTAAGACTGTCAAACTGAATGCTCAGTTTCAGGGATATTCTCTGATTAGCTACCATTCAGAGAAATACAGAGGAAAGAGTAAAATTTTCCACTGGTGCCAGTGGAAGTAGGACAGGGAGATCAGGAGAAGGCTTTTATTAAACATGTGTGTTTTTGTTGAAGATATTGCTTTTATTGACAATGTTTCTGCTGTATTTGTTTGTCCAAAACTAATGATACTGGTCCTCTGTTCTTAGTAATACAGACTACCGAGTCTCTTTTAAACCTTTTGGTGTGATAATCTCTTTCAGTATGGCTACACAAGATGTCACTACTGTGTTAACCGTCATTGCTTCTACTTCTCAGTTTTGCCTTTACCACACACTGCTTTGTGCTGTGGGAAGGAGAAGCTGTCTTGAGAAAGCAGAACTTTGAAGACAGAGGTCTGTTTTGTGTGTGACCAACTCTGATTGCATTCAGCCAACCAAGGTCAGGTTGAATGGGGTCCTAGGCAACTTGATCTGGTGGGTAGCATCCCTACCTTTGGCAGCGGGTTTAGAACTAGATGGTTTTTAAAGTCCTTTCCAACCCAAACAATTCTGTGATTCAGAGCATGCCCGTGAAACACTTACAGATTAGGCAGAAGATGTCTCATTTTCAGAGTACATCTGCATGTGAGAACACGTGACAGAGTCAGCGGTCTGCCAAGACATTTCAGGCCTGTGCTGAAGAGGAATTTTATATACCTGGGAAGTTTCAGTGTTAAACCTAAGGTAGTAGGATTCACATCTTTCTAGTTAGGTAAGAGAAGAGAAAGTGAGATTTGTTTTTATTTTTCCTTTTTTTTAAAAGGAAATCTGAGGGAAGAGAGCTCATGCTATATCATGTCCAATGTCAGTGTTTACAGCTATTGCATTTAGAAAGGATATGAATTTCTGATCTTCCAGGCCTTTGGTGATCACAGGAAACATTGTAGAGACATAATTATAGTGTTCACAAGCTAAATATATGAAAATCTTATCTCCAAAGTGCATCATCATCTTTTACAGTCTGGTCAATTCTCTTGTTCCTTAGAGGGCAACACCCTGTTGTTGCTGTTGTTGTTGTTGTTAGGGTGCCTCTCTATACTCCAAACTCCTGTCTTTGCCCTTTTCTTCCTGAATCACCTGGTTTAGGGAGTCAGTGACCTGCCTATGGCAACTTCACTGAGGCATGAAGTGCATTGACCCTGCCTGAATGCCAGGTACCCACCAAAGCCACTCTATCACTCCCCTCCACAAGCGAACAGGGGAGAGGAAATGTGGCAAAGAGTTCATGAGTTGAGCTAAGGACTGGGAGAGATCACTTAACAAAATACTGTCACAGGCAAAACAAACTCAACTTGAGTTTAATAGTAATAAAATCAGCGCAGAATAATGAGAAGTAAAATAAATCCCCAAACCACTTCCCCACTGCCCCTCCTTCCTTCGCAAGCTCTACTTCTTCACCTCCAGCAGCACAGAGAGATGAGGAATGGAGATTATGATCAGTTCATCACAGGTTGTATCTGCCACGGCTCAGAGAGAGGAGTCCTTCCTCTGCTCCCCGTGGGGTTTCTCCCATGGGAGACAGTCCTTCATGAACGTCTCTAACGTGAGATGATCCCACAGGCAACACTTCTGCATGAACTGCTCCAACATTGGTCACTCTTCCACACGGTGCTTGTCCTTCAGGCACAGCCTGCTCCAGTGTGGGTCACCCACAGAGTTAAAAGTCCTACCAGGAAATCTGCATCAGCGTGGACTCCTCTCTCCATGGATCTATAGGTCCCTGCCAGGAACCTGCTCCAACATGGGTTTCCCATGGGTTCACAACCTCCTTTGGACAGCCAGCTGCTCTGGTGTGGGCTCCTCCCTGGGCTGCAGGTGGAACTCTGCTCTCCCATGGACCTCCATGGGTTGCAGGGAGACAGCTTCCTCACCATGGTCTTCATCATGAGCTGCAGAGGAATCTATGCTCTGGTGCTTGGAGTACCTCCTCTCCTTCCTTCTTCACTGATTTTGGTGTCTGCATAGTTGCTCACATGTTCTCATTCCTCTCTTCTCTGGATGCACCTGCATCTGCACAATAACATTTTTTTTTGTTCCTAAATATGTTATCACGTAGGCATTACAGTCATTCTTGATTGGCTCGGCCTTGGCCAGCAGTGGATCCATCCTGGAGCCGGCTGGTGTTGGCTCTGCTGAACATGGAGGCAGCTTCTGGCAGCTTTTCACAGAAACCTCCCCTGTATGCCTCCTGCTACCAAAATCTGACCACAGAGACCCAATAAAAGGTGCTTAATTTTTGCATGGACAACTCAAGGGTGTCTTTGGTCAGTTACGATGCGGATGGACAGTGTCACAGGAATGGCCACACCTTTGCATACTGTTGAACCTTCTACAGCTTGTGCAAGGACTCAGCAGACCCTGTCTGATACTGGATCAGCAGAATGACTGGGTCCTACCAGGGCATTTTGTTTGCACTTAATCATTCAGAAAAGTATCACCAAATTAATGCCTTACTCCCTGCATTAACTTTTCTGAAGTACTATAGGCCTTGTTGACCTAATCCACATCATTTAGTAACATGCACCATTTCCCTGAAATGATAAATTTTGCTTTAGGTTCCTGGGGAAAAAATATATCCACTGATACTATCTATGCATTACATTCAAGGCATGAAATAAAATATTTCTATACACATATAGACAGTGTACCGAAGAGTATAGCCAACATCCTTAAATGAGGAATATTTTTTGTGGTCTAGTTTGTTAGAGCAAATGGGGCTACCAATGATAAAACATGAAGAGAGACAGCAACAAGACTTTCATTTTATATTCACAGAATACTCTTCTGCAGAGCTAAAACTTGGTTTCTGCTGTTCTGTGAAGTTTCTTTTATTCTGGTTCTTTTTTTTTTTTCTTTCTCCTTAATTCTTACTGGAAATAGTGTGAAAACTGCAGCTGGCATTAAAAATCTCTTGAACAAACACCACAAGAATATTTTCAGTAGGAGAACAATAAAGTGTCAAGCACAGCTGTGCTTTATATTCAGGTCTGCATAAAACTGAACCAAATTTACTTTCTCTCAATACCCTTGGAAGTGAGTATAAGGGGAAATTCATATGTTATCTTGAATGCAAATCAGATTTGAATGCATGCTATAAATGAAGGGCAGAAAACTAATTCTTTCATTGCAGATCTACTGCTTTTTTATCTAGAGAATATGATATGTGAGGCCCAGGAATTCTCCTTCTGGACTATGGAAGGTGTTATAATGTAGAGTTACTATAGTTATTTTTAATACAGAGTTTATTAATGCAATCACATAATCTCCCACTTTAATTTAAAATAGATACCATCTAGAAAGCCGCTGTTAACAACAATTATGATCATTTGGTTAATAACATTTGCTGCCACTTATCAAATATTTCAGGACGTGAAAGAATCAGCCAAAGAAAAACAAAACTCATAAAATCCTGATTTGAGAATACTGAAAAACACACAAAGCAGACTTGATTATACTAAGATATGCTGCAACTGCAACAACACTTCATGTAATTCTTTCACAGATTTTTCTTCTGTATCTGAATCTTAGCATCAACAAACTTAGTGAAGATGAAATGAAGCATTTGGTATGCCGACAAAACTCTGCAGCTGTTGAAAAAACCCACAAAATCACTGTTGATCTTTGAATGTAAATGCCCGCATTCCCAGTTCCCCATAACTATATTTGGTTGGTTAGTGAACTGTCAAAGGTTTTACTTTGACTGGAATTAAAGCTGCAACAGATAACTGTTTGTTATAAAACTGAAGTATGCTAAACTGCATCTTTCAACTGTATTTCAGCATATGGCTGTTTGCAGTAGAGTAAAAAGTGATTTAAGCTGTCATTACTTCTCAGCTCTAGGTCACTGGCTCAAATATGACCTAATCAGTAAAGACTGCGAATCATTTCCATCTGATGGATGTTTAGTAGCCTGTGTAAAATGCACTGGTAGATACAGTGAGGTTTATTGGGAAAAGGTGCCCACATGAAAAAATCCAATAGTACAAGTCAGCAGATTGGCTTCTACTTTTGGAAGGGAGAAAGAATTGAATAGGGCTGGAGGCCTCAGATAAAAACTCATCAGATTAACACTATGTAAGACGGAAGTGCAACTTCTTGAGATTGGGTGATATGGACTTAGGAGATTCAAATTTTAATTGTGTTTCCATCACTGATTTACTATGTGATAAAGGGATTTCAATGTCATTTTCCATCTAACCCTAAATATAATATGGGGAGCAAGTTTGTCAAGACAAACAGTTTGGTATCTGCATGTTCTTGGGCTCAGATTCTGTGCAAGATTTAAATATAAAACGTCTCTATGACATTAATGAAGGGAGATAATCTAATATTGGCATTTTACTTTGCAAGAAAAATAACTATATATTTCAGCTTCTTGCTCACGATCTTGTAATTTTCACACCTTCCTTACTGATAAACTTTAATTATAAATAAGCCAATATTAGAATTTCTATGAGCATACACCATTAAAATCTTGGCATTTATCACATACTGCAGTTGAATTTGAAACAGTACTTTCATGATTCTGAGTATATTCCAATACCTGGGAGGTATGCTGAAGACTATTTTAGATATAGTAAGGAGATATTCTCTTGTTACCTTTGCTTTCTTTAACTTCCTTGGTCGAGAAGTTGGCTTTCTCCTTTGTTTTACATGAATATACTATTTTTTTGTGATGTACCTTTGTTAGCACAGAGTAGTTTGTCTCATATTCCAAACTGAGTAATATTGTGGTCAGGTCTTGAGTAACCCCATTGCTCCCAGAGTAATCACACTGAAGTATGATCTTCATCTCTTCCTCACCACAAAACATCAAAATAAGAACAGTTTTCAATTTCTCCTCCTGAAATATATTAATTTAAAAGCATTTCCTCTATAAGAAAGACTTGAATTGCCAGATATCTTGGTACCACATGGGAGATACAGTAATTGAACATTATATTGAACCAATTTTAGGTTTCTACAGAGCATAGACAAAATTGAATTTTGTCATCTTGATGGATAATGCATCTGTAGTGGGTTGGCCTTGGCTCACAGTCAAGCATCCACACAGCCACTTGCTCATTCCCCCCACCCAGTGATATGGGGGGAGATGAGACAGCAACAAGAATTGTGTGTCTAAAAGAAGAAAGGGAAGTCATTTACTGATTATTAATACAGGCAAAACAGACTCAAATCTGGGAAATTTAACTTGATTTATGGCCAATTAATATACAGATTTGAGTACTGATTGAAGCAAACAGTTGCACCCTTAAGGCAACACCCTTCCTCCCCTATTCCCAGGCTCAACTCTATTCCTTCACTCCCGACTCCTCTCCTCCTAGCTTGTTATTACTACAGTTAACACTCAGTCCTTTCATTCTGACAAGGAGTTATATGGAGGGATTATGGTTACAGCATACCAGTGTCTCTCTGTTGCTCTTGCTTCCTCTCTTTCCCTCTGCTCTCATATGGGTCCTCCATTAGCTGCCGTTCTTTGGGGATTATCTGCTCTGCTGTGGAACGCCTCATCCTCCTCTGCCCTTGGTGTTCCCTCTGCTGTTTCTTGCTCTATTGTGTTTTTTTTGTTCCGTCATCTCTCTCTCATTCTGTTTCTCTTTCTCCAGTATTTTCTGACCTTTCATATATATGTTTTCACAGAGGCACCACAAACTTTCCCAATGGTCTTGGTTTTGGGCAGACCTCTTCCCACAGAGTTCACGTGTGCTGTGCATGTCACATTCCATCCTTCAGTCTCCCCTCCAAGTCTAGTCATGTACATATAATTCAGCAAATTTTGGTATTGACAGTGTCGAAATTTAGTTTTATAGCAAAGTGAAGTAAAAAGGTAAAGAAGGTCCTGGGAAGGCTAGTGGGATTTGAAGAAATATATGACATCTGTGATTTGGAGCACCTCTTCCTCAAAGATTTCACTCTACTGTTGTAAACAAGCCTGCACTTATGCAAAACCTGGAAAGGATCAGTAACTTCAGGTGAAAAAAATCCCATACTTTATCAGGTGAGACAGGAGTATGGGACCTCTGATGTCACACTTGAGTGTCATCACATTCCTGACTCCTTTGTGACTCTTGCTGAGGCCATAGTCTCATCCACTGCCCCTAGGACAGCATGTACCTCTCACAGTAACCTCTTCTGTCTTCATACCACCTGCAGTAGAGGACTGGAGTTCCTCTGCTCCTCTTCCAAAACTAGAAGGTTGGTTTATTTAGAGTCAGACAGAGTGGAGCCAGACAAGGTGCTCTGGCCATTTCTGACTTGTTGGCTTTCAAAGGAAACATCTGAATTGTCAAAACCCAGAACAAATTCACTATTATACCTTTTATTCCAAGCAATTTCAGAATTTAACTTACACAAGTTAAATTTTTCTATGAGATTAAGTAAAACAGAAACCTACCTGTTTTGTATTGCTTATCTGTTTTCTCTCCAAATATATTTTAGAAAGTGATTGAAATAAGGCAGGCTCTAAGCATCCGCGCTCTGGGCAAAATACAAAGATTTCAGAAACAAATTTCTATTTGTTTTTCAATGTTTTTTGTTATTGTCTTGTTAAAACCTTACAAACCACTGGACTCCATTTTGACTTAATTATATTCCATCAAACATCTCTCCTTTTATGAAGTCTGTCGAGACTGTTGCCAGATTAGATTCATTCTTTAATCCTGATGGGGTTTTCTCTCTACCTCGTGTTCCCTCTTCTCTTTCTGTTTAATTCTGGGTGTTTTACCATTCATGACCATTCAGCTTTCAGTTTTCTGCTTTATTTTCTGGGACTTTTGCTGTAGACTTCCTGAAATCAGGACAAACATTCTTCCTGACTTCAGTGGGGTACAGTGTATACTTCTTTTTTTCTGATTCCTGCTAGTCTCATTCTATTTGCTTTAAGGAAAGACATATTTATCATGTTCATAGCTCCACTGATTCATTGTATCTTGACTGGGACATTTCACTGGGAACAGGAACAGCTGAACAGTACCCCAGAGCCTTGCTTAGCCAAAACAATGGAACACATGCTGAACTCAGATTGTTCTATTACCTTTTTTAAAATAATTTTATTAAAAAGAGATTCCTCTGTGACTCACTAAGCACAGTCCTTTTGGTGTCACTGAAGCTTATCTCTATTCAGCAAAACTGGGCCTGGCTCCATTCTAAACAAGTGCTTAAGGCTGGCTGGAGATGTGGTTCTAACTGCTTTAGTGAAATGAAAGCAATGCAAAGCTGGTGTGCACATTGTGAGGCAAGAAGAGTATTTTGAGAGGTGCTTCGTTTGAAACAAGTCCACTTTATGTCTTGTGTAATCATTCTTCCTTCTGCTAGGTGAACTAGCAAAATCTCTTGCATAGAGGCAGATAAGGATTAAAATATAACCAGCTCGAAATTTCAGGAAAATAGAGCTTTGAAGGAAATGTGGCAGAAAATGTAAGAGAATGAAAAGCAAATGTTCATCTGCCTTGCATGCAGAATGGATGCCACAGGGAGGAAGGCTTTAGGCAATGTTATTCTGCCCTGTGGCAGTCAGTTAGTATGACACATTGAAACAAACGGAATCTTCTGTCAAAATATTTTTAATGGCAAATATTTTTTGCAGGCTTAATATCTCTATAGAATAATGTTAGGTTTATTTATTAAAGTAATCTATAGTGGTAATTAATGAGCTTCCTTTTAGCCATGTGGTGTACTTTGGGTACCTCACACATCTGTGTGTATCAAGACTTTGTGCTTGCCATGCTGGATGAGTGTTCCCTTGGGTCACCACGGCCTCTCCTCTCATTCCTTTGCTACAGTACAATATGGGAGATAAATCCTGCTGGGAAGCCTGATTTAGAGACAATAATGATGCATTTGTCCATGTGGCATTTTTGATTAGACTGATTGTGATTTCTACCCTAGGTGGATTTTAAAATTTCTCTGTAAACATCACTCAGATTACAGCTATTTTAGTATACTAAACTGTGTCAGGGTACAAGCACAATCAAATTATTAATGGGATACTTGGTATACCTTCAGCAGGGGATAACTAACAGTCTCCCAAACAATTTCCAGTCATAAACTGGGAGGTAGCATAGCCAAATTGAATTCCCAACGTGCAGTTTGGATATGAAACCTTGTTTTGGATTTTGAGGATTCGGACATGGCCAGACTGTGATGGTTGTTGTCTGGGTCAGATAATTCACTCTAATACCAGTAAATTTTTTTTTGCTATAGATGTACCTTAGTCTTCTGTGCCTTAGTCAAGACAATCCTATGGTATATTTTTGAAATAATCTGTCTTGAGTTCACATCCTTATGTAAAGAAGAGAGGAAGGAACGGCTGAGGGAGATTGAGGGGGATTTACTTCTTTTAATAACAGCTCTGGGCCCTTGCATGTCAGCAGCATGTGCTTTTTTTCTTACTATCTACTTCATAACAGGATGCCTTTCAGGGATGGTAGAGAAGCTCAGACAGCCTAAAAATACAGTCCTGAAGGATTTCTGGGACATAAAACTGATGATGTCTGTACTCTGGGGGCCAGTTAAATTTCTTCTCTTACTACAATTTGGTCCATAACTCAATTCTGAATAAAAGTGCCCTTGAATTATGTGAGATCTTTTGAAATGGGTGCATATCAAATCTTTGCAAATGTGAGGCTGAAGGGACAAAGCTTCAAGCTAAACTATCAAGCTAGAACATCAAAGTTGGCATGCTATCCTAGTCTGAGAGACTTTGCCCCAACCTCATTTAGATTCCCAGTAGGTCTTGTCCAACCTCATAACAGTGTGAAGGTTGGGGAAATAGCAGTAGTGAGAATGCCAGGAAAGGAAACCCTTTCCTGACTGGCTTTACAAGAAGCAGCAGTCTCTTTGTTCCCCTTCCTTGACCCAAACTCTCTCCTTCATAGCAGCTGGGAACAAACTACCTTGCTCTCAAGGTCACTGCACTTGCTCTTTGGACCACTCTCCCTTCCTACTCAGTTACTCCATCCTAAGGTAGGACCAATCCTGTTCCAGCCAGGCCTTTTCCTTCTTCCTTGACATAACTATTTTCTCTTCACAGTGCTGAAAATCCTTAATATGGATCATCTGAAGGAGTCCTCTCCTCTAAGCCTTAGCAACACTTGAGTCTGGGAAGTGCCGATATTTTTTCTTTCTATATGCTACTACTTTTTTTCCATCCTTAACACAATGTAATTTGTGATCCTGAAAGAGTCAACAATTGGTAATCTAATACAGAGGAGCTTTAATCTCTTCATCTATTCAAAGACTATCTCAGTCAAAAAGTGAAAGCATAATTTCAATGGTGTAATTATTCCCCTCCCTATACAGTAATAACAGTGTAGCAGCACAGCTGGCATCAAGATTAGGAAAATCCACACATTAAGGAATGAAGGAGCTGAGCTTCTTTACCTATAGTGTTATCATTATAAGGGTAACCTCCTCTGGGTAGGCAGACCCTTAGATTAGAATATGTTGTGTTTAATCTCTGATATTCTTTCTGATTTTCTTTGCTAAGGCTTTTGAAAATTTTATCTGATCTCTTTTCCCAGTATTATGAACACAAAAATAGTTTACAAGTTCTGTGTCTTTTGATTTCTTTGTGCTTTATAGAAAGGCAGACAAAGAACTGAAAAGGATCCTGGCTGAGTCTGGGGCATGAGAAGAAAGAATGATATAAGAAAGGCAGCATTTTTTGTGCAAAGAAAAGCAAAAGGACAAAGCTATTGATCCATATGTGACTAAAACTAGACTTTCAAATCATGTGAATTTAGGAAGCCAGTACTTGGTAAAAAAAAACAACAGAGGAGCACCTGAAAGTTTATCGAAGTCATTTGTGCCAAGGATTTGGTTCTGAATTGTGCAACAGGTCAAACAAATGACCAGGAATGAAGAGTGGAGGAAATGAACAATAATTTCTGTTTATAGTCAATATACCAAAAGAGTTTCAAACATTGCCAGGATTTCTTGTACTCCTATGCTCTGAAATCTACCAGCACAAGTATGCTTTTAAAAATACTATCTGAAATATTAACATTGTCTTTCAGGACTACTTCCCTGAGACAATTCTTACTCTGTCCCCAGCCCCCTGAATATCAACTGCATATAGGAGGAAGACAAGGTCTGAAGAATGTATTTTAAGCTCAAATAAATGCTGTGTTCTGATCCTTTTGTTAGCTGGCATAGCTTTTGGGTCCTTGGTCTTCTTGATGGTCCTTTTTTATGAAGGCTCTTGCTTTTGCTTTCTTGCAGAGACACCTGCCCAATGCAAGCTCCCTAATCTGTCTCAGTCAAAGTGAGGTTATGCTGGCTGGGATTTTGATAACTTGTCTTACCTTGATTGCAGCAGGTACAGTAGTTTCCCCTTCAGCAGCTCTGCTGTAAGGTTGGATAACCTTTGAGATGAGGGCATGGTAAGCAGTTGGTGGCAACTGAAGATGGAAACTTATTCCACCATCAAAGGGCTGCTTCTGTATAATCCCCATCTGCTTATATCTCTATTTGTTTCCTACGGTTACCATTTACAGCCAGCACTTATGGTATGAGTTCTGTTCCCTATTCTGAGTAAAAATATACAATTATGTGGCAAATACAAGCCATGACAATGAATGATTTCATGAAACAGGCTGGAATAAATAAAAATAATTTTGTTTGTACTTTTTTTTTCCCAATGGAAAGGTTTACTTTTCTATTAGTCCCTAAATTGCATCCTCTTTAATAATATAAGGGGATCAGTGCTGATATAATTCCAGGGGATATATTGGCATACACATAAGAAGGTTTTCAGTACTCTTTTAAGGAGCTGACTTACTGGTTTATTTAGTGCACTATTGCAAAGTAGATGACAGGTCTAAAATCCTTAGGTGCCTTTGAAAATCTTGTTGGCTGAAGTCTTTTAAATTTTGTTAATCTAAACAGACCTAGTAAACAACATGGTTTGAAAATTTTTTTCCATGCACCAAGACTTGCATTCTTCTGTTCAAAAGCTCAAAAGAAAATATTTCTTTTGCATTCAGAAGGAAACTTCTCAGAAAACCACCTAAAGATAACAAGAAAAATAAGAAATCTGAAATGTTAGGAAATATGGTTATATAAATCTTCAGGAAACTGCTAAAAACATTTCTCTATAATTTCAGTATCCACTGTGCCTTTTCCTTTCTCTGTTTTTAATGGTGTCAGCAAATTTTCAGTGATGTATCACTGTATCATGAATTTGCTTTGTTTCTCCCATTTTCATCCGCCTTTTGAATATCCGTGCTTACAGTCTGTTTATTTATGGAAACACAGGGTTGGGTGAACCACAGAAGGTTTATGTTTGGATCTGAACTTAGGAATGATCCCATATTCATTTATGTCCAAAAGGTCTGCATTCAAAAAGAAAAAAAAATAAAAATCTGTTTACTTAAGATCAGCTTTAGTTCGGTTTGGAGTGTTTGACTTGCCTGTGGGAGTGTAGATTTCCCAGTATTATTCATCAAAATCTGTAAGTCTCCTCTGTTCAACACCTTTTATTTAGCCTGAGCTGTAATCTTCTTATAACAGTATATAGAGATAAGTAAAAAAATGCTCAAAACCCAGAGTTATTTTGACAGAGAAATATTAAGAACATAGAATAAAATTTTACAGCAAATTTTAATTAACAACTTTAAAATAATCTGTGATTTAACTGCTTATTTTGACCTTATTTACAGGAGTCTGAATAGGTAGCACTGTTTTTCTAAGAGTAAAACGACATCTTTTCTGGTGTGTAAGGCTGAGAATTCAGAAAAAAACCTGAAAGACACAACATCAAAGCCACTGAAAGCAGCTTAGTGCTTGTAGGAGCTTGGCCTACCCTGTTTTTGCTAAGCCCTTGATAATATTTTTCCTAAAACCCTTTCATGAGTCAGTCCTGCTTTTTCCATAGTGGTCTTGAAAAATTCCTTGTTTCTAATCAGTTCAATATTCTTTGTGCATGTATGTGTATATATATATATATATAAAGACAAGACTTATAAACATGGCTGAATTCTTACCAACTACAGTAATTATCTGTTTTAGTTTTGTAGTGGAGACTGAAACTGCCTAGTTCTAGGGTTGTTTGTGACTGATCAGTTTCTAAGCTCCTAACAGAAATATATTTCACTGTACTCAAGATGTCATGCTCCAGATGTGTACCTCTCAAATTCCTGCACTCCAGGTGTGGGACACTCATGCAGATCTGGAGAGAGTCAGCGATACCTGGACTGCTGGTGCATGACATGAAGGTGGAGAGGGGGGAGGCAGGACCGTGAGATTGGGCTCTACAGAGTAAATCACCCACTGGCAACCTGTTAGACTTGTTAGATCTCTAGCTGAAGTACAGTTGGACACCTTAATTAGAGCTGAATTAATTGGAATTGAATGAACTATAGGAATGCATTGTTCCACAGGTAGCTGCAAATATTTTAGGCTGATGATTTAAAAAGAGAAAAAAATATGAAACCACGACCTAATGACAATATTTGTCTTCTGTAGATGGCACAAGTAGCGAAATCAAAGCTTGATCTTCTGTAGTTTATCCAGTCCTTATGCCTTAAAGGCACTTTACACAGATGTTTATTGTTTGGAATCAGAGATGTTAGTAACAAAAGATCTGTCTTCAAAGAATATGTCGGAAATAGACACTCAGTTGCCAAAATCCACTTTTCAGTGGTAGAAGAAGAACACCTGGACAAGTACAAAGCCACTATAAGTAACCATGAATTGCACAGTTAATTTTATACTGGTTTTCTGTTTCCTTTCTGCATTAAGAAAACCCCCATACCCAAGCAAATAATGAACTACTTTCATAAAATACCTGACCTGTTTAATTGCAGAAGGTACTAAAAGAGTACAGTGATTTTCTTCTGTGTAAGGCTTTTGATCTTACTACTGAATCTTACCTTATATTAGGTATCCTCAACCTTAGATTAGGCAGACAGCCTTAGGACCATCTCTCGGGAACATTTGCTGACCAACGTAAGAAACTCTTTCTAGTTTTTGACACATGAGAGCAAATCTTGCAAAATATCTTATGTTGAGCAATTTTTCAACACAGGAATGATCAAACGAGTTCAGGGCTGGAGACTGAGAAGTAAATAAATGCACAAACTTTCAAGATGTGCTTATGGAGCCTTTCAGATTTCTTGTATAGGTCTAGGCTCAAATTCCTAATTTTGAGAGCCCAAAGTTAATTGCCCAAAGTGGGATTCATATAAAAGTTCATATAAAAGACTAACCACCCAAACTCGCTACATAGAAAGAGTGTTGTTCCCTGAAAGATGATGAAAAGCACATTTGCCCTCAGGTTTCCATTATCTACCACATTATCTGCAACCTTTGTGCAAACATCTCTGACCTTTTCATCAAATCTCCTATTTTTGAGCTACCACCTAGAGAAAAAATTACATTTATTCAGGTGTTCATTTGTCTGAAGTTTCCTGACTTCAGAAAAAGAAGGTATTCATAAACTTGTTATGTTAATCAGGCTGCTGGGAAGGTGAAAATTAAATGGGGAAATAGGAAGAAAATCTTTCCCCACACTACTGTATCCTCTTTGAGCCGAGCAGAAGTGTGCTCAGGAGAGATCAAGGAACAAAGCACTTAGAATGGGTGGCCTTTCTCTCAGCAGCAGAGATCAGTGTCCAGCTTCTAAACATCAGCTTTTAATCGTAAGATGCATCTTGTTCAGCAGGAAGAAACATTGAACCTGTGCATCACTGTGCCTTGGGACACTGTCACATTCTTGGTATCAAGGACAGGCATCATCGCAATGCTTACAGAAGGAAAGAGGTCTTTCAGAAAAATTATCCTTGCAAGGATAAAATTGTCTTGTAAGGCAGAACTCGCTGTTACCTGAAGCATTTGAAAACCCAAATTCTTTGGTAAAATAAAAGACATCTTAATGTATACTAATCCCAAAGCATGCAAAGAGCTCCAAGATTCACTTTGTGGATGTCTCTTGCAACAACTTTTCTTCAGAAAAGGTCTTTCTCAAATTTGCTTAGAATCAAAAGAACTATTAATTCCTGTACCCAGATGCAAACATAGCGTTCTTGAGCTGGCCCTCACAAAAATATCCAAATTCTTGAAGTTTCATAATTCCACTCTCCCTGCACAGTAATTCACCCCTTGAATCATCTCAATAAAACCAAGAGAACAAAGTTCAAATTAAGCGTGAATAAAATTCTGACCCTAAAAGACTTGCCAAGCTCACACAGGGAGCCTGTGGCACCCAGCCCAGGTTTCTCAGAGGATAACAGGGTAAACTGACTGAGCAGTGAAAGTCCTGTAAGAAGACAAGCCATGGAGAAAGACTACAAGGGCACCCATTGTTGGAACATATCAGGCTTGCAAATCTGCAAACACACATTTTTAGAAAAGCTGGCTGTGTCAATTAAACTAGCCTTTGGGCAGGTCTATGTTTCAAGGCCAGCACTTGTGCAATTGGTAACATGAGCTGACACTGACTTTGGTAGGGGATAACATTTGGGTAAGAATGTATGATTCATGAATGCTTTCTCTAATCTAGCATGCACATGCATGCTTCTTTCTAACATCAGTCACAACTAGCTCCTCTTTTTAAAATAAACATCTTCATTCAGATCAGTACAGGGAAATTTCCATGCCCTTTCTCTGTTTCAAGGGCTCTTTCATCTCCCCAAAAAGGCAAACGGTGAGCAGCAAAACCAAGAGTTTTTCCAGCTCAGAAAATTTTCAGGGGAAAGGAATGAATGGTGTTAATCTTTGAACTTTATTTGTATAATGAAGAGAATTGGAAGTTGAGCAATGTCCTGTTTCTGGAACTGATATTTGCAGTCTGTGAAAATACTCTCTTCTGCTGCAGTATCCAGTTCTAGGTATAAACCACAATCAAGTTAGAATGGGAAATTGCCTTGCAGGCTCTCTGCAAGGTGACAAAAAACATCAAAAGGTTCAAGGCTCTGAAGAGTGCCTCCCCATAGTCTGAACTTCCCTGTGGATACATGGTGACCTGAACTATATATTCACACAAAATGTGAAAGACTTTTGAGCTGTTCAGACTGTGAATTGAGATGTGTGAAAGTGATCAGCACAAAAGGAAAAAACAAATCTTGCAATTCACTGCTCATAAAAGCCTGATGTACAGTGGCAGTCCCAATTAGTTATGTGAGAAAAAGCAATTCTGTTTTGTGAGTAAATTAATGACAGAAAATATGAAATTTCCAACTAAAGTAAACCTAGGTTTTGTAAGGGTGATCTTTGTAAGAGACTGATCCAGTCACCAGCAGTAAGGGTTGGTGACTTCTTGCACAATGAGCTGGAGCTATAAAGGCTCATAGCCCGGGGGCTCAGGCTGCTGAGGAGCAATGAGTTTGAAATCCAGACTCTTGTCCCCTATTAATTAGTAACCTGGAAACTGTAGGAATCTACAAAATGGCCCAAAAGACAGGCTGTGGAGCACTTGGGACCTGAGGAGATGAAATCCAGAATTCCCTCTGTTTCACTTGTCTACCAGTCCCTCATGTACATTGTTGAGGGATTAGGTGAGGTGGGTGCGTAGATTGGAAACCTACCTAGCGGGCTCAGTCCTGAGGGAAACTTTGCTCCATTGTAAAGTGTCCACAGAACATTTTGATTTCTGTGAAACAACATTCCCTGGCAGAAAAATATTCTGCCTGAGAATTTCTGACCAGTTCAAATGTTTTTGAGATGATGTAGTTTATACATCTCTCATTTTTCAAGTCTAGCTCTAAAAGTAAAATTCTCATTATAATGCTTCTATAAGTGAGGGGTAATTCCCATGAAGTCAATAGAATTGCACTATTGGGAACCTGTTAGGGTAAGACTCAAACTCTGTTATTTCAAAACTGCTGCAGCCCTCAGAGTGGCTTTCACTGGGACAGTGTGTTGCTATGTAGAAGACAAAGAGGGCTATCAGGATATGAGAGTGCCATTGAATGGTCCAATCCCCACTGAAAACTAGAGGCTGTAACCTCTTTCCAGGTAATATATGGTGACATACTCATGTACTGATGAAAATCTATTGTTTAAATGGACAGAATATGAAACATTGGAAGACTTATTTATGACACTTTATCAAAGCTAAATGGCATCAGGAATAAGACAAATAAAGGACATGGTGATAATTAGAAATTAAGAAAAGACTTATTGCTGACAACTGAAAATATGTTAACTGCAGTTTGTAGTAATTAGCCAAATTATTGGGTTTGATAGTAATAAATGCAAATAATTATAATTATTTATAGATGGACAGAAGTGTAATCATTAAACATGCCATGGATATTGGACACTGAAGAATAATTTCACTGGATCCATCCTGCTTTATACTTGCTCTTCATTATATTTATTAGTCATTAGAGCACTGCTTAAAATTATTTATGAAAGCATTTTAGTACTATTATTAGGATTAATATTGAAAGTCACAATAATTGCTCAAGCAAAGTTAGAATACGAGAACTGTATTATTGTATGTGCAGAACTCAACAGCCACTTTAGCTTCTGCTCTGCCAAATTGAAACATCATAATTGACTGATTTTTTTGTTGTTTATTTCTCTGGCTGCCAAAATGGAGGTGAGGACAGGCAATTCAGGCTGCAGGATCCAAACGTAAATCTGTTTGGGATTCTCACTAAGCCGCCTCAACAAACTGCACTTGCCTTGCCATGAAATACTACATTCAAGTAAAAATTGAATGTTTTGCTTGCTTGAAAGAAATGCATAAGAAATAAAGGATACACTTGCAAAGCTGCTAGAAAGCTGCTGCTGCTGCTTTACCCTGTTCCTGTATGTTTGGTCGTTTGGCAGCTGGAATGGAAGAGATCTAGTGGCAAGTAAGTAGGTAACACCAAGCTGTAGGTGTGAAGGGAAGGGCTGAGCTGAATTTTCTGGTTGCTGCTCATTCGCTCAATAAAAATAAAGACCTGCTGAAATAGGATGGAGGGAGTTGTTCCTCAAAGTACTGCCAGGATGCTGACTGTGTAAACCATCTGAGAAGTATGCTCAGTAGTAAATTGTCAGTCTGACTTTGGGTAGGGAACTGTACTCAAGCGAGTGGCCTAATGATTAGGTAACAGCATCTTCTACTTGACTGTGGCATATCCCAGCTTTGAGAATGACAAAAATACCTCTAACCTAACGATGACAACACTAATCAGGCATGTGGATAATCTGGGAACCTGTTCCCATACCCACAAAAGTTCAGCAATGATATAATGTAAAGCAACCTCAATCAATAATATTTGGAACACCCCCACTTTGCTCAGCCTCTGGGATCAGGGAGATGTAGTTGATTTGTGAATACAACAGCAGGAAAGCTGTATTCCTATCAACCTCCAGTAGCCTTTGGCTAGATGGTAGTGAGGACACTGACTTGGATGTTGGTAATTAAGTCACTACAGTCCTGTGGGGGAACTGATTTGCAGCTACAACTGTTAATGCTTATTCAATCCAAATCTAACACAGCTGTGAGTTAACAAGGTCTATATTTACGGTGAAGGTGCTGTTTCTCAAAGATAAATACAGTGTCCAGATGCAGCTGAAATATTTTAGCAGCTATGTGTTTGTGTACATAACAATTATTAATTTAACATCACAAAGTAAAGTAATTTCAGCAGACAATGTATTCCTGTTATTTAAAAAAAAACCCCACTTTTATCCATTTTTAAAAAAAACTTTTTTATTTATATTTCATTTATTATCTGAATTTCACATACCGCTCTTTGTGCATTCTCAGCTTCTTTGCCCTGTCTACACTCATTAATTTTTGTACCTGCTTGTAAAATCCTGCTGAAGTTAACAGCACTCCACCTGCATTGCATTCTTTGCAGAATCAGTATCTTTAGTTCAAATTGCATTGTGTTTAACTTGATCATAAACAGCTTTGCAGGTTTTTTTTAAATGGGCCAGACTTTTTTTATAGACTGCATGTTTTCTATTGTGGCTAGGCTGTACTTTATGTCATTCCTCTATATTTTTTTCCTGTGTGAAATATAATTATTTTTTAACTGAAATTTTAGCTACCACAGTGAATTTGAGTAGAACAAGTAGGTGAAGTAAGATGATGAAATATTATCAGATGAGAAATGGAAACATATTCTTTCCCTTTAACAGTTAATTCCTCTTTTCATTACACTCTTCTATGTTTAAGTAGCTTTGGCAATAAAGGTCATGGGATAGAGATGACTGAGTCCTCAAAAGGAAAACATACAAAATTATTGACTTTGATTCTTGGGCAGGTTGTTGTTGGTACCTCAACTTGTCAAGGCCTCTCTGTGTGCATTCTTCCAATTGAAACTGTTGAATATTTAAACCAGGCTCTCATGACCAGATCTGATATGTAGTCATACCCTGCCACTGACTACATCTCCTGATGATCACTTTTGGCTTTATCTTGTGCTTTATGGGAATGATTTCCAACATTCACAGTTTTAAACACAGAGATTGAGCTTCAGCTGAGGTGAGGCAGCTGCCAGTTACTTAAAATGTCTTCACCAGGAAGGCACCTAACACAAGACCTGGTGCCTTCTTTGTGAACTTATGCAGAGTGATGGGCAGCAGATGGTGTCCTGGATCTCAGCATCAAGACTTTGCCATAGTGTAAGTACCACTGTAAATGCTACTGATAGTGTCCAGTTGTGAGAGCCAGGCCATTCCCTTGAGTGCAGAAGGAAAGAGCTGGTGGTACAAGGTCACTGCAGGTAGCCCTGATCCTCCCAGAACAGCTGTCCTCCACCAGCACAGCTCCTCAGATTTGCATTGATGCCCTGTTAAATATAACATTAAAAAAACCACACTTTTTGCACAGTTGCATTTAATCTCACACAGTTCTCTATTTTTTGTTTTCCAGGCAAAAACTGTCCTGGAAGACGGGCAACTATTGATTCTAATACTATATTTACTATTGGGTTGGCTCAGGCGTTGTTTCTATTTTCCTATTTAACTTGGGTTTCATTCACTGAGACTTATGTTGTTGGTGTAGTTTACATTCAGCCATTAATACTTCAAAGGACTTGAATGCATTTTCATTTCCCATCTGCATCATGGAAAGATCAATGTACCCCTATGGGGGATTTTCTGCTCTTCACCATGTGTACAATTTTATTTTCTTTTTTGGAAAAACCACTACACAAAACAGGATGTGGAAATGGTTCTGTAAAAAGAAACCAACAAAATAAGCAGTTCCTTCTACTTTACTGCTGTAATTATAGACTGTGCATGCAGGCCTTCCTACATTTGCAGATTATTTTTCAAGATAGATCTTGAATCACATTTAAAATTGGAACTAGAAGTTAGTATAAAATGTAAAGCTAGGGTTTTGCAAGTCCAATGTTATTTTTCAATCAGTATTCTTAGTAATGCATCTGAAGAGGCTGATCTCAACCCCTGGCTTCAAAAAATTCCAAGTAAAATGCTTTGAATCAGAGTATTTTTATACATTCCACATGTTATGTTGGATATTAATGCTTAAAAATGCCCTGGGCTGGAGCTTCTGAGTACATCTGATATCCACAGATATCATCAAGTTCAGGGTGGTTATATCAGGTCTATGTGCTAACCAAAAGTACATTCTATTTGCAGGACACCTTTCCACCAAGACATGCTAAGCCCTGATTTAAGCTGTGTCTTAAATGCTAACAGCACATCATGTAAAAACATTACAGTGCCAGATATTTAAGTAGAGAGAATATTTCATTAAGTCTGGGCTTAAGAGCAGGGAAGAAAAAGCAGAATGCCTCAGATCAGAGGCCAAGGCATTCCAGAAAGCAGCAACAATAATGGCAACACCTGTTGTGTGGAACCCTGTCCAGCATAGCCTTCTCCCTGGCTGTGGGGTCAGAGTCCCAGGGAGATCTGTGTGCTTGAAGCCATGAAGTTCAGAGACGTAGCACAAGAAATTGTCAATAAAATAATTGATTGACCATTTTGATTGAAATAAATTTTCCAAAAGCTTTTCCTGGCTTCCTTAGACTTATTTTTATTTGCTTAGTAGATATGTTGTATGGTGCTTACCCAAGTAAAGTAAATATTGATTTCAGTTACTGAAATATTCATCAGAACTTCCTATGTAGACTGTTCCCTTCACACATCATTCTTTCTCCATTGTTCCAACCTAATATTGACATTTCTTAGTTGTATCTAAATGAATGCCTTTGAAAATTAACATTTCCTCTAAGTCTGTAAGGCACTATGGCTTCTTTTATTTTGGTCTGGTACCATAAATTTGAAATGGATTCTTTCTGGCATGAGTTAAAAAAATATCCAAACAGGATATCACATCTCATAAAGAAACTATGCATATTACACAAGATTTCAAATGTAGAAACAGATACTTACTAAACTCATGCCTCAAAATGTAACAGAAGTGTTTCAAAACAGCAGCAGCTGCATTCACCCAATTTGTGTTTCCTCAACATCATGCAGAGGCAGATATTTACAGAACAGGCTATAGTGTTTGCAAAAACTATGGCATTTGCTCCTAGTTAGGACACCTTACTGTTATGTACTGAAAGCTACATAATTGATTCTTACTCAAGAGATGAGACCTTCACACAACCTTCAGGTGCTATAGTGATAATTTTTTACATGCCTAGTTCATTCAAGAAAAATCTGTTGCAGTGCTGGAAATCACCAGATGGTGCTGTTAAAGATAGGCATGGAAGTTCTGCTCAAAGGAATATGTAGTCAATCACATCTTGGAAGAAATACTACATGAGGAGTGGAGAGGGTTTTTAAACAGCTTTGCTTGTCCATCAGTTAACCTCACTCCTGATTTCTGTTTGATGTAATCTCTGTCCTGGGTGCTCAGCAGCAGCAATGACTTGGTACTTCTGTGCTATGAAAATGCACTGCAGATCACATTTGCAGCAATGTTTAGAGGGTGGGAATATTTAGTAGCCCGTGCCTCTGCTGGGGAAGCCCAGTGAGGGCACTGGTTTGCTGGTCCCAGTGCAGATGGACCAGTTCAGGAAGGGGGTTGACTTAACGTTTGCTCTAACATATTTTGCCTCATTGCCAGCACTGCAAACAAAGGGGTTTGGTTAGTTCCAGTAACAGTGGTGTTATTTTTTTTTGTGATGTGAAACTGCCTAACTGCAGAAGACCATTTTATATAGACCACTGTATTGCCTCTAATGGTGAAGACTTTCAGACCATATGGCTGGGTCATATTTCAACCGTTGTCCTGCAGTAGAAATACTTCACAGCTCATGACTGACTCTTTGAGCTATCCTTCCTTTAAACCACTTTAGAAAAGTTGTAAAAGGCAGTTCACAGTTTATTTCAGCAGTGAAACACTTATATCAACCTCTGAACTTCCGTTTTTCTGGACTGAGAAAAATGGGTGCACTGTTTCTTCTCATAAACAAGTTGTTCCCATGTTCTGTGGGAATGTTTATATCTAAGAATGCTTCATGTGCAGGTGGTGACCTGCGGGAGTAAAGTACTTCCCACTGCACCGAAACTGACCCTTCACATGTTGGCAACATACATCTTCAAACTGGGACGTTGTGTGCCTTTAGTTGAATGACATTTCTATCAGCCCAAAGAGTGAATCATCTGAAACAAGGCTGGTTCTTCACTGGTCTGCTTCAACACTGACAATCTTAAATACTCCTCCACTTACAGACCTACTTTTGATCTGATTTGACTTATTTTTAGCAGGTATGTCTCGAAGTCCTGAGGTCTTACAGCAAAAATACAATGCACTTTATGCAGTGCTTCTAATTAAGAAATTTGGAGTGTTTAATAAAAATAAAAGCAAACTGAACAATTTTCATATCTTATGAAAGAACCCTTCATTGCAGTATTCAGTTTAGCAGTGTGTATATTGAGGACAAACCATGCTAAGGATTATGAAGAGACATGAGAAATACCAATAACCTGGAAGTCTTGATTTTCAAGTCTTTTCTCTAACCCATACCTATTTACTGAAATCAGACTCTGTGTAGAATTCTGATTGCTGCAGAAAAGCAATTTGTTTTTACCAGAAAAGAAACTATTAAAATTTTTCTTTATCCTGTTCAATGTTAGAAGTGGTGAACAGACTGTAAATCTTTGTTAGTCAATTTTCCTAAGTATTTTGCAAATGAATAGTCACAAAGGGGTATGTGGAACACACAGAAACAAGAATAGCTCATGTATTCACAGAAGAGAGATGCTGAAAACATTAAGGTTTGTTCCCCATGTATGTCAGGGAAAAAAATGAGTCAAGTCCCACTTTAACATACCAGAAAGTCTAGATGGTCTTTCAAGATCTGATATTTTCCCTGAAAATAAGATTGATATATTGCCATAAAATTGAATTTGGTAGTCTGTGTCAAAGGGAAGGCAATTGAGCACCAATTGTCGGTGATGGAGAGGATAGCAGATTGGATATGCTTACTCCAGAATGCAAATGCTGTGCTTTAAATGGACTTTATCTATAGTGCATAACACTCATTTGCAAAAAAAAAAAAAAAGAAAATGAGGTAGCATTTATCCTTTTATAGGAGTAGGCATATAGAAGATTGACTATAAATAGTTCAAGAGCTATTCTGTGAAAACTGTCCCTGTAGGTAATAACTAATGGTCAACTTTCTTTGGAAAACTGACACGATTTCTTCTGGGTATTTAAGGAATAGAGATAGATAACCATTTCCAGGATGCATTTTATCTTCTCCAAATAGGGGTCTAAGATGGATGGAATTAACTGTCATTTGCAGGCATCTGTCTCTTTCCAATGACTACTGAAGCAGCCAAAATGACAACTATGATGCGTAGGTGAGATGAATCCCACTCTAGATGAAGTCCCAGTGTTAGTCTGTTGATCATCGTTTTCATAAATCTTGCATTAGGTCATGTTTATCTGTCTTATTTGACATTTGGATTTTGTATATACAACTGAGGAAGTCAAATCCTATAATTCTGAGATCATTCAGTTTGTGAGTGGTATGAAGGTGGAGTAAAGAATTGTCACACATGGCCAGAGATCTGTGAGGCAGCCCAGGGTTTATGTGCCCATCCTTTGCTGCTAGGGGTATGAGTGTCACAAACATATTATAAAGTTGTTCCCATATTTTGAGCTACTGTTTCTCACTCATGTGAATTTCTTCTTTCAAAACCTTTGTTTGCTTAGAATAAGAAACAGTAGGAGATCCATCTTGATTTCACAATATGACCTTTTTCTTCTAAGATAAACTCATTTTATTCCAAAGCGAGTGAATGAGTCTTACAGAAACTCGAATGTATTTTAGAGTCAGAGCAACAGCACAAGAAAAGAGAACTCTGAATATTTTCTGCTTAGTGAAATGAGCAATTTATTCTAAACAATATCATTTTGGGGATGGGAACTCAAAGTAGACATAACTATTTGGGAATCAAGAGAACTAATGGCTATCAGGGGACTTCTTGTGTCTAGGCTAGGGCAGGACCGTTGGAATCATGAGTCTGCTAGGCTGTGTCTATAATTCAATAGTGACTTAGGGATCACCATCTGGAGTTAAAGACAAGTGACATGGAAAGACTTTCCGCAGTTTAAACTGTCTTTTTTCTAACCAAAATCAGAATTTTTGACACTGGGGATAGTCCCTGGCTCATGCTGAACCCTGATCCCAGTCTGGGTGTTGTGTGGGTGAGTGCAACTTGGCCTTGGATGAAGAATCCATCTTGGAGTGTGCCAGCCATGTAGCAACACGGATCTGGTGTGAGTGCTCAGTTTGAGTCTAGACCAGGTTTAATCTACAAAAATAGATAACAGCCAAACTTGCCAGGTCTGTAAATGAGAGGTGGCTGACTTACTGAATAATGAAGGGTTATGAGTCACTTCTCAGTTTGTGGGTCTCAGGCTCAGGTGGAAGATCAAGGAAGGAAAATAGGGACCTTAAGAATTTGGAGAGAATATACTAGAATAGTAAACTAACTGCCCACTTGCGATATACGAAGTTTTAAAATTGTATCTTTCTTCATCAGATGAAAGCTATCTTCCTAAGGTTTGGGTTTGCACAGTGTCTTCCCTTTCTTCCCATGCTGTGAAGTAATCTTTTGTTGGTCACCTGGCAAGACTGTTGACTTGTTTGCAGGGTTGGTTGTGGGCTTGGCAGTGGAGCAGTTTTGAGATCCTTGAAGAGAGATTCAGTCCACTTGATTTTGGCCCTTCTCTGTGCCAGAAATGGTATGAGTAAAACTAGTTGCATTCAAGGCTGTTCAATTCATACTAGAGACATTTTTTTCCCACTGGAAAACAGAACTGTAAGATCTATAATGTCAAGCATCACTTGAGAGGTGGATAATGCTGATATCAGAGGAAAGAGAGGTATTGGAAGGCAGCAGATGATTTGTCATCATCTCTTTTAAATGTAGTGATATAATTTTATAACATTCATGGGGACTCCACAGAGAAGACTGTTAGAATATGGCCCCCGGAGCTGTGCAAAGCAGAGAGAGCATGTATCTCCTGCATGCTGACAGAGATATTTCATCTGGCTGCTTAACATTCTAAAAGCTAAGGAGGTTTTTCAGAGTCAAGTCTTACGACTAAAGATGTCCTGAAGCAAAAATAAGAATGCAATGGTGAATTAGCCACTACATTGACCATTACTAAAATCACTGCAAGACAGTTAACAAACTGGAGGGCAAATTCACATTTACACCAAGAGACTTGGAACAGCTCTGGCAACATAGTGTCAAGCTCATTTTGGGATCACTGTAATCAGTTCCAGAGACCTGATTATGGATGTCAATTCTTGACTTGCAAACTCACATAAAAATGGTAACATCAGTGGATGTTTTCATCAAGCCCCAAACTAAGGTTCCAGGTTATCTAACAGATCTATTATAACCTCTGCAAGCTGGGGGTCAGCTACATGACACACAGGAATGTCTGTTTCTGCTCTTATGCTTCTTTAATTGCATGACGAGGAGAGGTGCCTTCCATGGGGCTGTATGAACATGTAATAAGCAACATTCAATAAAAAGTATGAGTTTATTCATGTGTGATAACAGAGAAGGGTGAGCCATGGCATTGTACAAGTGCTATGCTGTGCTTGTGTTTAATACAAATAGACACACCTTTGGAAACGTGCATCCACCCAACTGTGTGCTCTTGATCTGAACAAAAAGGAAGTCCAGATTAGGAATTTTTTGTTTTCAAATATTTCTGCACAAGTGTAATTTTTGAAGAGACAAAATCAGGCATGTGCATGAAGTATCATGTTTCTTGAAATTACTGACATAAGTTCTCTCACCTCTTCTGTATCAACCTGGCCCTTTAAATTATTGGCTTACATGGGCATGTACTTTATATTACTGCATGAGCCTCTAATACCAAAGCGAAAGAAGCTCAGTCTCAACTAAGTTCTTTGGACAAGACCAGAATACATATTAAAAAAACTAAGAAGACATCCCAAGCTCATCATGCCTGAGAATGCTGTGTTGCAATGTGACTAAAGAGTTACAGCCATAGAGAAGGGTCTCTAGTACTGGGTGCTGTATAACATAATGTAAAAAAATGGGTGCTGCCTCAAAAAAGTCAAAGCAAAGAAGTGTCTCTGACAGTTTCTTCTCAAATTCCCCTTATGTAAATAAATTGGATCTTTGATATAAAAGCTGATTCTTGACTGATCTGTAGTGAGGGTAGAGGTTGCCAGTCTTTTGTAAGCGTGAGAGTATGCAATGATCCAACTTTATTTTCTGTCTTGTGTAACAGAAAGCTCAGCCCTAACTAGGTCAAGTACAGTCATCCCTACATATTGGTTCACAATCTTGCCTTAAAGGGACAACATCCTGTGACATTCAGAAGGATTATTTGAAGGGCAAAATTTAAAGGTACATTAAATCAGTAATAAATCACTGGAAGGGTTTTGAAGTTCAGAGTCCTCAAAACAGACAAACAAACAAACAAACTAAACCAAAACGGGTTAAAAGTCCAGAAGGATGAAAACAAGGCTAACTAAGTGAAGATAAGCTCACTTCCACCTTTTTTTTTTTTTTCTACCTGTGAACTATTTTTGACCTGGGGGATTTGTAACATAAAACTAAAATCTCCTTTAGGCAATGATTTATACCTTGCATACCAATAACTTGCTTACAGTTTACAATGTTGACACGCAATATGTTCTGTCCTTATCCCTGGCATCAGATGATGTGCTGAAATGTGACATGCAGGCTCTGAAAGTTAGCTGGAAGCAATGATTCCCATCAAGCAGAGAGGTTATAGAAGGAAACCAGATGGAAGTTCTGCAGGTTAACCACAGGCATAACTGAACTAAAACTCTCAGCAGCAGTGATGGTCCAGTTTGGTTCTGTGCTTTTTAGAAAACAGTCATGACAAGACTGATGATTGTGCTTATGTCACTGTCCTTTAATACCACTTCTATAGGGATTTATATGGCACTAACAATTGGTCAGTCGTTTTTTCAGTGATGTGACACAGCTGGGACGCCTGCCTGGAGGATCTCAGTAACTGAGAATATGTTAGTATAGTTTTTCAATGCAGGAGGGAGAGATAGGAGCCCTATGCTGCCAGGTTTTGACACCAAGGCACTTTTGTTCTTCCTATTGCAGAATGAGCTTCAAGTTCAGTTCTCACAGCTCTCATGGTCAAGCATTTAATAGATTTAATGGATATGGGCTATACTTTATTACCTTTGAGTATTACTAGAGAAACTCCATGTGGTTTCAAGGTTTTCTCAAGTTACTGTACAGTTTAAGGATGACTTTCTGCATATACATTTGCCGATATGACTGTGTGTGCACAGACCAGCAGCCTCAGCACCATAATGCCAGAGATGTAAGTTTAAAATTAAAATAGAAAAAGTATCCTTCCTGAAGCTGTAAACATTGAAGTACAAGAATGGAAGGTGACTAGTTTTCTAAATTTAAATAGGACTTTAACAGATTGAAGACACAGAAGACTGAGGACCTATTTTGTTAGCACATAGTCCAAGCTAGTTGCAACAGCTTCTAACTCCAAAAGAATGAAGAAAGAAAGCCCTGTGGTATTCTGGCTAGTGCTGTGAATTTGATGCTGATGGACATTCAGGGCACACAGTCACAGGAGAGTGATGTGATACACTGAAATACATCTGAAAGAGCTCAAGGCTACCTCATTTTTTATTCTCATTTTTTTAACAACTACTTTTATACTTTCTTCCCCTGGAAGAAGTAGATCTGACTTCAAAGGGTATGAAAAGAAAATGGGAAAATGACCCTACGGTAGTGATGTCATTATGACAAATTAGTGCAGAGTCCACAATGTCATTTAGGTAAGCTTTCCCAGACTTGGATGCTTGGCAGAATCATTACAGTCACATCATCTACATTTCGGAACACCAATGGATTCAGAAAGTCTCTACGTTTTGTTTTTGTTTGTTTAGTGTTTTTTGGGTTTTTTGGGGTTTTTTTTGGCTTTGTTTTTGGATTCCTGTAGTCTACAAAGCTACCTGGTATTATTGGTAGGAATTTGTATTCTAGGGAATTTATTTCAGTAGTCATGATTTTATGATGACTCGTTTGACATAATTTCCAGGTGCCTGAATTGCCATTGATTAGAGAGATGGCTTCACTCTTAACTGTGGTAAATAGTTGAAGTAAGACTGGAAGCTCTTCTGAAAACTACAATTTTAATATATGACTTCCATAAACAACTAATTCTATCCTTTCAGTTTCTTAGATGAGTTTCTTCTGTAATATTTCATTTGCAAATTGCTTCCTTAGAAGGCTGCCAGCCCTAAACCCAAAACCTCTTACTATTCTTTTGCTTTGCTGATAGAGTTTGATATTTTCTCTAGGAAGAAGATAATACTAGCTATTGGCAAGTATTGAATTTCTTAGATTTTTCTTACCATTCTACAGTGAAAGTCTGATTTAATTGATTTCTTTATGATGTTCCAGCAGATATCCATTTAGTTTAACTGTCACGCAAGATGGAGTAACAATTAGATTTGCAGTAAAGGGCTTCTGAACAGTGTCTTTTTAAACTGTGTTTTCTTGCATAAAATTAACTTCAATGATTTTAAAACATTGTGGTCTCATCTTGAAGAGCTTGGGAGAACAATATTCTGACCTTGATTCTGTGCAAACTATGTAGGCATTTCACTTACTGCACAGGAAGAGTCTTGCTGGTTTAAACTACTCCATTGTATCCAAGCCCTGAAGAATTCAACCCAAAGCACCTGAGCTCTAGGAGACAGTGTAGGTTATGGTCATGACTGAAAGGCTGGATTTTAGACAACAGAAGTTATATAAAACACAGATGTTTTTTAAGTTACAGACTGTCACAAATGTGTCTGATTCAGCCTTCCTGAATAGCTCCACCAGTAACTTAAACACTTCAATCTAGAGATATTGCTGCTTAAAATCGACTTTTTTTTTTTTTTTAAATTTGAGAATAAAAATAATTATTTCAAATTTTCAAATAGAATTTTTTATAAAAATTCCCAGCATTTCTTGGAGNTCTAGAGATATTGCTGCTTAAAATCCACTTTTTTTTTTTTTTTTTAAATTTGAGAATGTTGTCAACTTATTTTTAAAAGGAAATTTTAAAAATAATATATTTTTAAATTATTAAATAACTTCTCCTAGCAATTTTGACTTTTTTAATGACAAAAATTAAAGTCCAAACCACTTTGAATAGTCACTGTACTGGGTGTTGTAGAGAAGGAGTTCTTCAGATTCTTGTATGTCAACTTTCTTTGCTTTAGGGAACTGCAGAGCCAGGTGAGCATAGGGGTATTTTGATCAGGTGGAGCCTTAGAACTGAAGTGTCTGGGGTTGAAGTCAGTGCTCAAGCAAAAGGTTTGAAGCAGTCTCCCAGATCCACAGGATGCAGAAGGAAAACTGGTGTGAGAAATCAATGGTCAGAAAAGAATGTTTAGAATGGAAAATTTCAGCCAGCTCTTATATTACACTTACCCCATCTCACAACAGTCACACCAAGGCTATAACAAAGAAACAGCATTTGCGTCAGGATGCATCTATTCAGGTTTACTTCTGTTTGGAACAGATTTATGGCTTATTTTACAAATTCTGGAATTCTGCTATTGTTAGACCTCCCCTTCTACCTAGGTCTGAGTGTTTTTAGGTGACTGCACAGTGATGTGGCAAAGGTTTTTATAATGTAGCATTGCAAAAATAGTTACAGAAAAAAAAGGTAATATACAACCTCAAAAGATCAGAAGAGGACTGTCACAGCATGTCCATCCTTGTGATTTTACTAAATCTCTCAATGCAGAAGTGAAAGAGGACCATCATTCAAATACAGAAAGAGAACCTGACAGAAATATAACTGCCCTGACCACAAAGCAGTTGCTTTGTTACAGTTGTTTAACCAAATACAAGGCTCACAATAGTGAAGTCCATACAAGTTGTTTAGGAGATACACTTCAAGTGGATTAAGAGTAGAAATGGAATGTTTTCAACACATTTAACTTAGGCCAAAATCCAGGTGAAAACCACTCCAAAATAATGGAATTGGTTTTGCTTGGTGACAAACCATTTCACAGTTCAGAAATGACATACGCTTTTACTCAACTGCTGTGCCCTAGAGGCACTGTACTGGGTAATGAAGCTATGCACTGATTTGTAAAAAAACCCAAATGGTGTCTTTACTGTTTCAGGGTCTGAATTTGATGACCTGAAAGAAAAGAGAAAAAACAATTTGCTTTCCATCATAGCAGATAGGGAACCTGCTGTTTGGGGTGAGATAAACTTTTTAATTTTAATATTTTTGAAATATTCTGTTAAACATTTTGTAAATATACATCGAAGAATTAAAGTAGAGGTAGAGCCTGGCTCACATGTTGAACAGTGTAGTCTTCAATATGTATTGAAAGAATCTGCCTGGAGAAGGGTCAGCACTCCTCCAAAAAGTCCAGGTCCAAAGTGAAGGTAAGAATTTCTGAAAGCACAGCCCAGAATTGATATTTTCAGCATCAAAACAGGTCTTTATTTGCATTACCAGGTTATCTGTACTTTGCCTGGACTTTTGTGACATCTTCACACAAAAGTTGAGGGTTAGAAGTAATTTAGGTGTTGGAAGCAGAATATCTAGTAAAACATTTCTTTATGTATTTTATTCTTTATCATTTACTCATTTTAGCAAAATACATCACAGATTTTCTCCTGGGACCCCTTTGTGTAGCAGGACTAATACATTGAACACTCAAGGCCAATTTCTATAAAACTCTCGCATGGGAGAGAATAATGA
Organism: Scytalopus superciliaris; assembly: GCA_013400415.1. NCBI lineage: Eukaryota > Metazoa > Chordata > Aves > Passeriformes > Rhinocryptidae > Scytalopus > Scytalopus superciliaris. Next base: position 2,588,850 of record VXBX01009439.1, read on the forward strand.
TTGCTACAATTGTCTGCCTCCTTTCAAGGGTGAACCTAATCTAAGAAAATTTTCAGACACTTTTATCTCTTCACATATCCCATTTTATCTGCCCTCTTGGCCTGTAAGTGAGACTTGCTCAGTTGCTTCACTCTTATTATCAATGATTTTCATGTGCCTTCATTTGAGGCATGACAGAGAGATACTTTCTTGGTTCCACATGCCAGATAATACTTGTTTTGATTTGTGGCATCATAGTAGCAAGGGAGAAGCCACACACGCTACCTGGAGTTCTACCTCAAGGGATTGCTGGTGAGATGCATATTCTCAGTTGGGAACTTTTGTGGCATTTTCCTGGTCCTTACCCGTGAGTCCCAGAATTCATCCTACACCAAAAGCCCCTACATGGCAGACTTTCATGTGTCAGAGACAGAGGTCCAAGGAAGGTCTGTGATAACCCTGTCTTGATGTCACCATTTCGTTTTGAAGGATAGATGACACTAGGTCTATATGTAGAAGTGGCTGGGTTTGAAGGGCGTGATGAACATACAACAAATGTAAAAGATATAACATATCGAAGGGGTTTGACCTGGGTAGACGTCTGTCCATTTCATCAAACCACTGCACAATCCAACATGAAGTCACTTCCCGTGTGCGAGAGGTGTAAAATCAGAAAAACGGGAGGGTTGAAGCCATGAAATGACATGGAAAGCTGAATCAAAAAATGGATGACCAGCTTCTGCTATCAGTAATTTCACCAAAGTTTCTTACTTTGATGGAAACTCAGAGTTCCCCAGACTGAAAAAGAAAATGTAATCTTAACTCAGTGAGTCAGCACTCTTTTCTGCTATTCCTGACCACCACCTATGGGGGTTAAACCACACAGCTCATGAACAACTCTGAATAGAAACAGCAGATGTGCTCCCACCCATCAGTGAGCCAATGATCAACTGTAAATCCAAGAACACCACACATAAGTTGTTGATGCTTTGCCTCATTTAGTTAATACACTTCTAGATAAACTATATTTTTCACAATTTTTAAAATATGCATTTTACTGAGGTATAAAGGTATTTGTGCCTGTATATCTGTGCATTGCTACACACAGCATGGCAATGCAAAGACATACAGGTAGACATATATGGTCACATAGAGTCCCTTTTGACTGAAAATCACATGAAAATTTTGGAACTTGAAAACTACTTTTTTTATTTGACTGGGCAGTCTCCTGTTCAATGCTTCAGCAGAAGACAGAAGTGAAGAGTTTGAAGATTCAGCAAAATACTGTCCAACAGAAGTTAATAAGGTGTCACCATATGTGAGTTTGGAATACCTAACTTAATTCACTTCACATAATACCACATCAGCTGATGTGACTCCATCCTTGACCTTTTGCTTATCTCTGTAGCCTCACACAGAAGTGTAGTTCTCGTTTCATGGACAACAACTAAGAAAAACCTCTCGTATTCTTTAAAAAAAGAATCTGATAATTTTAAATATGCATGCCTCAGACTGTATGCAATCAATAGCATTTGATAAAAGGTCATCCACTCTCCAGGCTCTTTCAAGATTACTTCAAAATTACAAAGGTGACTACTAGTGCCAATATGGTGATGAATGATACAAGTGATGATATGATCCCCTACATCTCTCAAGATTGAGATGGTTGACCAAAGATCATGGATGCTAATATTTACAACAAACTTGAGCTCACTGTGGTTTGTGCTTGCCTAAACTCTTTTTCTGCTATGAGGCATCCTGTGCTATTCTTGCAAGTTACTGCTGCAGATTCTTGTTGCAGTACTGCTCTGGCTAATTGTTCACCTTGCTGCTTTTCCTAACAATTGCCTGTTTTAAGTGGCACCTTCTAATTCAAACTCCTAAACTTTGCACAACTAAGCACTGCAGATTGCTGGATGAGTGAAAGGTTGCAGATTTGCCTATCTCTGCAAGATAATGAAACCTCAAAATAGTGCTTGTAAAGTAACAGCTCACTAGCTGTTTATGAGATACATAAATTACCACTCATGGTTTGTTCTGCAGATTAGCACATTCTGCATGTTATTCATTTGAGCTTTTGCTAGGAGGCCTGTAAGAATTCAGTGCTTTAGAAGTACAAGAAATATATTTACTGCATCACTAATCTGGAGTTTCTGTTTTCAAATCCTTCTTACAGTGCAAAGACCAAATTTTGAGGAAGCCCTGCAAGTGCTGAAAAAGAAGCAGGGAGAGCTTGACTTTCAATATTCCACACCTTTACAACCCCACAAACAGATTTTGGTGTCAATCATTAATCATTTAACATGAGACTTTCTGAGTAAGCATTATGAATAGGTCACCCAGGTAGGAAATCAGCTAGGGCACTAGATTTTCTAGAGGAGGTTATGCCAAGTGACTGCTGAGGATGATCTCTCTGGGCGCACCCCAGCAAGCAGGCAGGGAGCTGCTAACAGTATACGTGAATGCCTCTTACAATTTTGTTCAGTTAGAAAAAAGTGAGATGTGCTCTATTGAGGGACCATATTGTTTCCAGTATTAATGCCTGGATAAGAATCATCTAAAACTGAACATCCTTCTAACTCTTTTTTTTTTTTTTTTCTTTTTCTTTTTTTTACAAAAGAAAGTTAAATTGTGGGTTGTCACAGCTTATAACTGTGTGAAAATGACTTGCTCTTCATTTCACAGACAGAAGAGTTTCAGGGAATGATGAATGCTCATGATGGTGCGGGTTCAATTCAGTTCCCCAAACAGACGTCTTAAGAGTATCTTAGACAACCACATGGGATTTACAGGTAAAACAAAGGATCTACAGAAAACCTGTGCCATCCTAGAACATAGAAGGTCCTGGTGAGTTAGAATTAGATGATCTTTAAGGTCCCTTCCAAGCAAACCATTCTGTGACACAAACTGGTTACAATGACCTAAGGCCCATGTTTAATGAATTAATGGCTTATCTTCCCTGTTTTAGAATACCTTGACAATTAAGGGAAATTCAGACACTACTGTATTCTAAAAATCATTCCCTAATAGCCAAATGTCAATTGTCTGAATGTTAATCCTAAAACATTTGGCTCCCATTTTTGTATTCAGAGCGATGGATTGTACTTGTATGCCTTTAATATTTCTTCTGAACGTACCTAAATCTGAAACATTCCTAAAGCACCTGAAAGAAGCATGAATTGCTGTACACAACAATAATACACTATTTTCCAATTACTGCATGGGCTATGATTTCCTTTCCTAAGTTTCCAACTCCTTTGTGCTGTGAGATCTAACTGGTGGATGATAGCTGTATTCCTGTCCAAGACATGATAGCTTCTAAGAGGTTTTGATCTTGAGAAAAACTTTTACCTCTTCCAGCCCTAAAAATCTGCAACCCTCCAAATCCCAACTGTTTTTCCTTACACTCTGTGAACAGCAAGATGCAAAACTGATAAATTTGATGACGTGTTCATTACCTTATTGCTTCTTTCTTCTGGATGGAGATCAAGAAACACAACACAGGGAGGAGATAACAGAACATCAATGATGATGTTTTTATTGCTTTGTCAAATTTGAGCCAGATTTTCAAAGGACCTGTTTTACTAGAATTTGGCTATTTCAGTTAAAGTAGTACAAGTAAAGGACTTTTTGCACCTGCTGAACATTTTAAATCAAAGTTGCGCGCAACAGGTTCCAGATTTTTCAAGCTTTATCAACAGCATGAGCTCTCAGCCCCTGGGACTGCCAACCCCTGCCCCAGTGATGCCACAGCTGGGATGATCATCAGTTCTCCAAAGCCCAGCCCTGCCTGTCCATGGCCTGGCTTTGGCCAGTCCACATCTGCAAGGAGTTTTCTGATGGCCAGGTTGGGACTGTTCCAGTGCCTACCGACTGCCTGCTCCTGTCTGGGGCTGGGATGGGCCTGACAGTGGCCATGAAGGTTTGGCAAAGCCCCATGTCAACCAGGTGTCCAGAGAGGCAGAAACTGTCCTGACTCATGAATCTCATACCTGGGGCAGTTTCTGAGTCAGGGATAGGGTTATTTGTCCCCCCCCAGTTTACTGGACAGTGAAAGGATTTTGTGAGATGGGCAGGACAGCAGCTCTAACTTAATACTCCAAAACTTGGGAAAACCAGAGGAAAGTTAAAGGCACAACTGTCCAGTGAAATTGTACAGTAGTTCCATTTATTTTAAAAATGCTGCAGGCTCTGAAATCCCAGATCATCCTCCCCAGAGTGGTCTGTGTCTCGCTGTCAGAATAAGGAGGGAAGTCTGTGTTTATGAGCAGATGATACCAACAGGAAACCAGAAACTCTCTCATCTCTCCTGACACCACAGTGGGAGCTTATGTTCCCTTTAAACCACTCTTCTGATGAAATGTGGTGACTGACCAAAGATTTTACTTATTTAATGTGCTAATGAGGCAAGGCTTTGGATGTGCACAGATGGGTTTGGAGCCCAGCAACTTGGAGAACTGCATGCTCTTCTGTAGCATCACTTTTAACCCCAACATCTGGAAGTCTACTGTAAGCAGCATCTCCTGCTAAAACTAGTTCTCTGATGATAATGACAGTGTCAGTCCCTTTTGGTCTGCAGCTGATGACTCTTGGTTATGATTGATATGGTCATCCCTGTTACAGCTCTAATACACTCCATGCAACAGGAATGTTTTTTATTCTGAGGTAGTGAGGATTTTTGTGTTTTCCTATACCCATACCCAATGTGTCTGTATCCTGAACAAATGAAATTACATAGAGCTGTGTCTGAATTCACTCATTTCATGCTCTGTTTAGTCATAATGAGAAAAAAAAACGTTACGCTGTAATCTGGTATTGAGTGCATTGCACCTTGGAGCCCTTGGTTCAGAGTAGGTAATTACAATCTTCCTTTTAGAAGTCATAGTGGGACTGCTCTTCTCTTTGAAAGGCAAGAAAAGCAGAACAGCATCCTCCAGCCTCCATCTGTGTGAGAACTTAGATTGAAGAACAGTCCTTGAGAGTGTGAAGTCCAGGACTCTCTGTCTTTCCTCTTTGAGACAATTCAAAACAGGAGCCTTCCCTAATCATTAGTCTGTGGTGTGGGAGCCAAACTGGGGACAGATGGAAGACTCTACATCTCTATGTGAAATATCATTCATGGTTCTTTAGCTACCCCACTTATACCCTCTCCCAAGAGACAGAAAGGGGGATGGTGACCCTGTAGCTTGGAGATTATGGCACTCATTGACGTGGAAGAGTACTGGTTCTTATGGCCTTAGTTTAAAGGCTGCACATGGCTCTCTTGTACCATGGACTATTTCTAGGCCTAGCCCATGCTTAGAGCAAATATTGACAGATTCTTGTTGGCAAATAGACTGTAGGTCTCTCTTTGATGCATGTTGAAAATGCTTAAGCATTACAACCCCTTTCAGAGAGGTGAAAGATGTTTTTTTTTTGCATTTCCATTGTTCTGAAGAACTCAATAATTTTATCAAAGCCTTTCTAGGATTAGTGGCTTAGTTGCAGGCATTTCAATTTACAAAATAAATAACATCTCATCAGTGGAAATGAGCAAAGCACCAAAAGAACTGGATAAAAAATCCCAAACAAACAGAGTTCTGGAAGCTGATATTAATAGGAACAAAGAGAGAGAGGTAATGAATAATTCATGCAATTGTTTTGGAAAATATTTCTTAAAAGAAACTTAATATGTGAGGAAAAGTTTTATTTCTCAGTCTTTTTTTGACTGCTAAGAGGCACAGGTATAGGGAAGAGAAGCAAAGAAATGAAAAACTCATAAATGTGCATGTGTTTGTCCAGAGGGAATCCTTTAAAAACTACTATAACATCTATCTAGCCAGATTATGACATAGCATTCATCTCTGTCATGTTTGAATCCCTCACATTTGCTGCAGTCTTTCTAAGTCAGGAGATGGAATTGCTCAGATGTAGGATCCAAGCCCCTTGGTGCAGGACTAACCTTTCTCACATGCTAAAAAATAGTAGGGAGAAAGTAACACGGCAGACAGAAGGCAAAATTGTAACCTCATTGCCCTCATCTAAGCAGTGCTTAGCTGGTGTCCTGGCATCACATCTCACTTTGGACATCTATTTTCAGTGACCAAATTATTTTCTTTGAGAAGCATCATTCCATTATAGGTGGTTTGTATGAATTTTGATTTTTCTGATATACCTGAACACAGAGAAAATGACAAGGGAGAAAGTTGCTCCTCTCAGGTATCCAGAAGTGGACTTCATCAAAGCAACTTCTACAGCCATTGCAGAGATGAGCATTTTCAGAGGGATATCGATCCTGTGCTTTGTTTCTTTCTCTGCTAACTACACTTGAAACTTAGGTGATCATCTTATACTAGATACATAGAGCTGAATGATTGAATCCAGGCCTTTGTTACCATCATATTGCAAGTTAGAAACTAAAAACCTTGCACTTTCTGAGAATGGGTTTTAGTGTCATTTAAAATCTATTTGATTTTCAGTTGAACTAAGATGCCTAGACCAATTTATTCTGTCCTTGCTGGTTCCCCATTAACTGATTGTTCCAATGAAAGAAGTTTGCTGCTCTGTGACTTATAACCCAGGATTGCTCGGGTATGTGTTTCTGAGAGGATTCCCCCACAGTCTGTGGCCAAGTTAGTTACTAATGCACAGTGCATAACTAATACATGCTCAGGCTTTTTAGTCAAATACTGCAAGATCATAAATTGGCTCTGTATTTCTAATGGACAGCTGTTAATTGCCATGCTGGAGATAAGACAAGCCCAGACAATATGGATTCCCTAAACTCTGACATAAATATTGGTTAACCTGTTCTAATTTTGCAATATTGCACAGGATATGATTTGTCATATGAAGTCATACTGTGAATCTGTCAAGTTCTGTATTCTGAATCTTTCAGAGTCAGCCGATTCAAAAAAGGCTTCAAGGTAAAAAGCAAACCCTTCCAGGCAACATGAGAGTTGGAGGGAAGAGCCCAGGATGCAGGAAGAAGGAGACAAGGAGGTATCACAAGGTCTGTCATGCATGGCTGGGTGCTTCAAAGCTTGTTCATAATTAAGAACCACTAGAGAAACCCAGAGTTCTTTCATACTACTGAATCAGCACATATTAAATTAACAGCCTGGGTTTGAAATAATCCTTCATAAAAATTGGTCTTCAAAGTAATTCAACTAACAAAACTGGCTGCAGCTTTTAAAGCCACGTTTTAGAGCCAGCATCTAGAGCCTTGCGTTAGAAAACGCATTGCAAAATTCTGCAGTGGTCATCTCAAAGCAAGATAGTTCCAAAGTAGCATATGCAGATAGGTAAGTAGTGGTTTTATGAACATTTTCTCCAGGCAGTTGACAATTATGAGAGTAATCCCAGCATCTGACTCATGCTATGTAATGTAGCTGTGCATTTCAGCTACCTAATCATACCTGTAGACTTTCTGGGTAGTCAATAGAAGTAGAGATGTTCTCCCCGGTGGCATCTGGAGTTCCTACCTTGTCTCCTGCCTTCAGCCACCTCCTGAAGAATCTCTTCCTCTGTTATCCAGAAAAATGTTGAAGAAACCAGTCATAACATAGCTGACTTATTTCAGCCATTAAAGATGACATCTGTGCATGAGCTTTTAGTACTTATTTTAGACAAAGTATTCATGTTGTTCTCTCATATTTTCCACTGTTATTCTTGCTTTGTGTTTCCCAAACTACTTAGAACAAGAGTGTGTAATTCTTCCATTACAATTGGCTTCAGCAATTTTCAGTCTCTTTGTCATATCAATTTGTACAACTGATTCATTATTATTTAATGTTTATTGTTCTTTAAAGGATGCTATGCTAGCATGTGAATTCATATATTAATCAGGCATGTGCTTACTTCTAATGAAATCTACATTACAAAATTCATTATAACAGCTAGCTGTGACATTGCTTGTTAACAATTAATTGCTAATATTTTTTGTAAAATATGTTCTAAAATAAGTTGTTAATTAATTTAGCTGCACCTAGTAATTTTTTCATAAATATTAATAATGAACATGCACACATATAAGAACACACACTTCACATAAAATTATGATCCCTTATCAAGCTATCGTTAGTTAAAGTTATGGTTATTATGCTTTCATGTTTGGTGAGAATACAAAGCAAAAATCATTTTAGAAAATTTTCACTCACTGACAGTGGCATAGAAATCCATCCAAATTTTCAGATAAACTGTGACAAATGGTTCCTGATTTACAGCAGAATTCTCTCTAATTTACTTCAGAGAGTGAAAAGCGTCAAATAACAAATAACCCAGGCCACAAAGGCAGCACTCATACTGCTTAACTTATTAGAACACCTGGTAGGCCAATTTGTCCAGTTGTCCTTCACCTCTTCCCCTTGGATTGTAGAACTGGTGACAGAAATACCATGTTTATAAAGTGCCTGCTAGTTATCTGTAGTGAAATACAGCAAATTAAACTCCAGAGACTCTCATCTTGACAGTCTAAACTGCAGACAGATGTGATTTTCATGCCCCACCACACCAGATATTCAGATGCCAGTACAAGGAACATGCAATGGAGGACTCATCCCTTGACTGCATTTCTACCTTTCTGGTCTAGTGGAAAGTGTCCATGACCACAGTATGGAGTTTAGAACTAGATGGTCTTTAAGGTTCCACCCAAGCCTAACCATTCCATGATTTGATTTCCTTCCCAAAAGAACCATAGCTACCCCAAAGAAGGACAACAAGCAGTGGTTGAGGGTAAGAGAGGGGAAAATGCCAACCTACACCTTACCAGGGGACAGGCTGTGGTCTAGATGTAGACTTTGCAAAGTAAATAGAAGGAATATATAAATTAAGAGGGGAAACAGATGCATGAAATGAACTAAATTACTTGTCTGATGGAGAATAAGATGTTAATAGGCCTGGGAATGCTATCCTGAACACAAGTCCCAGCCCTGTGGCTTGTCTCCTGAGCCATGCAGAATTGCTGCCATTACACATGTATGCGCAGTAGGAAAAATCTTAACCCCATGAGGGTATATGGCCAAGGGTTGAATGCTGAGTGGTTCACAGATAAAAATCTAGTCTGTCAAACTCAATAACAACTCAACTAACATCTTCTAGAATGATTTTTGTAGCACCGTCTGGATTTGCTGTGACCAAAAGGAACAGAGTAGATGATGGTGAAAGTGAAAGTATAGTGTAAGAGTTAATATTTTCCTTCAACATGCAGGTTGCAGATCCCCAAATCCTGCTCAGTCATAAAATTGTGAAAATTTTGGTTGCATAAAATAGAAAACAGGCAGGAGTAGAAAATCCTTTGTGTTTTGTATAATGGGAAGTGATGTCAGACCCAAGAAGATAAATTTTGAACTATTTTGCTGCTGCTGTTTTTTAATACAGTATCACTTTAACACTCTGGTCACACACACACACACAAATAATTTTATACATTATAATTTTTTTGACAATCAGTCATTCTATTACATTTCATACAACCATATTGCATGTATTGGTAACATTGCAAAAGAGCAAGTCATCTATTATCGAATCACAGAAAAAAGTACTCCAGCAAAGAGAATTAAAAATGTCATAAAAATTATTAATGGCATTATTAATAGCCAGGTCCTTGTCACAACACATTATAACATTTCCTTTGGAGGCATTACAGTGTATCATGGAGAATGGACAAGATGACCTAATAGATCTTTTCTCTATCTTTTCTCTCACATAATCATGTCAATCAGCACTATAGAGTCATAGTAATTTATACCTCCTACTGCTTCCAGACCACATTATTGTAACCCAATCCTGCTATATAGTTCTAAAAACTGCAACTGCAACATCACAGTGTTCTTTTCCCCTGGACTTACTGTCAGTAGAGTTGCAATAAAGATGGGGACCCATGTTATTGAGTATGAATGGCAAAAATGGTTAGCCTAAGGGTTCAGGTGACATAAACTTATCTTTTTAGTGGACTTCTGCTCTTTTTAAAGATGTGTGGGGGAGAGAAGAACCCAGTCTGTGGATATTTCTCACATGCTATTATTCAGATTTTCTAGGTTTGTCAACTTTCCTGGGTGGCAATAATGAATACATACCCACACACATGAAAAATCATAATCAATATTTTATCATAATGGTCATAATTTGTAGATGCAGATATTGTATTTTTGTATATATATATAGTGATTCCAGTATGTAAATTGGTTATTCTAAGTTTCACTATTCTGTTTAAATATAGCTATCAATGATAGAATCATAGTTTTCAGTACATTTCAATTCAAGAGTATGTAAAATAGAAACCTACCCATAAAGCTGTTTACTCATTCCATTGCAATTATTTTTAAAGGAATTTTTATCAGATTCTATATTATTTAAATTTCTGCTTTCCTTCCAATACTTTTTAAATTTTTTTTTTAATTAAGGAATTTATTCTTCCATTCCTGTGTTTCAATTAGGAATTGATATAACATTTCTTTGACTTTAAGGGCTTGAGAAAACTATGGCTTGGGGAGAGAAGGCTAAGATCTTTTCAAGTACAATGTTTTCTACTGCACCCATTGCATCTTTTGGTATGAAATATTTTTTATGCAGATAAACTATATCAAGCCTCGTGAAAAGTTTCACCACTTCAGTGATGTTTAGGATTCTGAAATGTCAACATTTTGCAGAGAAAGTAGCTGAATCAGGCCAGAATAATTGTATTAGCTGAAATACACAGCAAGCAAATAGGAAATCAGGTACTTGAAGGTATTTGCAGGCAAACTATTTCTGTGTAGAGAGACTTCAATTCCCATGAATACAACATTAAAAACCCAAATCCCTCATAATTCCAAAACTTTCTTACAAGTGACAAAATATGTGAAAATCTATTATGCAAAGTGAAAGAGTTAATCTATAATGTTGTATAAAGTACTTTCCCCCAATAAACAATATTTAACCCCATATGGTGGCTGGAGAAAAAATACTCTAATTTTCAATTAGTCTGTGCACAGAACTGTGTTATCATTAGTAGCTGCAAATGATGATACACTTAAAATTCTAACTATTTAATTGCAGCTGTTATTGTAATATTCCTAATAGATTTTATTATGCAGGAAATGGCTATGTCATTTTATGACTTTGTAGTACCAAGGAAAAAACAATCAGAAAAATGTTCATTCCATGGTTTCAGGCATGTGCAATGACAGAGAAAACTGCCCTTTTTAAAACAAACAACATGTTTTCTCAGTTTAAAAAGGAGGAAATATCTTGTTTGCAGTAAACAGAGTTTTTCTTCTATAAAACTGGATCATTTCAGGCATGGGTGAGTCCTGAAAAACATGTTCCATTTCCTGTCAGAATCAAATGATTAATATGACTGAATATCTGTTGTATTAGGGTGAAGTTTTGCTAGAACTTCACAATCAGATTGTCACATTATTTTCATATTCTAGCAACAAAAGAAATAGAGTTTTATTTTTCAAAGTCATACTGGAATGATTTTTATGTTCTGTTCTGTTTGTATGCAGTCTTACATATGATCATCCACCAAGAAACACTATAAAAGACAAGTGGTCATTATGGCAATGTCTTCCTTAGTCTGTGTAGGAGTGGGACTTGAAAAATTGAAAGTAGAGAAATCCTTCTTAGCCTAAACCTTAAAGCAAGGTCACTGTGTCCCTTCTGAACTGCTTTGTCCTGACATAATAGAACAAAGGTTAATGCTGGAGGACAACTAACCATAGGAGTTTAAGCCAGAAATTGAGAGATTTCTGACTATCACAATAAAGACAAGATATTGGTGCATTACAGCCAGACCCTAAACTCTAATGTTGAAAACACAATTCCCTAAAAATCAGGTGTCTGAATATAAGCAGGGGTTTCAGCTGTCCATATGCAGCAACTGCCCTGCTCAGAGATGAGCAAATTAATTCAGCACCAAAAAGGGTCATGCATGCCTAAACTTAAATACATGGTAGGTATGTATAGAAAAGCTCCGGTTTAAGGAACTAAGCACCATAGTGCTGGTTTTGCTTTGCTGCATTTCAGTGAGCACTCAGGATATCTAAACCCTCAGTCCTGGAAAGGTCTCCTGCAGCCAGAAATGCTCTAAGCACACAGGGCAGTGATGAGTACAGTGCAAAAAGCAAGGGGAGTGCCTGGCAGTACTCACCGGAAGAAGTGAGAGGTGAGATATTGGAACCTTGGGACTTTCCTGGTCAGGGGTCATTAAAATGTAGATCTGCTTCTCTCCTCAATGCAATGATCTGAAGCTTAGCTTGCTGAGTCAGGGCTTGATCACCTTGGAGTGATGATGGGGACAACAGGTAGAAAAGGGGACAATGCAGAAGGCACATGCTTCTCTACTGGTTGTAACACACTTCTGAAACAAGAGAGAGTGGGATGTCAGTCCCTTTTTCCTCGACTACTGGTATGGTTTGCATTGGTTTAAAAATAAAATTCACAACAGAAAGAGAAGAAAACCCAAACAAACCAGTTTCTAACCAGTTTCTAATCTCATTGTGACAATCCTATAAGTCATAAACTGTGCCTAGCGCCTTGCAGTGCCCAGGACATTTTTCTGGCACCCTATAGGTAAAGTTCATGCCCATGGTATTTATTTTATACCATGGCATGGCTGTGTCTAAAATGTCCATGGTCTGAAGTCAAATCAAGTTTAGTCTATGTGGGAAAGAAAATCCATAGCATGCCTGGGACTGGCCTAACAACTGAGCAGTACAGGTGACCAAATCCCAGCATGCAGAGAGGTCCCTTCCACCATTTAACTTGCTTGTATACATAGAGCCAGGTAGTTAACTTTACTAGTTACAAAAGTGTGTGCTTCATCCATGGGTGAACCAACACCCAAGGTCAAAGTAATGAGTGAATGTACAATGGCCTGTACAAATAAAATAGTTAAGATCTCAGCTTTAGTAAAAGAAGTAAAAAAGTTTATACCACTGAAGACCAATGTGGCTCTGATTTGAACAGGTCAGATATTAAAGGTCTTCAGGTGATAAAAAAGGGAAAAAACCCAACCAACCAAATATATATGAGATTTTCAGAAGGTTCTTGGTACCTAGTTTTCTTTTATTTCAGAGCTGAAAAAGATTTCATGAAGCATTATTTTGATGTTTGGATCCAAACCCTTGGGACTTTCAAATGTTTTGATTATTGCATATTAACACTCAAAATTGCAAATACCTTTTACATTCAATTCTTACCTGACATAATTTTTTTTCAGCAAAAAACCAACCCAGAAATGTGATAACTGTAAAAGTAAAACCTCTGGTTCATTTAATGTCATGGTCTGTTGAAAATATTGTTCATCTTTCACTGGGACTAAATTTCTCTTCAGATTTTTATTTTCCATCTCTTTCTGTAGAACATTTTGCATGATGCTTATTTACCCTTATCTTTGAGAAAACAAAAAGGTTAACCCTCTCTGTGCAAAATTAATTACACTAATGATTGAATAATTGTAGTATTTGAAACATATTTAAAGCTGCATTTTAATAATCTACAGGAAATTACGTTTTCAACCTGCCATATACTAAGGCTGACATTTCTAACTCAAATTTTTGTACTGCTTTTTAGCTTTCAGGCAATTCTTCACTTGCCAGGTTTGGTATCAGGCATAGAAGGCTGTATTGAGTCACTGCTCATTTGAGTGTTAAAATTCAATTTACAGATACACAGATGTTCTGAGATCCTTTGAATTTAATGAGGATGACTCACACAGATGAGTAAAGAGGATGGACTTTGAGTCCTCTAATGCTTTCTGAGATCAATGCATTCCAGATGAAAATCATTCAGTTCAATCCATGCTATCATCCTGCACTGCCCATTATCTTTGTCCTCTTTCCTTGTCTTGCTGCTTAAAATAGGTATATTTTGGAACGAACTGGTTTTAGTGACCATTACCCGACTCGCAATAATGACATGACATTTCCTGCCTTATTTCTGTGTTCCACTACTAATGGCCTGTGTGAATCCTTGAAAAGTTTTGTTATATTTAGTTATTTTTTATGTAGAAGTGGCAGTATATATGCTTGCAATGCTACTTTGTTAGTAAAATCAGATTATTTTCAAATTTAGAGTTAATGATTTTGTTTTTAGAAAAAAGACATTAAAAGTAGCTTTAGGTAAATCCTATTTGTGCATATGAATTTGACACACTGCAAAATAATAGGTCAAACATATACTATTCACATCAGTGGTGTAATCTCACATAGGTCTGTGAGTGTCTGTGAAGTACCACCCCACAGTCAGGAATTCTGCTGCTGAATATGAGTTATGGAATGGTATTGAGAAATTGCATGACAACGATTTAAATGAACAGAGATTAAAAATCTTGTGATCATTTGGCAAGTAGAACAATAAAAGCAAATAAACTAAAGTATATCAAATTAAATGAAATGATAATTCTTGAAAGCAGTCAGAACAGAACTTTCTGTCTCCCCATCAAATTACAGAGAGACAAAACACGGATTTGGTGAAATCTGAAGAGCAATTAGAACTAGAAGGGTTAGGACATAAAGTAACCATGCTCCTTGGAACTCATCTCAGGATGTTTTTAAGACCAAGAATTTCACAAGCAGTGAAGAGAAACCAAGTATCACAAGAATTTTTAGAGTTGTAAAAATTTGTACTACAAAGCTTTGAAAAAGGAATTTATGCTTCAGGGTTCAATGCAAATTTTAGCTGTCATGCTGAAGAGGAGAAGTGGAAGGATTAGTATATACTTCAACTATCCTATATTGGTCTAGTACCTCTAAACATCTGGTACTGCTTATTGTCAGAGGCAGGATTTTGGACTAGCGGAACCTTCATGTTTGAAAAATAATAGCAAATCCAATGCCAGTTCCATAACAGCAATTTCTGGATGCTGTGAACTGTCTCAGAGTACCTCTTTCATGATAAATCCCTCTAACTCGTCCTTTCCCTGAAGAGGGACCTCTCTGGAGGTATGAAGGTAGTTCCACTGTCAGAAAGGCAGATACAACCAAGGAAACTTACAGCAAGCTGAATCATACAAGTAGAAAAGGGGCCAGATGTATCTCTTTTCCTTTATCTTCTCTTTTAGGGACCTTCTGTTTTCAAATGTGAGTGTGTGTGTATATTTGTGTGTCTATGTGTATGTGTGGTGGGGGATCAGGGGCACTGGTACTTTGTAACTGGATATGGTCTTGGGAAACAGTTTTATTATAATCATACTCTCAAAAAGCAGCTTATAGTCCATTGCCATTTTGGCAGGGTATCCTTTGCTCCATAAAAGTATCTTCTGCCTGGCATATTCAAAGCAATATAAAGTGTGCTGAAAACCATCAATCAAGGCTAAAACAAGGCAATGCCAATAACAAGAATGAGGATGAATCCACTTATTTAAATCTTCTCAGAAAGGATTCACTGAGGGGTACCTTCATAGCATATGAATTAATGTCCCCTTTTCCTATCTATGGCTTTACATTATCAACATTTATTGCAGTATAATTCTTGCTGGTTTCATTCTGGCTGGTGTCCAAGGTAGACTAAAAATAGGTTTTAGCTAACTGTATTTAAGCCTCGGGTTGATGAAGGATTTATTGATATTCCAGTTTGTGCAACAACCTGCTGTCACTGTGATGTGAATGTGTGTGTGTGAGAGAGAGGCAGGAAAAAAGTGAGGGGATTTTTTCTGCCATCTTACACACACTGTGAAAACATTGCTGCTTTTTGTTCTGTCTCAGAGTCCCTCATGACCTGGCTTCTTCATTAAGTTTTCACTGCAAGCGAGTTAGAGAGTAATTTCTACCATTCAGTTGAATTTGTGCCCAGTCTGTCAAAAGATTGTATAAGACACCTTCAAAGAATGCAGGAATGCACAGAATATGCCCATCAAGGGTGTAGTGAGTTTTGATCATTTTACATTTTCTTATAGTTGCACCCCACATTCTGAACTGAGAAAGGGGCAAAGTTGTCTCCAGGACAGGTCAAAGCTGTTATGAAAGACATTTACATCGGTAGTAGGCTTTTTTTGTTGTTTGGGAGCCCAGAATCCTTGTTGCTATTTGAGGCATGGGAGTGTGAAGTTCCCAGCAGTGTTCCTCCTCTTTCCCCAATGGCAAGCAAGTACAATAATGCCATGTTAGTATTCCTAAACCACTTCTGTGAGCCTCCTC
>VXBX01009439.1:2604940-2625252 GCA_013400415.1 Scytalopus superciliaris
TTTTTGCTGCTCTCATAGAAAACACCAAACACATGGTTGCTCAAAAAAGCCTTTATACTCAACCTAATGGGTGTATTTACCAGAATATTGAGTATTGAGCCTCCATGAAATATATATATAAGATATGCTTATCCTATAATGACCATGGCCCTGTAGATCATAGAGTTAAATAAAAGCTTGAGTATTGTAATGTTTAATTCAGGATTTCCTAGGCTATTTAAAAAAAAAAAAAAAAAGGATACAGAAAGTACTTATGCTGTGCTAAGAAGGTTGGTAGAAAATTTAACTCTAGTCCATAATCCTGATTGTGAATTTCATATACAGTCTGAAAAAACCCCAAACCATTGCTGGTGTGTTAATTAGTGTGTTTATATTTACTATAAAGAATAATGCTCTATTAAATAAGAGAGGACATTCACTTGGTAGGCAAAGTCCCTTTTGAGTTTGTTTTTTTTTTAATGCTACAGAATTTTTATGGCATAAGCAACCTCTTTTATTTTTTCCATTGGTACCAAAAGTGATGGTGTTCCAAATTCAGTTTGTTGATGTATTCTCATGTGTTCTCCTTTTTTTTTTAGATCTTTGACAGTGTGAATCATTCTTGGCTCATATAGTCTAAGTATTTCAAGCCTGAAAAGTACTGTCTCCTGAGTTCAAAACAACATAGGACACAGTCAGTGCACTTCAGAAAGCATTGAGTCCAGCTCAGGGCTGGAACTTGTGGCTTTTCATTTGCCTTTTTTTTTCCCCCTGGGGTTTGTGGCAATTTATGTGAATATATTCTTTTTTGTTCTTACCATGTAGAAGTCTTGGCAATTGCTCTTCAGATACTCTGGATATTTTCTATCATTTTTCAGTGCAGCATCTGTGCTGGCAACCTAGCCAATACCAGGGATCAAACACTATCTGTATACTCATAGCATGTTTCCCAGCATGACTTTGACCTGAGTCAACTAGTGTCCTCTGAACAATTCCCAGGAGTAAGCACAGGCTGGGAGTCTATTTCCGTAGGCTGCCTGAAGGCAACTACAGTGCTTGGAAGCATAGCATGGGCACATCTGGGCCAAGCTGCTGGTCTCAGCTCCAAAGAAAGGGTCCCGACACTGTTAAATTTAGCAGTATAGATGTAGTGTATGTGACCAAGAGCATAAAAAGCACTTGGCACACTAATCCTAACCTAATAGCTTGAACAACCACTTGGGAAGGTTCCAGGCAAAGTTTCCTTCAAATTAAAAAAATTATTAGTTGCATAATATTTGATAAATTTCCCCCTTCCCCTTTATGTGCCTGACCCACTAGCCTGTAAGGTCAGGCTATCTCTTGCTGCTCTGTCTGTCCCCATGACTACAGTATTTGAATTTCAGCAGCATGTGCTTAGTGCCTTGCAGAGATGTTAGCTGGGGTCCTGGAAAGAGGGGAGCTGCGTCAGCAGGGCACAGTGCCCAGACTGATTAGTTCTGCCATGTTGATGCAGCTATGCCGCTTCCTCTTCCACAGCGAGGACATTTGGAGACATCTGAGATATTGTTGCCTTGCATAGACATAAGGACAAACAGGCTGCTACTAAAAAATGCAAATGTGCACAGCACGGAAAATAAAGTTATACATATCCCAGCTTTACATTTGCACACACGCTGCTTCTGTTTCTGAGTACAAAGGGAGAGTCAGAAATGGCTGTTGCATACAGTTCAGCTTTCCTACATCACTAAAATTAATTTCAAAACAATTAATTTTTATCTGCCATAACTTGGTTATTTTGCTTTATCTGCCAGAGTTTCTCACATTGCTGGTTGTCAGTGCTCACCTTCCTATCTACATTAGAGATAACAAGGGAAATGAAGGCTTGAGTCTGTATTTCCAAAGTTGGAAGCAAATTTTCCATTCTGCAGTGTCATAAGGTACACTTAAGTATAGATACTGTAATTTTGATTGAATACACTGGGAACTCTGGATGAAATTTGACTACCTGCAAACACTCACCAGGAGGTAACAACCAGCCTATCTCTGACCAGCAGCAAGTGAAAACAATTTGCTTCTAAAGTTGCCAGTTGCTTTTAAATGCTTATGGTGCAGGTTTGCTGCATTTGTGCTAGAGTCCAGTCCTGGTGGCTGGCTGGACTGTGGGACCCTTCTTTGCTTTCTGTCTAGGCCTTGGACCTTCTCAGTGGCTGTCATTTGACAGAGATATAATCAATTAAATTTAAACATTTAAGATGGTAACTTGCATAATTTCTCATTTTCATGGCATCTTAAAATATATCTGTAGAACCTGAGAGCTTGTGTCTGCCCCCTTTTAGTTAGAACTCAGACACAAAACAATTGCTTGGACATTCGTCACAATTAAGGGAACTGAAACCATCTGCAATGGGATGAAGGAGAGGTAGAAGGAGGATGGCATCAGATGTTAATAAGCTTCCTTTATTGGCAGTAGGTCCATGCTGGAAGATTTTCTACTTCTTCAGACACTTATTCCCACCTTCACAGGATATTTCTTGCCAAGGCAGCTGCTATTCTAATTATAGCAATCTTTTACTGTTTTTCCTTTTCCTTAGAAATGATTACTAGATGTGTTTACTAGTATAAATTAGCAACCTTATTTCAACTTTTGTCTTTTTAAAAGAAGGTATTTAGCTTCACTTTTCTTTCTAGCCCATTACTAGGCACAGTTTTTAGCGTGCCTGTGTAGTTCCAAACTGTGGTCATCCTCATGTATCCTTCAAGTAATAATAAGCTCAGATACCCCAATCTAGACACTCCAATGCCATGACTGAAGAAAATTTTGACTTGACTCCTTTTCCCAAAGCCATGTGGCATTTCAGGAGCTGACCTGGAAGCAGGATATGGTAATACCTCTGAGCTGCTCTCCCTTTACTTTTGAACCTTGCTTGCTTTTCTCATCTGTTATCATGCACTCCTTAAAATAAACTCAGGACCATCAGACTATGTAGTGACTCAGATTTATGATACGTGATGAGTTCCATTTAACTCAGATAGCTGAGCACAGCTGGAACAAAGCAATGGGACTAGACATGTTTGTGAGTGTTCACAGAAGGTGAATGATTTTAAAAATGGAGGAAGAAGCTATATTATATTGCATATGGCCTGTCAGGATTCATTTTGAGAGTACTGTCAAAAGCCTCACATTATTTCATAGAACCTAGGGAAATAGCAAGAGTGGGAGAGGGAGTGGCGTAAAAAAGAAATCAAATTGGTTATTACACACAGTATTGCAGATCCAGCATAAAGTTTATATTGTAGCCCCTCATCCTGAGACTTCAGATAATTCCATTAACCTCCAAGCTGTTTTTACCTCTGGAATTTTCATTTGAGATAACTTACACTGAGATTTTACAGTTCACTGATTATTAGAAGTCAGAGCTGTTACAATATTACGTTTGAGTGAGATAACTTGATTTGCAGCATATGCTAGGTATAACCCCCAAATCTGATTCCAGGAGAGAGATTAAGGTACTGAGGGCTGGTAAAGCTTTTATTAAAGGAACGGTGCAGGAAATGAATCCATCAGTTTGCTGTATGTAGGCATAATTTAGCTATTAAAAAAATCTAAACCAACAAAGAGAGTAAGATTCTAATCTTAATTAAAATCCAAAGCAGCTTCAGCACACAAATAAACAGTCTGAACTTACATTTCTGTTAATTGAGATGAGAATCTGGCTCAGTAATTATGAATTTACTTCCACATTTGATCTAATATTTGCTATTGTCTGTGGCTTTTTTTTTTTTTTTTTCAGCAGAAGAATGTACTCTGTGGTGAATCGCCCACTATGAGACTTCACTCCTTGGAGACATCATCCCAGAGAGATCTTTCTTTGTTCTTGCAATGTCTAGGTGGGAAACCCCAAGGTGAGTGCACTGAGCATATGTTTCCTCCAGAGAAATGTGTGATCATCAGAATGGCTGAGATGTGAATATCTAAACCATTAGATAAAATCATTTGCATAAGGAAAAAATTTTCCTAAAAATATTTTCTCATCCTCACACTTAATTTATTTTTCCTGTTGTAGTTAGAGGGCACTGTATTCCTTCAGTGTTTTTAGGCTACTAGTAGATTACGTTATAAAAGTAATGTGACTATGCTGCACAGTAGAGCTGGATTGATTGGCATGAAACATAAACCTATCAAAAAAGAAAATCAAGCAGTCTGATAGCTCTGCTGTCAAGGCACATTTATCTTTCATTGCAGCCTTGGCAGTCCCACTGCCTGGGATTAAAAAGCTAAAATTCCATTGTGATCATTGCAAAGATCTTAAGTTAGTGTGAAAATTTTCCATTAAAGTTTGTTTTCAATAAGGGCTAAATTTCTGAAACCCCACAACTGTTTTTTTCAGTGTCTTCCAAAATGATGGGGACTTTCATAGAAATTGAAAATATCTGTCTCTTCACTTCATACCCAGTAAAATATCTCCAGTGTTTCTCAAATGCTCCAACATTGTTATATATTTCATACATGATTTTGAAAACTCCTTATTCACCTTTCACCTTCATGCTGGTGTATCAACACTGAATTTATGCACTTCTCTTGACTTGCATACCACAATGATATAGGCACTGCACTCCAAATTTGTCCTTAAGAACATTCCCTCTGGCTTCCACCTTTTACAGGCAAATTATAGGATTTTCACTCTGCTAGTATGCCTTTAGGGCTGAGACTGTCTAGATCATATGCTTTCCATCAGCATGTTAGGTTTTCGAAAGGAATCAGATCAAGCTCTGTATATGTGGATTGCTTAAACTGCTCTCAAGCCTCCAGAAATGTGCTTAAGTAACCAGTGTACACCCATTGCTTGCCTAGAACTGAGATTACAACACTGGGCTGCAGTTCCAGACCAAAGTCATGGCTCTCCGTATAGTAATGCAGATATGCAAAAATGCATCAAGCCCATGAATAAAAATCAGATCGAAAAGTCAAATATCTTTAAAGAAATATCCTCTCTTCTGTCTGTCCAGGATTATTTACTCATTACTTAAACTTCCAGTATCACTTCCAGAATGACAAAAGTGGGGACCTAGGACCAAAACTTACAAGGTGAGAGTAGAGGACACATGTGAGAGCATGCACTCCAGTCCACTGGATTCACTGATACCCTGGTACTCTCTAACCATCGGTTTGTTGTTTTGGACAGCACACATTCTCCCTATCTGGAGAAGTCAAGGTCAGTAGCCGGGACACCAGGTCATGGTGTTTAAGTTACTGAAGTACAACCCTGAAAGAAACAAAGTAGATCAGGAATTGGCTACTATTGTTCCATTTTTCCACAAGAGTTAATGGTTGAGGTGTAAGAGAATAACATTTTCTTCTCCTCCATACTGCATCATCTTGAGTCCAGTACAGGGCAGGAGGTTATAGTGCCAGCAAGTAAGATTGCCTATTGATGAAATAAAATTTACACAAAGATTTTTACTAAGCAATTTCTAAGCAGCAATTTTTTTTCCTCTCAAGTGCTTATTATTCTGTGTATAATTAGTCTCCTCTATTGTTAAGACCATCAGAGAGACATGCTGGCAGTCCATTGTGGTGGTAGAGGACATAATTGAACCCTTAATATTAAAATACTGACTGCTTTCTAGACAGGCTTAATGTACAGTGAAACATGAAGTGTGGATCATAATGTTTTGTACTTAACCCCATGCCAGGACAAATTTCAAGATCCATCACTTGAAAGCATGCTTATGTAGACCTGCCTACTAACACAGAAGTTATAATGCAATTTGGTCAGTTAATGACATAGGAGATGATGAATTTTGAGTTGCTGTCCTGCATCCTATTTCATCCTTGGTGTATTTCAAAACTGAAGAAACCTGAAAATTAACAAAAGTACAACCAGTAGGTTATTGTAATTAAAAAGAAAAAAAGAAAAAAAAAAAAAAAGAGATACAAAACCAGCCATTCTTCATCATTCTTCAGCAACTCTGAGACATATCAAATAAAATTAAGGAGATAGAAGATGTGGTGCAGACAGAAAAGAGTGGGTTTGGGAGACAAGGGTAGTAATTTCTCTTTAATTTATCAAATCTCATCTTACTCTTTTCAGAGTCTCATTTCGAAAGTCAAAGATCACATCTGCTTTTCAACCACTGCTTCAGTTGCCTTCCGAACCTAACAGAAAGCTTGTGTTTGAGATAAATCCTGGGAATAAGCAGTGGGTAACAGTTCTTCCT
This sequence comes from Scytalopus superciliaris, assembly GCA_013400415.1. Lineage (NCBI taxonomy): Eukaryota > Metazoa > Chordata > Aves > Passeriformes > Rhinocryptidae > Scytalopus > Scytalopus superciliaris. The sequence continues at coordinate 2,611,121 of VXBX01009439.1, forward strand.
AAACTGGTCTCACATCTGTATGTTTGTGGGATGTCATTAGGAACCTAGTTAGGTGAGAGATACGCCATTTCCCTGCAGAGACTGCTAAGCACATTAATGAATCTGTGGTTAGGTATGACCAATGTGCTGGAGTTTCTGCTGGCATATCCACAGTGGTGTAGCTGCACAGATTCTAGTGAAGCTGTGGTAGTTTACACCAGCTGGAAATCTGATCAAAACATTCCAAGCTTTGTAAACATCTCCACATATCTTGCTTTTGTATGGTTCTTTTAGAATAAAGTGCACACTGCTAAAAATCCACAACCCTTATTCGTCTTGGGTTTTTTTGCTGCTGCAACTCTTTATTATATTTTTATTATTATCTGCAAATAATTTTGGGTATGAGTCTTTTGTGTATCAAAGTAAAGCAGGAAAGTAACCTAACATCATTATCTGCCTGTAGTCTAGTCATCTTTGGTAAGATACAACAAGACAGGTGGAACTTTCAAGAAAAAGAAAAACAGATAAAAGCCAAGGACAATGGTTGCACTAACTTTTGCCACCTAGACACAAGGTCTCGATTATTATCACTTAGGAAAACATATCTCTATTTTAAAAAAACAAAAACAACCAAAAAAACCCCAAGAAACAAAACCCAAAAACCCAAAAAAACCCTAAATTTGATGGGGTTTTACCTTTCTACAGTTAGAATTGATTTCTTCTACAATGGCCTTTTTACCCAAAACTATACTAAGATGCAGATGATACTAAACTGGGAAGAGCTGTTGACTTCTTTGAAGGCAGAGGCCCTGCAAGCACATCTAGACAAATCAGAGGACTGGGCAATCACCAATCCTATGAATTTTAATAAAGATAAGTGCCAGATTCTGCACCTGAGATGAGGCAATGTTGGATGTATGGACAGACAAGAATGAGATGCTGGAGAGCAGTGAGCAGAAAGCGACCTGGGAGTCCTGGTTGATGGCAAGTTGAGTATGAGTCAGCAGTGCCCTGGCAGCCAGGAGGGTTAGCTATGTCCTGGGGGGCATCAGGCAAAGCATCACCAGCTGGTCGAGGGAGGAGATTGTCCCACTCTGCTCTGCGCTGGGGAGGCCTCACCTTGGATATTGTGTGCATATATGATATGAAGCTCTTAGAGAGCATCCAAAGGAGAGCTACGCAGGCATTGAAGGGCCTTGAGGAGTAGCTGTATGAGGAATGACTGAACTCATTTGGACTGTTCAGCCTGGAGAAGAGAAGACTGAAGGGAGATCTCATTGCAGTTACAATTTTCTAGTGAGGGAAAGAGGAGGGGCAGCACTGATCTCTCTGGTGACCTGTGACAGGACTTGAGGGTATGGTATGAAGCTGTCTCAGGGAAGGTTTAGGTTAGATATCAGGAAAGGTTCTTGGCCCAAAGGGTGGTTGGGCACTGGTAGAGGCTCCCCAAGACAGGGGTCACAGCATCAAATCCGACAGAGTTCAAGAAGCATTTGCACAGTGTGCTCAGGCTCAGGGTGTGATGGTGCGGGGCCAAGAGATAGGTTTTGATGATTCTTGTGAGTCCCTTCCAACTCAGAATATTCTATTTTTCTACATCCTCACCCCTGGAAGTAATTCTGAACAGTACTGCCTTGTTTTCCATCAACAGATTTGTTAAAACAGACCTTTCCTTTCCTTTATTTTTGAGTATTCTTTGTAGCTTTTGTCTGATCTCAGTTTGCATGAATGGTTACTGAGACTACTCAAAGTAAGGCAGTCAATCATATGTATAAATAATACACCCAGTCCTTCCAGAGGAGTACCTGTGACCACTAAGCCTCTGGAGCAGTTGCAGTTCCAAAGCTGCCACCACTCTGCTGGAAGTTACAATACAGCAGGTCCTTCAACAGTTTTCTTGTGCTGGGAATAGACATTATCAAGGATGGGTCCTGAATAATGCATTTGAGATAGGTTTTGAAAAGCACAGCTGGTAGAACCTTTGCCCTCTGAAAATACCAGTCACATAAGGATTTTTATTTTAACCGTTAATCTTTATATCATACCTTCCAGAATAGATGTTATGTGAGTATTGTGATGTAATTCCTTCTTGGCAGGAGGGTCAGACTTCTCTAGCAGTTCCTAGTCAATATGTCCATTATATAGTTGAGTGCAGTTCTGTTTAAAATTAAGAGGCAATGCATTTCTCATGTACCATTCAAGCCTGTCTCTGACTGTTGAGTCCATGTTTTCCAGGGAATTTCTCTGCTGGATAACTGCATATAGGTTTTATGGTAACTGCAGGAGAATATAGGTCTAGAATCTTACTGTCTTGAATACCTTCTTCTTCAGGAGAAGATTCACTGGCTAATATACTGAACTACTATTAATATCCTATTAGTAGTTAACATATCTTTGTAGCTGATTTTATAGTTTGTCTCAATTTTCTGCTATTACTGTGGCAATTTCTGTTTTCAACTTCTCATGCAAGACTAAATTCTTTAAGAATCTGATTGCTCCAAGCTGAGACAGTGAGGCATGTAAATAGTCACCCACCTTAGATATGTAAGGATATAATTAAAACAAACTGAATACTTGTATGTTTAAGCTGAAAGGAAAATCTAATTAATCATCTTGGGACATCTGAGTTCTGCCACTCTTGAGAGATGGTCACAGAATCATAGGATCAGAAGAAAAGTAGAAAATGCCCAAAGAGAAATGTTTGCTCAGAAAAAGAGTCCAGAGGGGTGCCTTTAAAGACATAAGAGACTTATACAAAAAGTAAGACAATAAACTGTTCTCCACTTCTATAGAGGATAAAAATACAAGGCTTAAAATTGTAGAAAGATTTCATTCAGATATTAGGAAATCTTTCTACACAGGAGATAGTGGTGCACTGGAGTTGTCATGGCAGCCAGTAGAATTTCTGTTAAAGGAGGGTTTCAAGAAACAGGTTAAAGAACTACCAGGTAAGAATGGCTGAGGTACAACTGATGCTGGCCTGGGACGACAGCATAGGTTAGTTAACCTCCAAGATCTCTTCATAACTGATTTGGTATATTTCTCTCTGTGATAATTTGAAGAAGCAAAGTTAGATGCCTTCATTATTTAGTTCATCAGCCTTTGTCCTTCTGTGTAACAGAGAATACAAGCATTTACCCAAGCTCTGAGGCATACTGTGGAGGTAAATTCAATAAGGATTGTCAGTCGGTCAGATGCAATGGCACTAAGTAGGGAGCTAGAAAAGATAGCACAGGCTGAAAAACTTTGGTAGATTTGGCTGAAGTGCTTGGACTGAAATTCTGTTATCAGCATCCCTTGGACTGCCAAGCTTTCAGTGACAGCAGAATTTGAACACTCATTTCATTGACTGCTGACTCAGTTCTATGTGAATTGAATAGACAGTTTCTAGATCAAGAAGCAAAATGTAAAATGTCCTAATTCTGCAATTACTTGCACATGAGGCTTAATCTACTTGAGTAGAACTGTTAAATGTGGCTGTTCTGATACACAAATATAACAATGGATATAATCAAAAGTATCTCTGAATTGTACCCAAAGCATTCTGCAATTAAGTGGTAGTTTCTGATCCACACAAACTGTTTTATTTATCTTTCTAATGTGAATAAAAAAAAGATTAAAAACCCCCAAAGCCCTCACAAATCCCCAAACCATCCAAATGGTATACTCAATGGAACAGACATGTCTGGATATACTTCTGGAGTAAGTTACAGCATTTTCACAGATTCTGCAACACTGGAAGTTTCAAATAATTGCTTTGTATAATGCTGTCTGTTAAAGCTCCACATTTTTATGTGTTTTGGTATTTGACATGTAAAAGTAAGACATTGGTTTTTTCACTCACAATATTAACTTGTCAAAGCTCAGAGGTTTTTCTCTGTTAAAATACTTGAAGCTGCTAAATTGTGTAGACTTCATGTTTGATAATGGGCTAATTTGGTCAGCCATTTGAATACATCTGTTTGCATTAAATAGGTGAACTGTGGAATTTATCTATCCTTTGTGGGACATCTAAAATTTAGATAGCTATGTTTGAATGAATCACTCATAGGCAAGTGAGAAAAATTAAAGTGGTCAGTGGAGTGTTCAGCCCATCCTAAAACAGGTCAAGTGAAATTGTCTGCCTCATTGTAAAGCTCATACTGTATTTTTAAAGAAGAAGAGCCACAGAGCTATGTATATGTTTTATAAATTGCCATCAAAAGGTATAATATGTAAAAAAAAAAAAAAACAACAAACCAAAAATACGTGTTTTGTGTAAGGAGTTGACAAATTTTAACTGTTTGTCTTTTGAAGTATTTGTGTAGGAGTTCCCACTGTGTTTTCCCTTGACCTTGTCTCTCTTCAGTGTTTGCAAATGCACATCAGGTGTATGAGTGTGCACATCTGTCAGGGTGCGTGCAAATGTGCAACAGGGTTTTGTGTAAGAGGCTTCACTCTAATATTTCTGAACTTAGATCTGCATACAGATGACCTGAATCCAAAACTGAGGCCAGGTAGTTGTTAATGGGCACATTTAAAAACAAGTCAGTTTTAGTCCCAGTATTTACTGTAAATTTTTTGAGATAGGGGAGATGAAAGAGAGAAGTTTGCTTAATGAAGGTCCTGTCTCTCATCAACTACTACTCTGCTTCCAGGTTATGACAGGCTTAAAACATACATTCCCTCCATTCCCAGCACATCACAAGACAGTGTCTATCAATTGTGTCTTTGCATATACCAATTTCTGACAGCTTTTCTGAACGCCAAAGAGAGGAATGTATGAGTAGAAACGATGATCACTTTTCTATAGCCTCTGTGGGATGTTGATATTTTTGCTACTGATTACTTTTTTTCTTATGAAATTAGACAACAGGCACTCATAGCATTTATAGAATTGAACAGTAAAAGCCAAGCTAGGTACTTCAAGCAAACCTGGGGAAATAAGGATACAAATGTTCAAATACATTTTGATAAATTTTTAATATAGAAGATATCAACTATGTTGACTTTGGAATCTCAATTTTATGACAACATTTACAATACAATGACAGTTAATCTATAATGTAGTTTATAATTTTTGTACAACAAAAATCCTTTAGATTGTATAGGCAGTAACGTTACATGAAGTGGGAAAGAATAGCTCATTTTTTTGAAATGTTTAAGTATTGGGTTAGTTTTTAAGTGAATAAATAAATTTGGAATTATAAAATAATCCAGACGTAAGAACTCAGTTTAGAAAATTAGAAATTCCATATTTACTGCTTTTGACTTTTTCAAGATATCTGCATCAGGTATTGAAGTCTGGAGCTCTTAAGTGAGGAATTCAATGCTATACTTAAAACATTTTAAATATGGAATTTGTTATAGGCACATGTTGTTACTAAGTATATAATTTTAAAGTCATTATATATAATTACAATATAGGTACTGTATCTAGATTCTAAAAATACAACTTCTAGAGATAAGATTGAGATTAAGTAATTACACAGGAAGTTAATGCACAGTCTTTATGAATTAGTGGTATTTACTTGCATGAAATATGTAGTTACAGTAAATTGTAGTTTCAGTATAAAACTATAATATATGTACCTGAATTATCATTATTATAATTGTTATAATACATTGCTTGAAGACATTCTCCCTAGGCTGGTGATGTTCATTGTGCCATAGGTAGAGTGCTCAACATCTCTACCAGTTTTCTTTCTTTTCTCCCTTGAGAAGACTTCAGTCTGGATCCACCACCTAGTCTCAGCCTGTGTTAATGTATTGATGATGAAAAATTTCAAAGACTATGTACATAATCCCATTTATAATTGACCTCTTTTAATTTAACTTTTTTTGTGTTATGAGAAATTGTGAAGCATCTTTTGCTCGTTCCTAGGGAATGAAGCCGTAAGCATTATCCAAACTGCCGTGTCTCTGTTGATAGTGCAAAGACCATTTGCTGCCAAAGGCATCTTATGCTGCCAATGCCAACTTCAAATGTCTTAGTATATGGTACAGTCAGCACACAGCTGCTTCTTGTGGCTCAGACAGCACCTCTAAGTGTATTACCTTGCTCTGAACTCAGCTCTATGTAATCGTTTTTTGCAACCTTTGCTTAACAGATTCCTAAATAAAATGGAAATTTCAAACAAAGAAATGGCAATGGATAAGCAGAGAATCCATGTAATCTGCATGCCTGGCATAACGATGCTGTACTGGTGTAGGTAGGGCATAGTTTCAGCTGTACCATTCCAAGCTCTGGCACATAATTTAGGTCTAATGTGGAACAAACTTCACCGAGCTTTGTCCAAATATGCAGTGGTCATTTGCCTGAATCTTTCAGACATCCAGAAATCTCTGAAAAAAATGTGATGAACCTGTTGTTATTGATAGAAAGAGGAAAAGGGGTAAAATCTCCTTTCTGCTCCTGACTTCCTTGTCCAGCAGCAGCCTGACAGATGCTCATCTTACAAGTAACAGTATTTGCAAAGTGAACAGTTGTTTCTGCTTTGTTCATCAACAATTTATGATTCTGTGTTACCACATTGCAGAATATCATCTGAAAAATACTGAACTTCATGATTATGTGGTTGAATAAAAGGTTCAAAATATGAAGTGAATGTAACCCACCTCACAGTAGCTGCTACCATCCTTAGGCAATCTGAAGAATTAGTATGGGGATTGGGAGAGGGATTCAACAGGACATCAACTAGTAAGATCAAGGATATCTAAAATGGTAATATGGACCATAGTCATTTAGTGCCTCTTTTAAAGCAAACTATCAAAGTAATCTTCTCTGATGCAGTCAGAAGCAGGTCTTGGCATGGGTAAAGGGACTGTTGGTTGCTCTGAAGGGTTGTTATATTGAAGATGAAAAAGTTCAAACTGCTCTGTTTCCTTTATTTTCAAAAAAACCTGTTCATTCTTGTGTAGTACACTGAGGCTGGTGTGGCAGAAATTGTCAGTGAAATCATTCCCATTGATTTCAATGTGTGTTAGACTGATGCCCAAAGAAGAGAGTGAGTGCTTTCTCTCTAGAAGCAATAGTATCATCTGCTTTCACAGCACCAAAATTTCTAATCACACCCCCCATTTTTTTTGTGAGGAAACAGAAACCTCCAAACTTTCCTTTCCTTGTTCAAATATTCTCTCAACATTTTGGTGCACTTTGTTCAAAAATCTGCAGCTTCCTGAACAACGTTTGGTGGAAAAAACAATGTTCTTGCCAAACGACATACAGATACTCTACTGACCACCATGGACAAGCCCATGGGAAGGGCATCGTCTCAGCATTCAGGCTGCACTAGTACAAGCTCTGGCACATTTTTTTACAGCTAATGTTTGACAAATGACATGCAGCTTTGTCCAAGTTAACTTGCAATAAAAATGTATGTTGGATTGTATCTGTGTATTGTAAATGGGATGAAATGCAGCTACCCTAATTTAGCATCTGGTATGTGACTTTGTTTCCTTTCTCATAAGAAGCATATGCATTTCAAATAGCAAGTTGTGGACAGGGATTAAGATTTTTCTTTCTCCTGAACTGAGATTCACTAGGTAAAGACCAGGGTGACGTGTGTAACTCTACAGTTTCTTCTATATCACTCTTTTCTATCCTTCTTGCTGCTATTGTGGAAACGTAACTCCTAGCAGCTCATCCTTTTTAAAGTCTAAGCCTCATAGTACAGTTTTTAATTCTGATAACACTCCAAGATCCTGAGACTTACCATCAAATAATGAATACTTCGGAATATTGATAAGCAGAGTCCTATATAGATACAAATAATCTGCTTCATTCACTGTGACTTTGAAGTCCTCTTTTGCTTGCATTTAAGAAAGCCTTTCTGGGATCAAGCATAAATCAGAATTCAGTCTTCAGCACTTCCTTACCATGTTTTAAGCCTGTAATTAGCTTCAGATGAAACTGTAGCTATTTAAGTGTTTAAGCACCTGATTGCTCCTGGAAACAGATGTCTGAATTACAGTGATTTTTACCTTCTCTGTGCTGGTTTAGTCTCTAGCCCAAAAGTAATTTGGGTCACTCCTGTGTCAACAAAAGCAGAAGGTGATGCCTATTCGCTGTGTTCTTCACAATAGGACAGGGGTGATATAGCCCATTTTTTTTATAACTTTGTAGGCATTATTATGGCATAGCATTACTTAGTATTTGTATACTTTAAAAGCTCAGAGGAGATAAGAAGTTTTCCAAGCACGTAACTGGATTTACAGTAGCAGCAAGGCATCCAAGACAGGGGGAAATCCAAGGCTGCAGCCATGGCTTTTTTCAGGAAAAGAAGCAAAAAAAAAAATCAGCTAGAATGTTTCTTTAAAATGGTATAACCTGTGAAAAGCATGTCTCTCCCAGGAGCATCAGGAAGGGTGGGCAGTGAAGAAAAAGCAAGATGGTTGCTACTGTTCAGGGATTCTCAGATGCAGAGATCCAGGTGTTATTCAAATAAAATGAACTACTGGCAGAACTGCAAAATCACTCACTAATAAGAATGGATTGAACATTGCCTGGGGGGTCTGACAGAAGCTCAAAGGAGAGCTTCTCCAACACACTACACATGTCTTACATAAAGGCTGGATTTTGGATTCACTGTGGTTGAATTTGGATGCTCTGCTTCCAATATCACTTACCCTACTAACACAGCCCATTGATTTTACTGCTTCCTCTGTTCTCTCTCATTTTCCTGTATCTGTTTCCCAGGAAATCAGTGTTACAGCCACCAGCTCCAGAGCTGTTGCCCAGCCCCAGCCTATGGTCCTCTCATATGCCAGCAGCACTTACCTGCAGCAGCAGAAGCGTTCTGAGGCTGCTACAGCCAAAAAAACTTTTCACTGACAGGACAATACACTTTTATATAGTCCAGCTGCCACTGGCCTCTGGCAGTCTAATTTACTCCAACAGTCATTATTGTTATAAACACTGCTACTTAGAAGATACACCCTAACCAAAATGTGTTGCAGCCTGTAAAAAAGCCAAGTGACAGGTTTTTCTTTCATATGGTCTATCCCTAATATAAGCTTCTATACACTTTCTACAATGCATATACACATTGCCTATGTTCATAACAAATATAAAACATACATATATATTTATTCAAATACTTAATCACAAAATGAAATACATATATATGTTCAGGCAACATACAGTATCAAAATTATCACCTCCATGTTTGCTCTTTAACAAGAATCATCCTTAAATTAAATGTATATGGATTTTTTTCTCCCTGGTGCATCTATGCATGTATTTTATATATATGTGTATATATGTGTGTGTGTGTGTGTGTGTGTTTGTATTTTATATATTAATTAATAGTATTTTCACTTGTATGAATAAGCCAGTAGAATTATATAGTATAAAATATAACTGAATTGTTAAAATTTGGGTGTTGATAATTCACAATGCCTTGCATCTGTAATACAATAAACACCAAGTTTCTGTCTCAGACAGAGAATAACCTGCCTTTAAAATTGGAATATCCTTGCCATACAACCTGTCTGCCCATATGAAACAAAAAATCTAAAGTTATGATCTAGGACCCTCTTCTGTGCCTAGAGAGGGAAGAGAAACATTGCATTGCAACTCTAGACAATGCCTCAGTTGACTTTCCTTGTTTCATGGACCAAAGCAAAATGAAATTCCATATGTTTATATTCCAAGTGGAATTGCCTGTAAGTATGCACAGAAGAAAGGCCTTTTTTTGGATCTTTCATCCATGATGCATAAGTCAGAAACCTTTGATAAGTAGCAGCTTTGTGCTGAGCATCTGAATTCCTCCTTCCCTCAGCTTCAGGTTTTTTCTGAAGGAACCTGAGGATTTGGGTGCCCTCTGACCTCAGTGAGAAATCTGGTTTCTCTTAAGGTCCTTAAAGATACTGCAGAAAAGCCTCTAGACCAAGAATTAAATGAATTTCAGAGTAGTCAATGGTCTACCAGTCTCTGTTGGCTAGTCTTCATTATTTTTCCCCAAACTCTAAATTATTCCAAGTAGTTTAGTCTGCAGATTGATTTAGCTTCAGCTGAAAGCTACAAGGATTTTTCCATTCATTTCAGAAAATGCTGGATCAGACTTTACTCATTTTCTTCCTGAACCAAAATTTAAAGATGTCAATAAAGTGCCTATTATGCAGTTTAGTGGGCTTGTAGTCATTCCAGTAGTTCCGTATTAAAAAAACCCAAAAAACTTATTTCCTTAGTCTTCTTCCAACTAACGTGGTTTTGGCTGATTTTTCTTCATTGCTGCCCCTCCCAGTTGGTTCAAATTAGCTTGCTCATAGTAAATGTCAGCACTGAGACAAAGACTCAAACAAACATAGACTCAGCTAATTCTCTGAGGTCTGGTCCTCTCCAGATATGTGAGAGGGAAGACAGTAGAGAAACCTTGTTCTGTTTCATAGCTACATGAAAGACATCAGTCCCTAAGGTTACTTCTGCACCACGTTTAGGCAGTACAATGTAGGCACTCACTTCAGTGCAGTCAGCACATGTCACTGCCAGGGAAGCTGCGGTGTCACCAGTCACAGAAACTTGTCTATGCAGGCTCTATAATTTCATTGCCATTAATACTGAGCTGGCCAAATTGTAGCTAGTCTGATACATATCTGTGTGCTGTTGTAACACACTACAGGCTCAGTGCCTGTTCCAGCCCTGAATTTGTACTTTTTAGGCATTGATGTACAGGGCATTGAAGTCAATGGTGAGATTCTCCATTCCAAACACCTTCCTATGCTTAGCTTACAGCCCACCAATGTGTTAAATGTCTATCTCCTCTAAAGCACCTGAGTGTCATGAGTGAAGTGGAAAGGAATTACTTACGCACTCTTAGATTTGCTTTGGCAAACCAGCCTTAACAATCTCTAAATTTAAATAAAATATTGATTACTAGAATGAAACTTAGATGTGGTTGTTGCCTTAGGAAAGTATTAGTAGTCACTCCAAATTAGTGTCTGAATATTTGGTAAAATATTGTGGATTGTGAGAATATGATTCTCACAGCCACAATGGTGTCTCCTGTTCTATAGTCAATACACTTCAAAAATATTGCACAGCAATAGACCTTATGAACATCACTTAACAAAAGATGTTGAATACTCGGGGAAAGAAAAGGAATATTTTTTTAGGCAAAAAAACCCATTTTGCTCTCACTTTACAGCCAGTAGCTGCACTGATGTGTGGATTAGACAATAAGTCAGTATGTCCCCTAGCTGCAGCATTTTGTTCCCTGGATAGTGAATTATTCACCAAAACTGGTGTGTATTATATCACTAGGATACTTACACAAAGGAATCATTCCTTATAAATAGGAGATTTTCTGATGCTCAGCATTCTTTAAATTATTTCTGGATAAAATCACCATGATGAATTTCCTGCTCTGGTATGTTTGGCTGTTTTGGTCTGCTGTTGGCTGTATTTCAAAACAAAGCTTTATTAAACGTGACCATTGGTTTCCAATAGAAGGGTTTTCATCCGAAGAGCGTGCTATCGATGGCTGTTCTTGTTTGCAGCACTCGCACTGTCCACGGCTCTCTGCAGCTGACTGCACTGACGTCATCTCCAGCACTATCGACACATTCTTTTGTGTGGTGTGAATGAAAAAGTAAATTGATCCCAGTGGGGACTGTGCTCACAGTGAGCAGGAAAAGCTGCCACTCTGCCAGCTATAGATGGCATCAGTTGTCTTCTAGTACAGTCCTTGCTTTGGCACTCAGATTAGACAGCACACCAGTTAGGGGGGTGTCTTTATGTCCCTCAAAATATATGGCTTTTTGGGGGTGCAAAACTCAACTCATGAAAATTAATAATAATTAAATAGTAAAGGATATAAAAAAGAACACCTTGTATCTTGGAGGTAATTTTAGAAAGGACAAATATTATTATGCTAAATTTATGGATGAGGGAAGCATAATCTCCTTGGGGCTAATGAACAAAGGCAAGGAATGAAGTGGAATAAAAAAAATGGTCATCAAATCTTTGACTTGTGAAAAAATATCCATTTTGGAGTGTTGAAATCACCTGGGTTAAATAAATTATGCCTGCCAGGAATCTGGCCTTACATATCCTGAATTCTAGTCCTGAAGTCTAAGTATTTATTACAGGAATAGTGTTTCTTGTTATGCAAAGGCAGACTACACTTAAGTTTTGTTTTAGTTTCTGTTTTAACTATTGTTTTATATAAGTACTTGTATCAAAGAGAAAAAAAAAAAGCTGCTATTTTCTAAGCTTTTCCCACATTTTCTACATTTACCCTCCAACACTGTCAGTTACTGTATTTATAATGTCTAACATTTTTATCCTTTCAAAATTCCTGTGAGACAGTTCTGTATCTTTCTTCATTTAAGAGCAGTGTACATACCTGAGTATGAGAGAAGGATTAGAGAAACAAATGGTGGCATGACTCAAGTTCCCTAGAAAAAGTGTGACAAGGCAGGAAAAGAAACTAAAAGCTGAAATGGCATCCCAGAAATGAACTGTTGTGTCTCCTATCACACAACAGCTGCCACAGGCAGCTATCCTTATCCCCTATCCTTACACCAAAGTGGACTCTAGTTATGCTGCAGTAGAATGCTGTCAACAGTTATATATGATCAGGCATGTGTCTGGTGAGATCTGGCCATTTGATTTGCAGGTAATTTTATATTTATCATAATTTTTCTTCTTTATTATCCAATAGTGTGCGAATGTTATGAATTACTTGAGCTGGCAGACTTGGTGCACCTCCTTGTGAAATAGTCAGTGTCTTACCTTTTCTCTGCAATATGGACACAATGGGAAAGCGGAACTATATGTGCTTTCTGGAATACCAGCACTGCACTTATAGCCATGGCATTCACAATCTAGGATCAGAGAAGTAATATGCCATCATAGCAACAGATGGTTACACCCAGACGTATTTTATTAGGAAGGTGACTTGTGCAGAAAGGCATCACAAATTTGGCTGCCCCTGTGAAAATATATGTTCTGCCCAAGTCCTGCTTTATAGAGGTGTTTATAAAAAAAATTCTTGCTACCCGTTTTCCAGGCTGCTTGATCTTTACATAAGGACATGCTGTAGGTAATGGCAGCCAAATTCCCATAACCTGACTTAATTATGGATGAAATCCATAATTCCCCTTTAGTAAAGGAAGGATAATTACTTAAGTCAGACAGGCTCTGGCTCACTTAATTTCCTTCAGGAACATATACAGTTTCATTGTGGGTCAGAGTTGCCCACCTGATTGCTCTGTGCACACTTCGTGCACTGTCTTATCCTTAACTGTCTTATCCCCCCCCCAAAAAAAAAAAAAAAAAATCAATATCAATGTTAGCTGGGAAAAAAATAGAGCCTTTTATTTCCACAGGATAACCAAAGGGTAGAATCTGTAGGCTGCAAATTTACCGGATCAAGATGCTACTGCTGTTTCCTACAATGGAGCTTGACTCAGTGGAACTTGTTTGACTTCAGTGTTCATGTGCCTGAGACCATTTTCATCTTCTAGATCATAGACTTCAGAGAAGAAGGGAAGAATATTTTTTATGATCCTATTTTAGTATTTGAAGGGTCATTTTTAATTTTTATTATCCTATTTTAGTATTTGAAGGAGTATAAAAATAGTTTGATGCCATGGGCAGAATATAATCACTGCCATTTTGCTACATTTGAAAAATATATGTGCATTACAGGTATGGGATTTTTCCTATGGATTTTCCATATAGGTTTTAACACAAAGTAACCTAGTCCACAATAGAACTTCTGAGTGCTACCTGCATAAAAATCAGGGATAAATAAAGAAATTTTTAGTGCTCCATCAAGAACTTTTTGGGGCTTGTTCATTTTTATTACTCTGTTGAATGTTACTATAAATCTTTGTCAGTGTAAAAGTAGAAATAATTTTTCTCTGAAATTTTATCTAAGCTGGATTTTTCAGGCTCCACATTAAAAGAGGTGCTTAAGGGGCCACAGAAAAACTGTCTTATTTTGACACACTTGGAACTATAGTTTTTTATGTTAATTAAAAAATGTTGTTTGAAAATAATTTTTTTTCCTACTAAAATGTTCTTAACATTTAAAAAGACTGAAACACAAGTGGAATGTCACAATTTTTCAATCAAAACAGTAGAAGTGATTTAAATGTCTTATTTCTTAATTTTCCTCCCCCCCCCCCCCCCCACTCTTTTTTTTTTTTTTTTTTTTTTTGTTGTT
>VXBX01009439.1:2625441-2777625 GCA_013400415.1 Scytalopus superciliaris
CCCCCCCACTTTGTTTTGGCTTTTGTTTCTTTTGGTGGGCAAAAAAAAGAAGAAACTGGGGAGAAATCATTCTGTTTCATTTAAATAGGCAATCTGGTGTCTGTCCTGCTTTAGTCCCATGGGAAAAGCATAACAGATGTACAAAAAGGACTGATGTTATATAACTGATAAGTTTAACAGATATTAGACTGCTAAACTGCTCAGTAACTTCTTTAGTCTTACTCATCCCATGCCCATACAGCTGTGATACGAGCTTGAAGTGCATGTTGTGAGTTAAAGTACCGTTGAGCAGGGAGTTCCAGAGCACAGAAGCATGGATTGGTAGTGACACATCTGTCACCAGATTAATACTGGGAAATTTGAGTCATTATTTATTGAAGCATAAAAGTATGATTTTATGCCGGAAATACAATCTTAGGAAAGATAGCCTGGGTGTTCTTATAACTTCGTAGTTAGAAAAAAAATAAATAAAAAGACTAAGGTGATGCAAACCCAATGGATTTCTCTTTTCATCGAAACAAATCTGTAAATTGCCCACGTGCAATGCATGTTTACTCCACTAGATTGAGTGTGTAGCTCGTAGATAGCCATTGTGTTTGCTGAGTAGAGCAAAGAGAAGCAACAGCAGCTTGGACTTAGGACTGTTTTTTCCATCAATTACTCCAATTAACTGTAGCCCTGGAGTAGAGTAGCAGAAGAGAAGACATCAGGGTTCAGGAGACATGTTTTGAATTTTTCTGTACAAATTCTGCTCCTTTCCTCCACCTTCTCATGGCTCTGCTGTTTTTATCTGAAGGAGATGATGTCCCTCCCCAGCTCTCATAGGCTAGATATTCTCCATCTAGTCAGGCCAGAGAACAAATGGTTCTTGTGATCTGGAGGGTTTCACAAGTGCAGACAGGAGGCCTTTCAGTGTGATGGGAGTAGAAGTTTTTAAATCTACTGCCGATCACAAGTGCATTATTGACTGACCTGACAAATGTGATTTCCCATTTAGCTCATGAATCGCCACAACACAAATATCGTAGAATTCCCTCCTTTGACTTTGGTATCCAATTGTGGAAGGTCATTTTCTCTCTTCACCTTGTAATGTTTCCTGTTTCCTCAGTGAGTTGAGAAGGCTGCCTGTGAGCACCAACTGTGCTTATTTTGGGAAGAAGTGACTTGGGAACATTCAGAAGCACAGAACCACAGAGTGAGTATGCTGAGTTGGACCCACAAGGATCATTGAATTCGATTCCCAGCCCTGCACAGGATCATCTCCAAGAGTCACACCATGTGCCAGAGAGTATCATTGAAACACCTCTTGAACTCTGGCAGGCTTGGTGCTGTGACTGCTGGCCTGGGGAGCCTGTTCCTGGTAGCAAGCACCCTCTGGGTGAAGAACCTCTTTCTAATATCTAATCCAAACCTCTCCTGACACAACTTCAGGCCATTCCCTCAGATCTTGTCACTGGTCATCAGAGAGAAGACACAAGAGTCTACCCCTCCTCTTCCCCTCATTAGGAAGTTGTAACTGCAATGAGGTCTCCCCTCAGTCTTCTCTCCAGGCTGAACAGACCAAGTGACCACAGCTGCTCTTCATATGCCTTCCCCTCAAGTCCATTCACCATTCTCATGGCCCTCCTCTGGATGGTTTCTAATAGCTTTATATTTTTCTTATATTCTGATATCCAAAACTGCATTCAAGGTGAGGTTGCCCCAGTGTAGAGCAGAGTGGAACTGTTATCTCCCACACCTAGCTGGCGGTTCTTTGCCTGATGCCCCCCAGGACAGAGTTGGCCTTCCTGGCTACCAGGGTACTGCTGACTCATATTCAACTTTCCATTGACCAAGTCATCCAGGTCCCTTTCCATGGCACTGCTTTCCAGCATCTCATTCTCCAGCCTGTCCGTACATCCAGAGTTGCCCCATCTCAGGTGCAGAATTAGCACTTTGCCTTGTTGAACTCCACGTGCTTGGTGATTGCCCTGTCCTCCAGTTATCAGGTTTGACAAGAAGGACTTTCCTCTCATGAAGCCATGCTTGCTGTGACTGGTGACAGTGTTGTCTTTCAGGTAGCTCAGTAAGTAAAGTCTAGAAGAGTTCATCGGTAAGCCACCATCTCACAAAAGTCCCATGTTTTTCCCCTTCCTGATCTGAGGAGTATTCAAAATAGCTGTAGGATGAAAGCTTTGCTGCCTGTTATCAGTGACTTAGGCTGTCTTTTTTGCTGCCTCTGGCTGTAGGGTGTCCCTGGAGGAAATATAAGCAGTAAAAGTCTGTGGCTTCCACAGCAAGTCTGTCTTCTTCCTTGGAAGCAGATGTCTAGTTCAGAAACTTCCTTTATTTAAAGATGCACAGCACTTCAACCTTGTCTTGGAGGTGAATATCTTTTCATAAACAGAAAATACATTGTTTTCTTATACATTACTGGTCACTTTGTCACTAAGCTCCTATGGCTAGTTTGGATCTCTGTGTTGTTGTTCCCCATAAAGCCAGAGTTAGCTTAGGTGACTGACTGAAATCTGTCATAAAAATTGAAGCTTAGCCAACAAGCAGCCTTCACAGTGTTCCCGTCCTGGGAAAGTAAAACATGTCAGTGGAGGAGTTTAACAGATTTGTTGTCACGAATATAATTTTGAAACAGAAGGCAAGCTTGTCTCATAGCACAGTTTGTGGACCCCACGATTAATGTTGCTATTCAGCCAACATGGATTCTGTATCCTCATGTACCATAGCATTTGGCTACTGGGTTGACTCTTGGCTAAAAGAACAGCATGCCTGGCCTTGGGTAGGGCTATTTATATGATGCCTGCACCATACAGACTGGTCACACTGATGTAGCTGTGACCTCTGGAAAAGACCAAGAACCTCGTCACTCCAGGTGCCACTCTGCAGCCTCCATCAGACTGTTCTGCAACATAGTTGTTCATCAGCTTTTGCTGTGTTACCTTCTGCACCAATTCCCCCCCACCTCTACATTGAGTGGTATCTCTCTTCTCCCAGTGGCCTATGTTGCTCTTTTTGATCCTACATAGGGAATTCCTGTATGGCTTGGGTTTTCTGTAGAAATCATTTGCTGCTAGTTGGCTGCTAGTTATTTTTTCCTGCCTTTCCTTTTTTTTTTTTTTCCCTTAATTTTTTTTCCTTCTTTTAATTATTTTTTTTCCCCCCTCAAAATAAAATATCTTTATGAGGGGTTTATAAAATTAAAAATTACTGGTGAGAAGTGAGACCAAAAGGCATCTCATTGCATAAAGAAATTATGTCAATTTGAGTTTTTAGATTACATATAATTCCAGAGAAGGCAGTGATGGATGCTAAAAAAAGCATTAAGCAGAACTGGGGGGAAACTCCCATGTTTGGAAAACACAGTCATAGTGCATAGTGAAAGTCAAGAAAGTCACTGGCACTTGTTCAGAGTAATGTTGTGAAGTCAAAAAACTGAGAAGTTATTTAAATGATATGGCATTACAAGAAAAAATGCAAAATTTACTTATGTTAGGGTTGGAAATAAAGAAAAAACAGCAAGTAAAAGAAGAAATATGGAGTGGGATGCACCGTGATTTATCTTATCTTCTTCAGCTAGTGATGTTCCTATCTATGTATTGAAGCCTGGAATAGATGCCCAGGTCACAGATATCTTACCCAGATCTGACAATTGTATCATGGAATTCTCTTCCGATTGCTCTTCCCATATTTGTCCTGTTCTTTAATTTCTGCAAAGCTATTGCTTCACAAGATAATTACACATCAGTTCTTGAAGACTTAATGACAAAAATGATTTCCTCATGAAACAAGTTCTGTTCTCTTCACAAAAATACTTTCATCACATGTTCATGTATTTTCCATTCAATGGGCCAATAACAATATTCATCGTCCTCATTATTCTTGTGAAAGACTTCTGCTATATAGTAAAAATAATTGTGGTTGTGACATAAAAAAGGCAGCATGAGGGAGGGATGTAGGAACTGTGTTCAGAGGAAAATTAGAAACAGCAATAAATGTGGGAAAAAATAGCAGAATTATTTGAAATTTAGGAGAGCTAATATCCCTATTAGAAGGAGTCAATTGAGACTAACCTATATAATTGAGTAGCCTATGTATTAGAAGAATACCATTTTTAGTTTTCAGATATGTGTTTCTAATGTCTTATTAGAAATCAAATTCTCAAGTTCTTAACTCAATTTTTATTCACTCCTCACTCAGACAAAACTTTAATCAACTTCAGTCAAGACCTTGCCCCGGCATGCTAGATGAGCTGTGTCATGTTTTACTGCCCTCAGATGATAATAAAAAGTTACTGCTATAAAATATAATGAAGTAAAGGACTTTTTATGCTGAATGATTTAATAACACTTTATGCTTATACAGCTAAGCAAGGATCTCAAAGTGCTTTACAAACACTCATGAATGCATTTTCAGAACAAAGTCTGTGATTAAGTAAATTAAGGTTCATTTTAGCTTTCCTGATAAAAAGGCATTACCAGGTTAGGTGGATGAAATGAGAGTCTCTCAGACTGAGCGATCCAATGCCCAGTCATTCCTATGTGTGCTGTGGCTTTACTTCAGTGTGGGCACATGCTCACAGGCTTTGTTCAGATTTCCTGATGTGTGATTGGGTAAATATTTTGTCTTAGAATTACCTCATATGGAATTTTTTCTGTCCTCAATATTCCTTAAAGTTTGTATTCAATTTATCTTGTTTGGCTCATTCATTTGTCTTAGAACTGACATATTGGGAGCAAAACCTCCTTTCTGGCAATGCAGGCTGACCATCCACTCAGGTTTGGAAGTATTGATCTCTTTTTCAGAACTCCCAAAATACTCTCACTCTATTTCTATAAGGTAATTTCAAGTGAAAATAATGCAGAAGGAAATGTAGCAGAGGTATTGAGTTATTTCTACCATGACTTGTTGATTTCTTCCTATTATTTTTTATTGTTCTTTAAGCAGAAGATAAATATATCTGAGTCAGGAGCCTTCTGCTCACTGTGGAAATGTCCAAAATGTAATCATAAAATTCTATTAGGCTGTCATTGCCTTTTCAGACCTTCTAATCAGAGGCTTTTGCTTACCGTCAGAGATCAGAGATCACAGCCTGCTACAGCCACAGACTCACAATGAATGAAAGAATGTATTAGGATTTGTTGGAAGCTAAAGCCAGGGCTTTGCTTTTTATATCCTACAGCAAGGTGCTTTAGGTGCACAGCTGTAATAGTAATAAGCTATCAGAGATGTTGTATCAGTTCTGAGTAACAGGGAAATACCAGTCCCTATAGAGTATGTTTGAGATGGAACAGATCTACTATTTCAGAGAACCTGTATCCATGCTGTGGTGAGATAATGTATCTTTCTGCCTAATCTTTTGTGGTGTCAACTTTCATTCAGGTGATTTTTAATCTCTTCAACTCCTACTCAGTCATTTTCATGGTTTCATCTGACCTTCAGTCCCATCCAGCGCTGATAGATTCCTTATGTACTGAAAGCCTTTACTGAGAAAGACCCACATACAGTGCTGATTTTTGTTTGATAATCAAAGCACTACCTAATATATTGCATAAAATTTCATCTGATATAGCCTGCCCATTTGTCTTTCCCGTGGCTTCCAAGCAGCAGACAACTATGACTTCATTGTGTTGTTTTCCTTTTGGTCCTCTCCTTTTTTTCACTCTCAGAGTTAACATCTCACATCTCTTTTCCCCTCCTCCTTCTCTTTGCTGAATTTCTTGCAGCATTCTTTCTTGTTTACCCCAGGATCTGCCACAGTCAGAACTTTGTTTCCCCTGTTATCTGGGTTCTCCATCCCCAGTGAAAACGTATTTAGTCTGTTTTCCTCCAGCATCACTGACTCTTGAACAAAGCAGTTTAACTTCCTCACAGAGTTCCAAGTCCACAACCTATGGCAACCATTTGTCTCTATATTTTGTTGTGATCAGTTATATCGAAAGTCATGTTGGTGTCATAATATTTAATACAAATAACTGTGCAGAATCTGAAAGGTGTTTAGCCATATTTTGCAGTATTTTGTTCAGTATTTGGATATAAATGATAAATTTCACAATCTAGTTCTACATTAAATAAATAAGTATTGTCCTTTGTGAAATTAAAACACCTACAGAAGTGAAATCTAAGATCTCAACTCTTCTTTTCCTAATACTTCTGTAAAAGTATGCTGGCTTTTTCTGCGATAGAGTGAATTTTCTTCTCACAGTAGCTGATATGGGGCCAAGTCTTGATTTTGTCCTGCCAACAGGGTTGAGAATACAGAGGTGTTTTTGTTACTGCTCAGCAGTGCTCACACAGCATCAGGGCCTTCTCTGCTTCTTGTGCTGCCCCACCAGTGAGTGGCTTGTGGCTGCACAAGGAGTTTGGAGGGGACACAGCCAGAACACCTGATCCCTACTGACCCAAGTGATATCCCAGACCATATGGCATCATGCTCAACATATAGAGGTGTGGGAAGAAGGAAGGCAGGGGATGTTCAGAGTGATGACATTTATCTTCCCAAGTCAAAGAGTGAGGAGGCCCCGCTTTCCTGGGGATGGCTGAACACCTATCTGTCCATGGGAAGTGGTGAATGAATTCCTTGTTTTCCTTTTCTTTGCTTGTGTACACAGCTTTTGCTTTACCTGTTAAACTGCCTTTATTTCAACCCTTGAGTTTTTTCACTCTTATGCTTCCAACTCTCTCTGTCATCCCATTGTGAGGGAGGTGAGTGAGTGGCTTTGTGGGGCTGAGCTGCTGGCTGGGGTTAAACCACAAAAACCAGCCTGGTTAAAAGTTTACCTCTTTTGTGTCTATGTGTGTACTGTTATTATTTTATAACAATGGAAGTTTATGTAAAAATGATGCCTGAAATTCCCTTTAACAGTTCAAAGTATTTTGTTGTAAAGTAGGAACTGATACACATTTCTATTCTCTCTGTTTCCTGAAAGGAACCTTACAGTCCCAGAGTGACCCTTCTGTAGCTATTCTCAGCACTGGTGAGTCATTCATTAGAGCTTTTGAGTCATAGATGGTATCAGTTTCACATAGGCATCAGAATCACAATCGCACTTGCTATGTGAGAAATTAAAGCAACAGTGGGAGACTAAATACTTTGGCAAAATTTCTCTATTTTCTTGTTTTTCTGCATCCTAATTTCACATCTTCTGAAGCCTGTAGACATTTATTATTGAAATGTATTTTGTCACCTGCAGACTTTATTTTGATCAGCCTGGTTAGAAAAGATCAAATTTATTGGACTTTGCTATGCTGTAGCTAGAACAGTTTCTCCAGGCAAAGGACATTTTTCAATGACATTGAATGTGAATTTATTCCTTTGAGAGATTATAGTGAATTGTCAAAGGGATAAGGGAAGTGCACTTTTGGGGATAAGTAATTCTTGGACAAAGTTTTATCTACCCTAGAGTCATAAAACAGTTAGGGTAAGGTTATTTGATAGAAGGATCTTGAGCAATGAATGAATGACATTTTTATTCATTTCAATTTATCTATTGATTTGCTTGAAAGTGGCATCTCTTTCTATTTTTATTTAGTGGAATGAAAAAAAAATAAAAAAATCCCGTACAACAGAAATGAAATGCAAAACTCCTTTGAAGGAAAATTTTACCATTCTTCAGTGCCACCCTCATTTAACATCCGGAGACTTCTGCCTTTAATGATGTCAGTTTGCTTTTTAAGGATAAAAACCTCTCCACTTTCGCTCCTGTCCTGGCTTCTCTAATTAACAGATGAATATCTACACCAAACAAGGAATTCCTGCATGTTCTCTCTAGGTTTCAGCTTCAGTCTTCTCAAACAGAAATTCTGGTTTTAGAAGGCACAATTTTAATTTTAAAAGGACTGACTATTGGAGAGTGGTGGAGACACAAAAAGGATTGAACTCTGTGATTACTGCATATCTGCAGCAGTGGAATGCAACAATAGCTGATGGTTTCTGGTACAGTGTCACACTGGGTGCTCTCTTTGCTGAGCTGCAGGTGCTTGCGGTTTCAAAGGGTTGTGGAAGTAGAGCTGAAATAAATTGTTCTTTTAGTGGGTAGTGCTCTCTGTAGCTTGCAGCAAGATACTTGCCACTGCATCCAGGTTTCAGCTATTCTCCCATGGAGTATTTTCTCTAAGAAAATGCAATTTCTACAAAATCCAAATACTCTGGAAAATGTTGCATGTATCTAATTTTTTCTTTTTACCTTTTTTTTTTTTTTTTTTTAATGAGACAAAATTTCCATTAAATATTCTGTTCACTTTTGTTTGTTCAAGGTAAACCAGAATTCTGGAATTGTTAAATTGGTGCCACAAAGACTAAGCTAAATGTTCCTATTGTAACACATTCCCACCAGCAGTAAGTGTTCAGACACATTTTTCCTGATTACTATTCTTCCAGCAAAGTTCTGTCTTACAGAGGTCTTTGCAACAAGTTTCACTCTGAGATACATGGTCAACAGGAAATGCATGCACATGGGAGGAATAGTTCAGGTAATGAAAATGTAGTCATTGGTTTCCTGAGCTGTAACAAAATGTAGTTTAATGTCTAAATTACTTGAGAAAGATTTTGGGGTTATTCAACAAAGAAAAACTTGAGGAAAGTTTAAAAAAAATCTCATAATAAGTGTTAAAGTATAATATTCTTGATAATTCAAATATGATAATTTTCAGTGTATATTTATGTATATATATATGTATTCCCCTTGCACAGAAATATGGAAATATAAACTATTTTTCACTACTGCAATGTAGAGAAAATGGTGATATTTCAGTATTACAGTTGTGGTAGAAATTCCATACTTTTTCATCCAAATCACAATTTTTCAGAATTTTTGAACAGTTTACTGCTTTGTTATTTAGGACATTGTGATGGGTTTGATAAACCCCCCAAAACTTAGATTTAGGCCTTAGTTTAGTTAGGCCTGAAACCAAATTTAGCAGGCCTCAGTTTTTGGGCCATGGGGCACTCCGTAGATTTAGAGGGGCAAGTATCACCTGACTTAAGCAACCAAAGAGGTATTTCATATCATCTGATGTCAAGTCGAGTATAAATCTAGTGGGGGAGGTATCCTCGCTCTCTTGCCCTCCCTCTCTCCGTGCGGTGTGGTGGGGAGGACTCCCTGTTGCTGCTCCCAGAGCGATAGGCCTGGCCGCTTCCCTGCCGAGATGCCCACAGCAGTTCTGGGCTCTGGGAAGTAAATACTTTTCTGTTTGATGTTGCTTTGCTGGGTGCTCTTTCAGGGGAACCTGTTTAGTTTTGTTTCCTGTGGGGTTTGGGTGGTCGAATCTGTGTGTTATTGGGGAGGCTAGCTTTGGATAAAGTTATTGTTGGTTTTTCTTATATTTGTACGTATTTGTATTGTAACTTTCCTGTAAATATATGTATATAGTTTTTTCCAGTTTCAGATTTTTTTTTTCCTTCTTTCCTTTCACTGGGACCTCGTGGGTCTGGGGGAGGTTTGTCATTTTGCCAAGGTTGAACCCACGACAGACATTTTTTTAATAACACCAGTAGCTGCATAGTAGGTGAAATAGTAAAAATTATTAAAATTCAGGTGACAAAATTTGGAAACAATGATTTGTGTCTTAATTTTGATTCCATCTTGTAATTATTTACAAGCTCAAACCAAAGTCCATATTGTTGGGAATGTGAGAACCCTATTTTCTCTGAGGATCTCTTTAGCTTACTGAACACCTTTGCAGTAGTTCATGAAACTTGAGGGATTTTAAAAATATTCACAAGCCTATTGCAATGCTGGCAATAATAGTCCTATATTTTAAAGGAAAAAAAAAAAGAAACAATTGTAGGACTGTGAAGAAAGCATTGATAAAGACTAGCTACGACTGAATATTTATGTCTGCAATTTCACCTTCACAGTACTACTTTAGTTATAAAATAGCAGCAGCACTCCTTAGAAAATAAAGAACCCATTCTAAAATATGGTCACCTTTAACTTCTACCTTGCTTTAAGGAGTACCTACTTTGCTGTGCAGCAAATGAAGATAAGTAATGATTTAAATACTGGACCCTTGAATTGTAAGCTTATCTTGCACCTCAGATGGATGTTTTTCCCCAGCCTAAAGCTTTGTTGTCAGAAAACATAAGCAACATTCCCTAACAAGTTCAGAACCATAATATTGCACTGACTCGATCAAGGTTAGTTTGGAAAGAAACAAAGGTTTGAATGAACACCTGCTAGCAACTACACTTTGAAAAAACAGCACACCCTTGAAAACAGGGAGCAGTAGGTTGTTTGTATGACAGATTTAATCTCTTGTGCTTCGGTAGAAGCTGCACTCAGTCACATGCAAGCACAGCTGAAGGGTGATGTTCAGGAGAGATTTAACTCAGCTTTTTGGAAACTGGAAGCTGGAGAAAAAGCTGAGTTTACACAAAGAGGACAAATTTTACCTTAACCATCTTACGTTCAATTTTTTTTGAGGTTTAAAAGCTAGTTGTTCAAACCAGGTGTGGTTGAAATGGATGCAGAACTTCTCTGTGCCAGAGGAAACCATTGACTTTCATTTAAAAAAATCATATTTTATACTTGATCCAAAACACACTTGTGAATGAGAACTTTACCACTGATTACAAAGGATTTTTTCAGACTCCAAACAAAAATTTCAGACTGACAAGTGTTGGCTCCAGTTTTCCATCCATGGTGGAGAGGATTAAGAAGGTCATCCTTATTTCTGCTCTGAAAAAGCATTTTAATTAACTAACTGAAGTTTTAAATTATGACACTAGTGTATAAAGTATCTGCTCAGATTTGTCATGTTGGGAAAAGTAACCAATATGACACTAGCAGGAGATGGAGGTAGGTGAGAAGGAACAAAGAAAATGTAAATTAGTGCTGTGCATGATGACTTCCTCAGACGTAGTGAGAATAAATATGAATATTTGTGAATATGTCTAAGTAAGAGAAGGCGCAGAGGTATTTCATGAGACACTACAGAGGCAAGAAGAAGACTTCAGATCCAGCTTCTCTAGAACACTCATGTGCTTGCACACACACACGCACACACTCACAGAGTGTTAGTCCTCTGGCTTAATGTACCTATCTTAGTGATTAGAATCATTAAGTCATCTTTAATCACTCCACCATTTGCATCTCAAGCTTCAAATCCTAGTAGGATTGATGATGATATGAAAGTTCGGGTTGGCTCTCTGCCAACAGCCAAACCTCACAAGAAAGATTCCCCCCTCCCTCTCCCGAAACGGCAAAAAGCAGCAAGAGAAAATTGAAGGAATATATATATATTTATATATATATTAAATTTATATACTAGGCACAACAAGACAGGGACCCCCAAACCACCCCAATACGGGACAAAGGGAAGGGAAAGGGGAGAGGGAGACAAAATAGGGAAAAATAAGACAAAACAAATATATATACAATCTAAATTCAGAAATTAACTCAGTAAATAACAAATACAATAGTAAATTCACTACTTTCCTTAGAAAATCAGATTCTTAACCTTCGCCGCCGGCCCAGGCAAAACAACCCCCAGAGCAGGCCTCACTAACACAGATAAGCCAGGCCCAAACACCGGGAGCTCGTCAGCGTGCGAGCCCGGGAAGGAAAAGAAGCAAAAGAGAGAGAAAGAACACCTCCCCCCTCGGCTTATATACACCTGATTACGTAAAGAGATGGGATGGAATACTTCCTAGATCTTGACCCTGGTTACCAAGGAAGGCCTACAAAAAACAACCCATCACAAGGATTTAAAAGAATATAAAATTAACATTGAACAAACAATAGAACTCACTTGATGAGACAGTGAGCATGGATTTCATGTAAAGAAGCAAATTTTGTAGCCTATTAGATATTCATTATTATAAGCATACCCAGTAATTCCCATTAAAATCTTAACCTGTTTTGCCTTCATTCTACTTAATATAAAGTCCAATCTGCACTTGCTTTATGAGAGGTCAAAGAAGCTTTGAAATATAAAGTACACTTTTCACATTACTGTAACTTTTAAACTAAGAAAGCAAAAAAACAGATCAAAAGAAAATAGTATATAGATAAAAATATGCTTGTATTAGTTAACAGATAATAATAAAGCAGTCAAAATAAACTTGTAAGGCAGATAATCTCTGATACCCTGTGTCCTTATGGAAATGATTCTGGTTATAGTAAGTGAAATAAACTATCCACTGTGTAGATTTATCTTAGTCTAAAAGTCACATTTATCACATGAAGGTACTTTAGATACCAAATGTAAAGTTATGGCAGAAGATTTCCCCTTAACAGGTATTTCACATCTGTTCTTCTGTTTAAAAATAAAAAAACCCTCCAGTCTCCAGCCCCATGAACTTAACATATCAATGTTATTTGTCTTTTCTCCTGGTTTGGAAAATAAGAAAATAATACCCAACTACCCCCATGTTGCAATTGTGTGCACTCCATTGAGTTTGTCAGCTAACTTGTTCATTATTTTAAATGCCTAATGAAGTGATCATTGTAAGGGGAAATACATAGTTGCTTATAAATGCAAGGAAGAAGAATCAAAGTTAGGCAAAATGGGGTACCTGTCTAATTTTTATAATTTCTTTAGAGAATTTACCTTGATCTGTGTCTCATTTTTTGGATACCTAACCAGGAAGAGAAATTCTGGTATCTCATCCTTGACTGTGTGCTCTTTGTCAGTCCTTCAAGACTTGTCAAGTCTCATAAACTACTTAGTTAGAGTAAGACTTGATTATATTATAGTTAGTTGCTTCTTTCAATGTGAAAGAAAAGAAATTTGTAAGTCAATGTGAGGCAGAGGGATTCTCTCTGCAGTTTCTGGGGAATCCCTCCCCATTTGAACTTGCTTGAGACTCAGGAGGACTGTGCCATACCAGCGGCCAAAGCATTCCAGTGAGGGGGACATGCTGAGGGCAGCAGGCACTGCAATGCTTGCAGAGAGCTCTGTCACTTGGGGGATTTGTTTCAGACTTTCTGTGCAGTGTTGCACCACCTTACGTGGGCATGTTGAAATGTTGGGCTTTCACCAGAGCAATACAGAAATTTTTGTTTTTAGGGAATCCTTGCTCATTGCAGCAGGGAAGAAGAAAGGCAGTGCTACCTACTCCCTCCTACTTGCTGGAAGAACTTGAGCTACCAAAAGTAGAGGGCATGGATTTATATTAGTCAGATATACTGACAGTGGCTTTTATTTTCATGCACTTACCACTTATACTGAATAAATCCATGCTTGCCTTCTAAGCTGGGGACATTTGAGTATGAGCTGCTATCATATTTTATAAATAAGCTAAAAGGAAGGTCATAGATTGCCACAGGAGCAGAACCTAGGACCTCATGCAATAAGTTTTAATCTTAACAAATCATGCATATGGCCTCTCAGATTGAATATGCTTTTCACAGTGAATCTCTAAGTACTAAACTACAATTTTTTTCTGAAGTCAAAGATAACAACCAAGACTCCTCATCTCTAGCATGTGACTGTTAGGGAGAAGTTATGTCATCCAGGTTGAACATGTGTGTCAGATCTGTTTCACAACTGAGTGTGATAGAATAAAATGTATGTTATTGAAATGCACTTGACCTGTGAATAAAGAATGTAGTAATTGCAAGGATATATGAATTTTATTTGGTTTATTTTTTTTTT
This sequence comes from Scytalopus superciliaris, assembly GCA_013400415.1. NCBI lineage: Eukaryota > Metazoa > Chordata > Aves > Passeriformes > Rhinocryptidae > Scytalopus > Scytalopus superciliaris. The sequence goes on from VXBX01009439.1 coordinate 2,639,032, forward strand.
CTACTTCTTTTTGTTTGGTGTTGGTCACGTTATGAGAAATGATACCAAAACGCACAGTTCTGATACAAGAATTTATATTGTACAAAAATTGCCAAAAAGCCAATATTAAAGTGTTTCATCTGCCTTTTTTTTTTTTTTGGCTTGGCAATTTAGTCACTGAAGTTTAATAAAGAGATTTCAAAACAGAAGAAAAAAACCAAAACAATAGCAAAACCTTTTACTGACACTAAAAAGTACACCAGACACATCCTGTAAACTCCAAGTCTGAGAAATCAGGTGTTGAGAGAGAAGTTTCCTGAACTCCTTATCACTTTTTCTTTGTCTGAAATACGTCAGCAGCATTCCCCCAAACCACACTACTTTCATCTGCAACAAACATCAAAAAGAAGGTATTCCTGCTCACAGACTGGTTTGTATAGTTCCTCGGGGGTCTCAGGCTTGTTAAGGCAGAATGCTTCCTGAGCACACGGAACAAGTGTGAGTCAGATAGACCCGTCTGTTGATACAAAGAGCATGTGAGGTCAGCCTTAAGACTCTGGAGTGTAAGTTTGATGAAGTTCTTGTTTATGCTACAAGACGGTTTCCAGTAAATGATGCAAATCCCATATCTAGTAGATTTGCCAGTACATATACATTTCCCCACTACAATGTATCCTTTGGAGGAAGGTTCATTTAAAAATAACATGGAAATATTCTTTTCCTTTTTCTCTTCTCTCCTTTTTTTTTTTTTTTTCCCTTGCCTCATCTTTCTTTTCTGAATTCAGTAATTCACTTATAAATACCACTATCACCACAGGAAGTGATAGAGTCTGATGAGACTTTGCATGGGCCTGACAAAATTGGCTGTTCTTATGCCTTAGGCAGAACAGAGACATAGAGAGGATACACTAATACTTAGACATTAGCATAAACATCTGTTGGTGTTTATACCTAAATCTGCATGAATCAACACAACCTCAAAAGGTACTGAAATGCTACTAGAATGAGCAGAACATGGGGCTATCTCAAGCTTTATGACTATTAGATAATTCTCATAATATGTAAAAAACTTTAAAAAGTAGTTATCAGTAAAATCTTCAATAAAATACAACTGCAACCACATGAGATATGAAGGAACTGATTTTCTTTTACTGTATGTCATGCATAGTTACTGAAGATTCAGTCTTGGAGGCACTTAAGTACTTTGACAGAAGAGAAGCATATTCATATGAAGCTTTTGGGCTGTGCTAATGTAAAAATAGGATAAAATTTGTGAGTATTAGCTGTTTTCTTGGGAAAAGAACCACCTACCAAAAATATCTTATTGTAGTAGTTAAAATAGGACTAAAAGGCAATGAGATTGATATATATGGAGAATGTTTTCCATATGCAGGGAGACTAAATCGAATGAACCTCTTCATCTTGGAAAAGATAACTTAGAGGAATATGACAGTTGCCTAAATTTATTGTGGAGAACAGGGAATACCTGTTGGATTTCTTGCAGTATGGGCATTCAGGAGGATACATACACAATAAAGTTATCAGGTAGTGAGTTTAAAATAAACAGAAGGAAACACTTTTCCATATTGTTGCATAACTGCACTGTGAGGTCATTTCCACAAGATGATGTGGATGCCAAAAATATAAGCAGACTTAGAGAGAGTTTAGAGAAAATCATGGGAATACATCCATAAGTAACCCAGATGCAACGGCTGGCTCAGGAAATATCTAAACTGATGGCTGCTGTAGCTGAGAGGACAGACCTAGAGTAAGACAATTTATACATGTTTTATTTTTTCCATTTTTCTCTGTATATTTACTAGTAGTCAGAGAGTCTCAAATTCACCCCACCATAGACTGGAGAAGGGTCATGACCAGAAATAATGAAAGACACTGTCTTGTATCTAGTGTTATTTTGAGTTGAACTATGAATGTTTGCAGAATTTGTAGAAAATATAATATACACATAACTTTGAAATGAAATGACTGTATTTTCTACTTATTTTTTTTTTTTTTACTTTTGACTAGTTCTGCTTCATAATTTTCCCTTAGCACTGCCATGAGAGCAGTCTTGGTCCCCTCCTCAGCCTGGTGGTCAAGGTGCTTGGGGTCCCTGAAGGTAGAGTCAGGGTAAGGCTCAATGTCTTCCAGTGGGTACAGCTGCAAGACAATTCCAGCATCCTGTGAAGAGAAATGTGAGTAAATGCCATTTGATAAAAAATGCTATTTCTTGAAAACAAAGAATGGGAGCAATTTCTCCTAAGATTAGCCATGGAAATGATGCTGAAAATTCCTGGAAAAAGGCACAAAACATTAGTGTAGATAAATAGAGAAGTGCCTTTATTTAGAAGCTTCGAGGTGCACATCAGAAGTATGTGTGCGCATGGTTCAATGATGTTACAGTTTCTATAACTTCCACTGTTTAGCATATATGACATCTGAAACCAACTCACAGCACCCATTTCCCCTGTGCCCACCCTCAGAAAGCTCAGAACTGCCACTTGAAGCCTCTCCAAGGACTCTGGGCCTTCTCTTCTGTTTTGTCTCCAAGCTATCTTGCAGGTGCTTCTTCAAAACACTGTGTCCTTGGCAGTACTCAGAAATGTGTGAGAAAGTGCCCAGTGATCTCTAAACACCACCTAATATGTGAGAAATCCAGGAAAACCGACATAATTCTAAAAATTCTAGCAAATCTACAAAATACACTAAAATCCTTAGGCATCAGAAACTTACATGACTAATCCAAGAACTCAGACTACCTACAGAGAATTATCATTTAGGATTCTTCTGTAGTTAATAAAGTGACAGAGTGTTAAGAATAGAAAGATTGGTTCAATTCTCTTTTTTTCTCTATTGATTATAAAGGGTTTGCAAATAATTAATTTACAACTATTATCAACCTTTTATATAATTAGAGTAAATGTGACCCATAAGGCCCAATGTTCCGAGTGAAAACCCTTGTCAATACAAAGGGATTTTTGTCACTCAGTTCTGTGATATAGCCCAGAGCTCAATCTCCCTAAAAGTTCTGTGATATAGCCCAGAGCTCAATCTCCCTAAACATTTTGATGTCTCCTTTTGTTTTCTCCTAGATCTGATTTTCTTTCTGAAACAAATTATCATTTAGTCAAAGACAGCGGATTTTCAGCCCTAAAAAGCCTTTTATTAATTCATGAATTAGATATAAAATAAACATTAGCAATTTAATTCCCATCTGCTTATTGTTTTTTCAGGGTCTCTTTGTGTACACGCTATCATCATCCTAATAGCTGCTTGGTCAGTCTGCTGCATCCCTTCATTAGCATATAAGCTGAGTCTGACAATAAAGTTTCCAGCAAGTGCCAACTGAGTTGTAATGTAAAACACTTCTCTAGCAGTCTGAGACCACATATCTCATTTCATGTGGGATATTGAACAATTAACATCTTTCAGTCGCTTAAACACCAGGACAGAATATGAAGTGACAACTTAGTCTCACCACAAGCCATGATCTACTCAGCTTTCCTGTATATGTAGTTTTAGCACAATTTGATGAAATTGTAACAGAGAGTTTTGCAAGAGAAGAAACAATTTAGTGTTTTACAGCATGCCTCAGCTGGGAGCCTGATGCTGAGCGAGGTATTTCAGTCTTACTCTCAATACCTATGTAGCATTAGAAAGCATTATGACAGGGATTTTAAGACAATAAATTGGACAGGCTACTGAAATTTGAAAAAGCTACTGAAAATTTTTCTTCAGAAGAGATAACAGATCAAATCTCAGTTTATACACTACTCAATACAGGAATTTATTACATAAATTCATTCACCAAGGAAGGATAATACAATTTCAGCACTTTCAGTCTCTATCTGTATATTTTCTATATAATGGTGCTAGGGTAAACCTGAAAGGCTTTCCAAAAATCTGGAGGCTGCATTACAAATATCTTGAATAATATTATTGTCATTTTATGAACTACAGAAGGTAAACAAAATCATATAGCCAGGCCAGTGTCTATATTTATCTTTGAAAACTCTGTCCCCCTTCACTACCTTATTGTGTCCACTGATTGAAAGATACTGTTAGAGTGCAGACAACCAACATTTTTAATTGGCCCTTCATTTAGTCTCATCGTAAGAAAGGAAACAAAAAGGACAATGGTTACCTGTTCAATGTATGACTCTTGCAGGCTCAAGTAAGGCATATCCTGAAGAAATCTTTGCTGACTCTCACTGATTCTATATTTTATAGCCAATACACTTAAAAAATAATGTATATTTGCACATTATATAGTTTTTTTATAAAACTTTATTGTCATTAGCTTTTATGATAATCTATAATGGAGAAACAGAGGCACTTCTCTGGGATGTGGCTTTCCCACAGTGGTCTTTTGTCTAAACCAAAGTGGGAATTTCCCCTTATAAGGAGTTTTGTCTTCTCTTGACCCTCAACTTCTTTTTTCTTGTCTTCAAACTATTGTTTCTTGTTCTAAGACACATATGCATAGTATGTGTGTTTCTTCTTTATCTTTTGAACTCTGATGTAGGGCTCTCTGTCTCACAAAGCAGGCACTGGTAATTTTCATCATGTTATTTCAAAAGCAAAGAAATACTATACTCTGTTTTCTTCTGTAGCTGCTGAAATCTTACAATCAAATATTGCTTCCTTCAGCTTTTGAAGGAAAATTAAAAGAAGCTTTTGTCCTGCAGTTATTGGCAGCTGCTGCAGTGGTTAATTATTCATATTTCAGGCTCAGATTTACTATACAGCTTAATCAACATTTCTCTAGGCTTGTGTAGTCTAGGAATAGTTTTATGAAGCATGGCAAAAGTGTACATACAGGGTCACACCACACCACTGTGGACGAACACATCATTTTAATGTCACTATCATCATTCTAATACTCTGGGGGGAAACAGAAATCTCTGTTTTCCACTGTGGAGGAGATACAGATTCTTCCAAAGCTGCTTTTCAGTTTAGCCTGGAATTTCACTAAAGTGTGCTGGAAGCAAGCTGGGACTCTGATGACATCCTTGCTGAGTCGGTGTTAGTACACCTTGGTTCTCTTTAAAAAGTGAAAATAGTATTTATTCTGTGATGAAAATAGCACATGGACCCAGTAATGGTTTGGTGCAGAGGCTGTTTCTGTTGGTTAGTTCATACCACCTATCAGGTTTGCTCACTCACATTGTCCTCCATTCTCCAGCACATACCTGCAGGACCACAACATACCTGTGGCCACCCTCACAAGTTCTCTAGCCCCAGCCCGAGACATGTTATCCAAGTGTATAAAAACCACTTTGGTTAATAATGGCAGAGCAGAGCACTTGCATTACTGCAGACATTCTGAAATTAAACATAAGAAAAACATTAGTAATTTTGTCTCAGAACTATAGATTTACCTCTCTATTAGAAAACTAAATAACACAGGGAGCAGTCCAGGTATTGCACCAACAGTAAAGTGATGAGTTCAGGTTTTGCACACTGATCATCTTGAGTGTTAAAGTAGTAGAACAGTCACCTGCACGGTTTTTGCTTAGGCCACACAGTGTTATTCTAAACTATTGTTAAGCAAAGTTCAGAAACACATCCAGTGTCTGTTTCTAATATGTAATCTGGATGTTCTAACACTCTACAGAAAGGTTAGAAAATTAAGAATGTAGCCAGTTCTCGGGTGAGAATTGGCTTTGTGACAGTTTAGATTGGTAGATACACTTGTATCTAGAGATACAATGTCAGATGCATAGAAGACCCTGGTCAAATATCCAGTCTGATCCAGAGAGGACATGTGGACACAAGCCACCCTGAATCACCAGTCTTTGGTGCCAGATATCACTGTGTGAACCAAATGGCTTTAACAGTTTCACTGTATCTGAAGTTGTCCCGTATACTTATCCATATTGTCAGAACAATCTGGATGTGATTTTGAAGGAGAAATCTTGGATGTGTCCTATGCTTTATTGTGAATTAGGTGATTGACACACTTTCTTTGAGGTCTGACTCAACAGTTCATGCAGCCTCTGTTTATCCTGTCTGCCCTTTGCAAGGCTCGTGCAGGTTCCAGTGGGAATTGTTGGTGTTGCCTGCAGCAAGGGAAGGTGGAAAGGAATACTGCAGTGAGACCTGCTGTAGTGGTGAGGTGCACAACTACAGCTGGGGGATTCACAGAGGACTCATATGGTTGTGAGTCTGGAGAAAGGGACCCTCTCCCAGACCCCATGGAAAGCACTGATACTATCCCGTGAAGGTAAAAGTCTCACTAAATATATCTGATACAAGCAAGAAGACCTTGCTTGCATGGGAACTGCAGTCATGAGGAAGCTTGGTCAATGCATTTTGGTTTTATGTGAATAATATCAACTCAAAGCTGTGACAACTTCAACCTGTCTGTGTGTTTTCACCCAAGCAAAGTCAGAAAACTGCTGATCAGGTTGTGTAGGTTTTGGCTTATTGTCAAAAGCATGACACCACATCTGATGTCCCACAAAAGCCCCTGAGGTTCATAATTAGAGAGTTTGGGCATCAGATTTTCTTTTCAAAAAATGACAAAGTTTTGTTATTTCTCACAGAATAGGAATTCATTTTTGTTAAATTATTACTCATTACAGTTTTCTCTCATTATGTCAAAATGTTGTGTGTCATAATCTCATTTAATCTCATTTTGGCATATTGAGTAGGGCACACTGTGCATTATTTTAGTTATAACACAGCTGACTGAAAACTACGACATGCAATTCCCAATGAAAAAGAAACAAATAATAAATTAAAATGAAATATAAAAAATGTCTCAATTCATTTTATGGCAAGCTAGATGTTTTTATTTATTTTTCTGATTCTGATAAAACTGTAGTTTAATAGAAAATCCATCTCTCAAATATTTTTCCCATTCTTCCTACAAACACAATACATCTGAAATGAAGTAGTAGAAATATAAGTCATAGAAAACATGCAAATCTTTGCAATGCCTCAACTCAATTGTCTTTTTTTTTTTTTTTTTTTTTACATTTGTGAAGAGGAACAATTTTGCTCAGAACTGTACAGAGTTATCTGGAGGTGAAATGATTTACCATATAGTAGCATACAACCACAGGACTGGAAGACAGGAGGGATGACAGTTACTTTCCTTCCTGCTTGTTTAACTCAGAGCTCAACAGCAGGTACAGGATGTTCTGAAGTATTGCAAAACCTCATTAGTCCTCTATAAGGAAAGTTTGCCCTGGAGTTCACAGTTATTATCCTTGAAGTTAACGATGTGAGTTGAAATTCGATGTAGCTTCGGAGCAGCATGTTTCCGCATTTACTGCATCACCTTAGCTGAACCCTTGGCTCCTACAGGCTTGCTGAAGCCCATCAGCAAAATTACAGGTTATGATGAACAAATGCTTCAAGTTCTTGAGCAATTCCTGGATTAATCAATGGAAATTTTTACAGCTCTAGTATTTTTCTGCTGAAAAGATAATTATTTTTCCTATTTTGCCTTGAAATGAGCAAATGGATAACACAGACTCCGAGACTAGAGCATAAACACATGTATTTCTATAGCTTCATGTGCTCAAAATTTTATTCAATCACACAAGTGCTGTCCATTGAGTTCCCCAGTCTTTACTAAACCTGCAATTACTATTGGCACTAGACAGCAGGTAGAATGATCTTTGCTTGCAGGTGCAATATGCTGAGCAGCACTGATAGCATTTTTCCCCACAATAATCATTTATTTGGATGGTAGTTCCCCCATTTTATTGTTTACATGTTTGTCCCAAAAAATCTATAAAACCTGGATGTATATGATGTAATTTTGGATACAAGAGGCAGATGTATATGCAGTGGAGGAGATTTTGAGAGGCTTGTGCTTGGCTGTGAGAGCTGAGTTGTTAAGTGGCCTCCCTCCAGTGCTGCTGGATAGCGATAAGGTCTTCATTCACCATGAAGCACAAGAGAGACCTGGCTTAAATCCATCTCTCTGGACTGACCCCAGTGAGATCTATATGGATCTTATCTAAGCAACTGCTTGCACTCCTCACAAAGAAACCAGATTAAAATACAGCCAAAACACTCCCATGTGACAGCCCACTAGTACAAAATTCAGAGCTAGACTGAAGCATTTACAATGTTTCTATAGGAATTTTGCTGTCGTACAGCTTCCCTGCATGAGGGAAGAATCCAGATGTGAAATTCAGATTCAAATGCTTCATTGCATTATAAAACAATATAAACATTTTACATGTAAACCAACTCTTTCAACAGTTTGACATCTTCCTATTTGCTTACCTTGTTAAACTCATTTTGCTGAATGCATAATTAAAAAATAGGAAAAAATTAGGTGCTATTGTGTACCAGAGTAAAATCCTATATGATACATTTGATCAAAATCCAAGACTTCTAAGCCTCATCATAAAGTGAACCGAGGTCAGCTGCATGCATACAATCCTCAATTTGCACTTGTAATTTAATTTGTAGCCTGAACAGGAGTTGTCATTTTTTCCATTAGAATCTAGGATAATTGTGCTGTTTTGCATGTAATGGGAGCACCCCAGATTTGCTGCTTGTGATAGGAATGCAGCCTACATCCTTGTGAGGGTAGTATCAGGGGAACACCCTGGGCTCAGTGGTCATTTCTGAGCTGTGTGGTGGACTGTAAAGTGATCCAGACCACAGACTCTTACCTCAGAATAAGTTTGCAGCTTCAGTACAATTTTTATAATTCTAAATCATACAAGGTACAGTGAATGTTCCAGCAAAGTGCAATGTGTCAAGCAATGACATATAGAAAATTAAATGAGATCCTTTGAAAGGCAGGGGACCTTAGTTCAGTACTCCCATATCTGAAAGGAATGTCAATGTCAACACAGGGTGAAGATGTATCTTCATAGCAGCGTTGAAACAGATTTCTCTTCTCTGTTGGCAGGTAAAGGCTCCTTCACCAAGTTTTCCCATTTTGGCATGATGAGTGAAAGGGACTTCCTCTCACCATTGTGTATCAGGGCCCTATCCTGAACTAAGCATTCCTCTTGTCTGAGAGGGGAGTTTACTAAAAGTAGTAGACTGGGGCTTTGTCTCAGGAATGTGGGCAGTAAATAAGAGGAGTGAAAGCACTGCCAATTTAGGAAATTATTAAGATGAAGTGTTGGAAGTTGCATCTCCTGAGCATCCTCTAGCACTGCCTCTGAAAGTACGCCTATATTGGGCACTTTTCTTCCATGAAAGTAAAAATTAAGATGGCTGTAATTTAGATTTGGAGGCTGTTGGATAGTTGTGATGAAGACCCTGACTTGATCCAGACTAAGAATTTGACATATATGTGCTCTTTCCTATGTAATGACATGAGCCACCATCTAAAGTAGCCCATCAGACTGAGCCAATGAGGCAACTCAATTGTGTATTCAAAGTATGAAAGCAGAATAGTATTGAACTCTACAGTGGGACTGACAGTGGCCTCACCCTAGTTACCTGCCCAGCTCTGAAGACAGGGAGCAGTGGTAATGATGGGCCACACCCTTGATGACCTACCTAAAACGTATAGAATCATACTGTGCTTTTGTGATTAACAAGGACAAAATGTTCTTGACAGAGTTCTTTTAACTTTGCAGCAAAATAAGACAACGTATGAAATTCCTTTCAGTAATGCAAAGCATCCAAAACATCAGCTCACCGGCTTTTCTAGAGCAATGAAGAAAGTCCAGGGTGGTGCATATGTAGCAATCTGGTCCATACTTTCCATCTTTGGCACCAGGGACGTTGAGATAACCCCTTTTCCACTTTCTGTTCCTGTTATGGCCTCATCCATCAATGCCTCAGTTACTTCCAATAACCTCACCAACACTTTGATTACATTTACATTACTTGGCAGCATATATTGTGTCTATACAAAAACTTCCCAGTCCTTGTGGACACACTGAGATGGGCCAATACCACAGAAAGTGACAAGTATAGGAACCATGTTTTACCAAGGATTTTACACAACAAGTGAAAAAACCACAAAGCTGCCTAATTAATTAGTTTATGCTGAAAAAATAATTTAAATGTAATAATATGGAATTAGTTTACTTTTGAATGAATTTTTAAACTTAATAGTTTCCATATTACAGGAATCATGTAGAATGTATTGAAAAGATAATATTATTCTTTCTACTTTAACACAGTCAAAATTGTGCATAAAAATAAACAAAAGGAATTTATGCTTTCTGAAATTTGCTTGCCCTGTGTCCAGGAACTTCTTAAAACAGAAAGAGCAAAAACATGGTTAAAAATTATGATATGTATCTAATTATCTACATGTTTTGAAAATCAATATAAATTTCATGTATTGTACATGTAACCCTGAAATTAGATTATGGAGATTTTTCTTGCCTTGAACTACAGAAACCCCTTTTGAGATTTGTGCATGTTTGTTTGTGAGTGAGGGGACACATGAAAAACATGAAACAGAAACATCCAGACAAATTGTAATCCTGCATTTTCCTGTGTGGTGTAAGAGTTTTCAGAACAGACCCAAGGAAAGAGACACTCCAGTGCCACATGCTGGGGTGGTGATGTAGGAGAAGTCCTAGTGTGGTCTTTAGCGAATATCATTCTGACCTGGCTCTGCTACCTCTTTAAGTGAGGCATTATCTCAGGTTAAAATAAGAGCTAATAGCTAAATCCAAATGTTGTAGGACTGTCAAGGCTATAGGGGCAGCTATTACTTTCCTCTCAGCTTCAACATGTATCCATAAAATATGGTGTGATAATCTACTATTTCCTTTAAAGAGCATCCATCTACATCAGTAGTAGGGAAAAGATTGTGATCCAGCCCATCACCAGGCTTACTTTAACCAGTTAACGGCTATGTGGTGTGTATTTTTATAATGATCACCAATTTGTTTACTTGGTTTTTTTAATTAACTCCTGTTTCCCACTAGTTCTTGCTAATGGGAGAATGAGACACAATTTTTTTCAACCATGGACTTTTCCCAGACAGCTTCAGAAAAAGATAAGGAGCAGTCTTCACAGTTGCCACATTAATTCTGGATGCTTCTCGACCTTTCTAGCTGAGATGCTCTCCTGTCTATGTTTATTTAGGGTCATTATGTTCAAATACAAATCATTGTCTCCTTCTCTCTCTCTTTTTTTTTTTCTCCCTTATGTTAAAATAAAATAAATAAAATAAAGTAAAATAAAACTAAATAATACTGCTTGTGGGTGATCCAGGTTACCTATTTGGTGCTTAGGTGGTAAGGACAGCACACACAGGATTTGTTCCAGATGGGATTGAGCTCTTGCTGATTTTTATTCCACCATACATTTCCTCATCACAAGGTAATGCCAGAATATCTCAAGTACCCGCAGCTCTATGGGCATCATGATGATGTGGAGGAATCTCTTTGCCTGTGGTGTCTTACCTGATCCACTACTGCAGTGAGAATGCAGTGTTACAAAGGCTTATATCTGCTGTATATTTATTCTGTTTTTTCTGTAATTGTTTATTCATGACAGTGACTCAGACATTACATAGTATTCTAATTATCACAATTGTGTCCAAAAGAAGCATTTCTATTACCAGTACGTCTATGTCAGTATTTGGACCACAGGATGCCATTTAACTGCAGCTGTTGAAATTGGCTGAATTTTTATGATACCAACTGCTGAAGCTATAGCATGGTTATGTTAATGCTACAATTTATATCAGCACAAAAGTAATTGAATACTAAAGTTGTTCAATTTGCATTACAAAATCATTTCAGTAAAATAATAGCAAGTATGAATCTTTATTCTTATGGCATCAAATAAAACTGGCCTTTTGTGCATAAGATTTATTTCAAAATAGAATTAACCATGAACAGGTCTACAGGGAATTCCTGCCCTTTTTTCACAGGAGTTTTAAGCAGCTTTTTCTAAGGCAGGAATCAACATGGATAATATTACAATTCAGATGGGCAAAATAAACAAGTGCAATTTCCTTTAATCACCTATGAATATGCATAAACAAAATATCTCCTCTGTGGTGTAGATATCAGAGGCTTATTGCTCATGTAGGGAAGCTTTGGGAAAAAAACAACCACAAATTGAGGGAAAATCAATCAGCTGAGAATAGTCAGTCAAAAAAAAAAAATATCCTTCATCTCAAGTAGATTAAGTGGCAAGATGATTTAGGTATCATGTAAGCATTCAATAAAGCCTATAAGCTTTTTTAAATTTTTTTTTTCAACCTTAGTTAAAACAACATCCTGGATAACAGTTACAACAGTCCTGGACAAAAAAGAATGAAACCCAGAGAATGGCAAGATTGTTTCCAAATATTTATAAAGTGGCTTGGACAACTTTGGCAAAGGAAGAACAAATCCATCTTAATTGGTATTAAACAGCAAATAAAACTGCATAGGAGACTCCTTGGTGTAAAGAGCTTAATGACTAATTGACGGCACTGTGCAGAGTAAAGGGAAACAAGGCACATCAAACACGGTGGGAGAAGAAAGAAAAATCGTGCTTTCAAGGTTGCATAGTTAGCAAATGTTAACTGCCGCGTGATGCCTCTACACATATTATTAAGGAGAGTCTGATTCTTCTCTGGACATGGGTTTCCTTACTCTGCCAGAGAAGCAAAGGAAGTTTCCTTTGAGATAACATTTAACTCCTGAATGGGCCAAGGGTCTATTTGCCCCTCTGAACAAATTACCACATTGGCAATTTTCAGATCACTTGAGTTGCAGTATCTGTCTGTGTGTGCTCATCAAATACAAATTCATTCAGCCTAAACACAGAGAAATGGGAATGCTGCAAAAATAACAAATCCTGAAGGGGCTATTCAGATGTCAGGAGGTAACTTGTATAGAAAAAATAACAGTGCCCATGTTTGAATCTTGAGATACTCTTGTGGGGAAAGTGCAGGAGAAGCCATAATATTATTTTGATAAAAATCATTATGAAGGTATTCTGTATGTAAATGAAAAAACTCCTAGATTGAAGGTAACTGATGTTATTTTTGGATAAGTGACTGCACTCAGTAGAAGCTAACTTGCTTAGGAGACCTGCACATGTTGAGTTTAATCATAGATTCATAGAATGGTTTGGGTTGGAAGGGACCTTAATGACCACCTGGTTCCAACCCTCTGCCATGGGCAGGGACACCTTCCACTACACTAGGTTGCTCCAACCTGGCTTTGAACACCTCCTGGAAAGTGGCATCTACAATTTGTGAGGGCAACCTGTTCCAGAGCCTCACCAACCTCACAGTAATGAATTTTTTCCTAACGTCTAATCTAAACCTACTCTCTTTCGTTCCCCCATGTACTGTCACTATATGCCCTTGTAAATAGTCTCTCTCCATCTCTTTTGTAGGGCCCCTTCACATACTGGAAGGCTGCAATTAAGTCTCTTCTCAGGAGTGAGAGAGGTGATAAAGGTATTCAAAGAGTGCAGTAGTGGTTTCTGTTGACTTGCTTTGGAATTATGAAGTTAACAAAAGCTACACAAAAGCAATATAAACCATTGCCCAAAGAATCATAGTAGCTTGTTTTATACATTTTAATACTAATATCAATTATCATCCAAGAATAAAATGATGAGGAGTCAGGCTTAGTGTTAATAAAAACTTTGAGATCATCTGATGAAAGGCACTGCAAAAGCCACACATTTTGTAGTAACATTAAGGTAAGACTAATTTTTTTTTTCCTTCTCTCCAATGTTACTACCTGTAGGATGGAATTAGAGACAAAATGCTAAGCTGTGCTCTTTGATTTTTAAGTGCAATGCAACCCTGCTTGCTCTTTTCAACTGGAATTCACATATGAGATGAAGAATAATAATTTTGTTTGGCATGTGTGATATTGTCCAGCTATTTTTACAAGAATGCTAAATGCAGCTGTGTGTTTCAGTTTTATAATACTCTTCTTGCATGGTTACATGATATAGCTATTTCATACCCAATGCTGTTAAAAGCAAATAGGGTCACTAACTTCCTATCTAACATTTCTGGCTCATGGAGTTTTTCAAATTGACAAATAGGTTCAGTGTGGGTTCAACATTTTTTGAGACTTGCTTTTTTTCTGGTACTTCTTAAAATTCCAGCTCCTTCTGCCTCCTTCTCCCCAGACATTGCAGATTAGACGTGGTTATGATTGCCTTATGACTCCTGAACTGCTGGGAAAGTATACATTTTCCATAAACTTTTGCCTTCAGTATTTACCTGCTTGTCAACTTAACATTCATTCTTCTTATGCCAAGATCTATTGTGTATAATTCTATTCAGATTCCAGCTTGCTTTTTTCTTCAAGTGGTTCAGAAAATGTAAGTAAAAGGAAACTTAACAGAAATACTTTTGTTTTCCTCTAGTTTTGATATTTGATTTTTATTTTTTACTTTTCTCTTGAATGTTAATATATGTGACCTGTGAAGTCTTCACTGTGTGCAAATGAGTACAGGCCTGTTTAGCTGAATTAAAGATGTTAGTTTGTAGCAGCTAAGGGTACGGTCCCAAGGTTAGAATAACATTGCTTTAGCATATGTTTTTCTCTAATGTGGTCCTGACAGCTTCATTATTATATTAGTTTCTACAGTGAAGAAGAATGTAGTCCTTTGTTTTACTCTAGGACAAGATGAATCATATGATTACATACTTATTATCTTTGTCCACTGTTGCACATCTGAGTGGGCAAAGAGCAGCACCTTGGTAATAACCCATGCCCTGACAGGTGCACTGTGCAGATAGCTGTAGTTCTTTAATCAAAATGAATAATTTAGCAAAAGTGATTTCCAAAACTTGCAGTTATATTATAAAGTAATATATTTTTTTTCAGGGAGAAATGCTTTGTGTTAATTTCTAGTGTCCACAAACAATGTTATACTATCCTCCTTTATCCTGCATTCTGTATGGCATGCACTGTTTTCTTCACAAGATTAGAAGTACAGGCCACCTTTGTCTGGACAATGTCATGCACAGCATTCATTATTGTGATGTGATGTTCTGCCTTCTTTTGAATTTGTGTTTCTGAAAGTATTCTCCCACATCTAATGTCACAGTCAAATTGGTCACACTGTTCTTAGATTGTTCTACTGTGATTACTTTATGGAGATGCTGCACATGTCTTGATTTAATCTTAAATATGTGAATGGTTCTGCTAAATTGTGCAGCTGAACTTATCTCACTAAAGAGAATGCGTTGTGTTCACATTTGGCTTTGAGGACTTACCAATACTTATTAAATGTGCTGGTAGGTAATAGACAAAACTTTTCAATATGAAAAGTGGTTTTATGATTCTTAAAACTGTGCAAAATACTCATTATGCAGTAGAAATCTTATATTCAGATCAAATATTTTTAGCATTCTGACCTAAATTAGCTCTGATTTTCTGAAAATACATAGCCTTGCCCATCTAAAGATAACCTTACAGCCTCTTATTTGTGAAGCTCTGCCACCTTAATGTGTGATTACACAGGGTCTTGGGATCTATCTGGGAGGGAGGAAGGACATGACAAACAATTTCAGAAGTCTACATTCCTCTGTGTTTTTAAAATTGCTTAAATATGACCAGCTGATCAGACTTTTAAAAATTTCAGTTCATATGCTTTCAGAGTGAAAATCTAAAACTTACTAGCTTATTTCCTTGAGGATATCACTGCTAGCAAAGGTAGGCACAGTAAGAAGGACTAGGAAGAGAGATTAGCAAAGAAAGAGATGAGTGTTACAAGAGTGAGAGATCTGGGGGAAGGGATATCATCAAGAGAATGGATGGAAAGCAGAGGGAAGCAGAGCAAACAAGCCTATCATGCCTGGAATAAATATCTTCCATAGCCTAGGATGGTACTTCACATTCTTTTATTGTCAAACAAGTGTCTCTAACAAATACAGGAAATGGAGGGTTATTTACCCTATGGAGGCTGAGATACTAAAAAGAACAGATGCCTGATCATCCTATGAGATTTTTTCCCCCAAGGGCTTCTGCTCTATTCAATCCATGTGTCAAATTAAGGCACTGACCAGATATCTCCTATATTTTTTATCTAAATGACTGAGTTCACATAGCTTCCCACATAATTAATAATGTGAGGATTCAGAGAAGTGATGATGATTTCTCCTTGGGACATTGCAATATCCAAGACCTTTCAATACTGTGGAAAAAGAAAACAATTCCCTCCTTTCCCATCACCTCCACTCAGCCTGAACTTCACTCTAGACTAGCCCAGAGACTGCAATTTAGGTCAATTGTCCAGAGTGTGAGACATCAAATTTCAAACTACTGCTTTAAACCAAGATGAACAGGACTTGCACCTTTGTCTTTCCTACTATTGCCTGGACTTCAGTGCTACAAATAATATTCCTCACTAATTTTGACCAATACAAGTTTCATTGAAACTGATGTGGTTTTGTGGAGGTGTTTCAATGTCACTGAACACACACACAAAAAAGCCACTATGCAGAGAAACTGTTGTTGAGTTCTGCTTTGGAAAGCCACTAGGTATGACAGTGGTGGGCGGCAGAGACTGCAAGTCACTTCTTACAAAGTTTGGAGGGTGATGGCTTTTGAAAAAGGTGATAAAAATATGATGCTTTTACCACTTTTCAGAAAACAGTACAGGACAGAATTTTAATGGACGCTGTTTCTCATGCTAACCTTAACAGCCTCTTAATTATTACTTTTTGGTATTTTTTTTAAAGAACTTTAACAGAAGTCTCGTTGTACAAGAATGGTATTAACAATGACCTAAAGAAAGAGCTTTCTAAGTTCAGTCAAGACAGAAATAAATATAGGTTTTGAACAAGGGAACAAAGCTAAGTTTTAGAAAAGGCTGTCATGTCACAATCAGGAAGAAAATATGGTTATATAGGTGAGTAATCAGCTCAATTGGCCTCCAAACAAAATGATTACATCAATTTCCTTTGCTGGACTATTGTGCCGAGGCATTATGGAATTTGGTATGGAAATCACAAATATATTCAACATAAAGAAAAAACAGGGGAATTTTCTCACATACTTATTTCCATCTGCTATCAATAATAGGTGTATAAAAACATATTTGTATTCGCTCTGTAGAATAAGGAAATGCTTGTTTTTCTTTCTTGATTTGGGTCTATTGATTTGAACTGGAAAATACAGACTTTGACAAGAAATGATCTGTAAGTTTCCTTATGAATGAGAAAATCTAGGGAGAAATGAGCAATAGAATGGTTAGTACATTCTTAAAGGAAGAAAAAAAATCAACCATGAAGCAGGGTGTATTGTTTTATTCTGTTTATTTAAAGCAGATTTTTTAATTGATTTTTACTGATTTTTATTGATTTTTCACTCAAGTACTAGACCTCCAACTACTGTTAAGGAAGATCACTCATTAAAATGATGCAGATTTACAAGACCTAAGAGCCTTGTTTATTAACCTTATGTTTCTACACAGGTAAAATTAATCTGCAACTGATTTAGATTTAGGATTCTTGGATCTTCAGTCCACAAGTTTAATGGAAATATGCTGCTCAACCCAGGAGTTTTACACTGGTTTACAGGGCTCAGATTTTCTATGAAAGACAGCCAAATGTATTGAAGGCAAAAAGCTTTTTTTACACAGTGACATTGAGTTGATGTAAATTGGGTGTATTTTATTCATGGAAGAATGGTAAGACTACATTTTACTCCCTATTTTTAAGTGTGAAAATGAGGAAGCTAGGTCAGAACGTATCTTAGGATTCTTTCAGATGTTTATGAAGCATACATGGGTTGTTCATTTCCATAATTCAATTGCCATAAGAAGAATTTGTAGGTTTTTTGTTTGTTTGTCAATTTTGTTTTGCTTAGGTCATCTTCCAATCCCCCTCCTGTAGGCAGGGACACTTTTCACTAGACCAGGTTGCTCAGAGCTCCATCCAACCTGGCCTTGAACACTTCCAGGGATGGGGCAACCATCACTTTCCTAGGCAACCTGTTCCAGTGTCTCACCATCCTCACAGCAAAGAAGTATTTTCTAACATCTAATCTAAACTTACCTTCTTTCCAGTCTTATCACTATTGCTCCATCATCATATATCCTTTCAAAAAGGCTCTCTCCTGTTCTGTTGTAGCCCCTTTAGGTATTGAAAGGTGCTATAAGGTCACCTGTGAGTCTTTTCTTCTCCAGGATGAACAACCCCTACTGTCTCAGCCTGTCTCCATAGGAGAGGTGCTGCAGACCTTTGGTCATATTCATGGCCCTTCTCTGGACTTACTCCAACAGGTCCATGTCTTTCTTGTGCTGGTGTCACCAGAACTGCATGTAGAACTCCAGGTGGGGTATCACCAGAGCACACCAGAGGAGCAGCATCCTCTCCCTCAACCTGCAGGCCACACTGCTTTGAATGCAGCCCAGGATGCAGTGTCTTTCTGGGCTGCAAGTGCACGTTGCTCAGCTCATGTTGAACTTCTTGTCCATCATGTCCTTCTGAGGGCTGGTTTCAATCCGTTCTTTTCCCTGCCTGTATTTGTGCTTGGAATTGCCCCAGCCCAGGTGCAGAACCTTGAATTTGGCCTTGTTGAGCTTCAGGATGTTTGCACAGACCTATCTCTCAGGCCCGTCAAGGTCCCTTTGGATGGTGTCTCTTCCCTCCAGTATGTTAACGGCACCACACAGCTTGGGTTGGCAAACTTGCTGAGGGTGTACTCGATCCCACTCTCTGCATCACCAAGAAAGATATTTAACAGTACCTGTTCCAATTCAAGCCCCTGATGATCACCACTTGTGACTGGTCTCCAGTTTGGGCTTTTTTTTTTTTTTAAATACAGTTGTCATTGAACAAAACAAACCAAACCAAACAAACAAACAAACAAAAAAAGATGAAATAAAGCTAAGCACCTGATATCCCTTCATGTCATAAAACATATTTCCTACAATGTACTATGTGGTCTACCTGCAATTCTACAATAAACAGCAAAAGTGTATAAGCAGGAAAACTAGGATAGAATGATCAGAACTAACTATCTATATTTCCAAAGGAAAGAATGGGAGTAATTTCAGCCACAGAGCAGCATTTTCCTCCTCTCTTGGGCTTTCAGGTTACTCTCAGTTACTCAGCTTGATATGCTTCTGATCTTTAAACACAGTCATGTCTACTTTGCAATAAAGAAGAAATCATTAAATACATTTTTCTTTCTAAAAGATAGAATTCTTACTGGTTCCATATGTTTCTGACAGGATAGTGAACAATTTTATCTAAAATTAACAGCTGAGCTTCTAAACTAGGCACTTGCTGTAGAAATTGCCTTGCAATGATGGAATCTACAAAGAGAAGTTAATTCATATAAGTTCATGTGCTCTTAAAAGTATCATTGCTCTTCCTTGCTCTCACAGTGAAACACAAATGAAACTAAACAGAATAAGAAGCTCTTACCCTACGTAAAAAGTTGTAGAGCTATTAAAAACAACTGCTACAGAATAACTATCCTTGCATGACAAGATAGATAAGTTCTTGTCATTTATTGCCAGCTACCACTGAAAACGTTCATATGAATCATGTTTCTTTCATGCTGCAAATATAAACACACCCACCCCTGAAATTGTGAATTTGACAAGGAGTAGATATTTGAAGATGACATTCAGGAATGATCCTTGAATCATGCTGCTGTTGATCTTGGATATTTCTTCTAATATTAGTAATTAACGTAAAATAAAATTGACTTATTTTTGAATATACAATAGACAATGAACCAAAATTACATATACTTACAGATGTTTCTGCCTGTTAATTTTGAAAAAAAAAATCATTTTATAGTTTTCTACCTGCATGAAGATGTGCTTTCTAACAGGCTTTTCAAATTGTGGCTTGTCAGAAAAAGAAAACAGGGAAACTATCCATAATTAGTTTTCAGCTGTGACCTCACACTGCTTGAGACCTAAAGTGTTACTGTTTCTTATGCAGTAGCAAATGGTTTTACCATTATTTTATTAAATTTCATAACAAAGGAAAGGAATAATGCATCAATGTTTTATGTTTTTTTTAGGGAAAGCTAACCTGGGTCACAGAAGGCCAATGGGAACATATACTATAGGCACCATATTTATTATACCTGCAAATGCCAAGTGATTCAACATCTGCAAAGCTGCATTTAAAGAAAAACTTTCCCGGACAGTTTGATAGCTTTTACATCTGTAACAATGTACTGTATTAATAACTGCATAAGCTGGACAAGAAGCATTTCTGTTAGGATTTCTTTCCATGGCTAACCTCTATCAGAAAAATATTCTGAATTTCCAAAATAATAATTATAATACCAAATATAAGATGTCCTTTTATTCTTCTATGAAGGACCAGATTTATGCCCAAAATACTGTTTCAAGGTATCAGCTACTTCAGAGGATATTTAAAAACAAGATTTAGCAAAACACAAAATCTTTGTTCATACTCATTTTTTGTAGAAGCACAGATTTCTCAATTACTTAACATCTATACAACACTGTCACAAAAGGCAGTAATGTGGTGGATTTTTTGAGTAGGATCTTTAGTACTGCAAGGAAAGGCGAATCTCAAAAAATTTTACTCCTTTTGAGGGGAAGCTACTGAGCTTTACTTGGCTATCTTCCACATTTTGCATATTCCTTGCTATATCCTCTGTGTGCTGTCCTTTGAGACAGACTCCAGTGGGAGTCCAGAATGCACTGAGTGCTATTGCAAGATATAGAAAGGATTAGAACACTTTTTCCAGTAATTAGGCAGGAATTCTTCCACTGAGGTCATTGCAGAAGTTATTGTCTTAGCTTGAGTAATTGAAATGTTTTGTTTAGTGCTCATAGTTGCATTCTGAAATTGAAGAATCTATTCCCATTTCACTGGCAAGATGTTTCTATTGTAAATATATTGTAGCAACTGTATTGCTTTTTGTCTCATATAGACACATGATTATTCCTTCTAATTTAAAAACTAATTAGGCAGAAAAAGACAGGAATAAAACTGTAAAGAATAGATTCCCCTCTTTTGGTTCCATCCTGGAGGTGGGAAGGGGGAATCCTAAAGAAATCAGTGCCTCTGCACAATGTTGTCAGTATGTTTGGAGGTACACGGGGCACTATGACTGGATAGAACACTAAAGCTCTTTTGCACTTTAAACTCTATTCTGCACACCTCCTATCCTTGACACACAGGAAAGCTCCTGCAGTGTCTGGGCTACTTATTTTGCAGGTCATAAAGCTTTATACAGCGATTTTGTCATCAAACTCAATGATCTGTGAAGGAACTTGAATTTACTGACTCATTCAGGCTTGATTTTGGGACTCATGCAACTGCTACTGCCTTTCCTTATCTTTATATGTCATTTTCTGTTCATACTTTTCAATACAAAATTTCTTACTATAGTTACAATTTATTTTTAAAAAAGAATACATCACCTTCAGTTAAAGAAAGAAAAGTGCCTTGATTAACTAATCTCTGGTAGATTGGCAAGGGTCTTTTTCCTGGAGACAAAGGACAAGACAAATATAGAAGAATGAATTCTCATGGCACTCTCTTTCACATGCCTGTTTGAATCACTATGTCTCCTGCCATAAACCAAGTATGTTCTTCATGTTCTGCATCCTGTGCTACTTGGTATGTCTTGAAGTAAAGAAAAATAATCTATTTTAAGTATCTCTTTCCTCTAGAAAGTATTTTAGAAATGAAATGTGTCTGGACTAAAATACATGATGTTCTCACTGATCACTTGAATAGTTTTGACATTGTTTTTCTGTATATTGTTGGTCATGAAGTTAGTTTTTAAATTTGATTCAATTGTTCATAATTTTTCAGATATTATTCAGTCATTCTTGTTTCCCTTTGACAGCAACACAGAAATGCACCTAAGACATATGATGTCCACAAGGATCCGTTGGTCATAGTCCCTGTAAACTTTAGTCAGCTTTCTTCTGCCTTAGTCACATTCATTGGATGTTTCAATTCAAGCAGGCAGAACTCTTGTCATAATGACAGAAAAATGTGATTCCAGCTGGACAATTTTATTCCATTTTGATAAAAAATAATTTTGTTGATTGATTGCCTTGGAGGTCTACTACATTTTCCCTGTATTTGTAGGTACAAAGGCCTCTTTCCCTGACTTTTATGCAAGTAGAATACATGTGCTTCTTTCTACTACTTTCCCATAGAAATTGAGAAGAAAGTTAAGGACTATGTGAATTAAAATGACCAACTATAATAATGCCTCTTGAACTCAAAATTATATTTAAACAGAATTAATTTATAATTCAGTGTTAGAAATGTCTCTTTGAAGGATTAACTTTTCATATATTGCCAAATAGAATGCAAAGAACTAGATGTTCTAAATTAAGCATGAGTCAATTGATACTGCCCAGTAAGTGGTACTATACTGATGCCTTAAGATTCTTAAGATTTGTAGCACAGAGATTTTTAATATAGCTGTATAGTTTCTAACACTTTAAAATAGCAGTTAACAGTTACTAAATCCCTTTCTCATGCTTTATATCAAATTCTCAAAATTTTTGAAATTTTGTTTGAAGTTCTTTTTAAGGAAGAAGATTTTAGCAAGGACATCTTATTTGGGACACATACTTAGAAGGACATCATAAGATATAATTGTAGTCACAGCAGAAGGCCCAGAAACCTTAAAGAAGCTCCAAAGAAGGCATGTGATGTGAAGATGATGATGGTGAAGAAGTAAGAAGTCTTGAGATCTCCTACTCAGTTCCAGAAAGACATGCCAAGGTGCAGACATGAGGGAGGCTCTGGGGGTCGAAAATTCGCATGTTGGATGTATCCCTTAGATATGATAATTAATTAACTTGTAGGAGCCTTATACCATATAGTGCATTTATGTCTTCAGTGTACCTGAAATATCTTTAATTAAAGAACTGCTATTTTATCTATACTAATATTGTCTGGAAAGTTCTTTTCATTCATTTTAAGTATCAATATTGTTGAACACACAAAAAAAACCAAAAAAAACCCAAGGTTTTTTTCCCTTAGCAAACAATATCAGTAATAGTGGTGCTGCTTGTTTCATATAGTGTTTCCATTGCATTGGTGACTGATATTTTCTATGATATAGCTGAGAATACAGTGCTGTGTGTGTTGATTTTGTCTGGGGTAGAGTTAATTTTCTTCACAGCAGCTTGTATGGGATTGTGTTTTGAGTTTGTGCTGAAAATTGTGTTGATAATGCAGAGATGTTTTTGTTATTGCTCTTGAGCAGTGCTCACACAGCATTGTGGCCTTTTCTGCCAGTGAGAGGGCTGTGGGTGCACAAGGACTCGGGAGGGGACACAGCCAGGACAGCTGACCCCAACTGACTCGAGGGATATCCCAGACCATGTGGCAGCATGCTCATCATATAGAGGTGGGGGAAGAGGGAAGAAAGGGGTCATTCAAAGTGATGGCGTTTGCCTTCCCAAGTCACCGTTACATGTGATGGAGCCCTGCTCTCCTGGGGATGGCTGAACTCCTGCCTGCCTCCATGGCAAGTGGTGAATGAATTCCTTGATTTGCTTTGCTTGTGTGTGCAGCTTTTGCTTTGCCTATTAAACTGTCTTTCTCTCTAACCACAAGTTTTCTCTCTTTAACCCTTCCAATTCTCTCTGCCATCCCAGTGGGGGAGCGAGCGGGTGACTGTGCCATGCTGTTTTCAGCTGGGGTTTAACCGTGACGCTGTGGAAGAAAACCTCAACAAAATGCACTTTTAGCTTTTTCTGAAGATCAAACAGGTTGCATTCAACTGCTTTGAAAAAGATACTTTTTTAATTATGGCATGATGAATGTATTTGTTTTGCTTTTGAGAAATCAGATTATTACACATCAGAATTGCTGTTTTTTATTAATTTTAGATATATCAATAAATTGATCAAAAAATCTCTCACCTATAGGGTCATTGAGAACAAAGATTGTCTGTTTTTAATGTTTTGTGGAAAAGAGCTTTCTTTGTGCCATGAAACAACCATAATAAATTAACATGAATTGTCAGGATTCTTTCAGACAATGCTAGGTCAGTAGTGCAAAGTAATAAGCATATATTTTAGATTTATTGCAGACTTTGGAAAATAACAAAAATAGTATTAGCTAAGTAACAAAACAACATGCCCTATGTGTATTGCCTGAAACAATTTAATGAACTTGTGAAAATTCCGAGTATTATTCTGCCTGTGGGCCAGGTGTTTCACATGTCTGTCCCAAAGCACAATCTGTCACTGTCAACCTTTTCAGTGCCACTGTATCTCTTGTGTGGCATCTGCAATGTTTATAAATACTAAGTCAAGCTTTTTCTGCTAAACATTACAACTTAAATTGACCATGGACTTAGGGAAACCATAAAAAAAGGGATGGTACTAACCTACATTGTGCTAGGGGCTGTCAGCGCAGTGGATGTCACTGTCCTTTGACTGAGTCAAGACTTACTGGGTTCTCTAAGTATTTAACACAGATTAAGTGCTACTTTTCTAGATCTGCTCTTAATCATCCAGACATCTCCCATAATTAGAAAATAGCTACCAGTACAACCTACCACACTTAGAACTAGGAGACTCAGAGTCTCTTCGCAGTCATTAGTGTTAGTTTATTTATTATATATATCCTTGAAAGATATAGTCATCCTGACTGGATCCCAGCAGTCATCAGTGCCAGTGGCCAGCATTGCACAAAACAGTTGTGTTGCATTCACACCATTTGAATGTGTCTTCATCAAGTGATTTTTACAACTGACTCCAATGGTTGTGATCTTCAGCACATTTGAAACAAGGTTGAAATTTAAATTTCACAGTCTGTCTCATGTAAAATTTAATTTTCACACTATTCTAAGTATTAATACAAATAAATCATCTAACTGGAAATAAAATCAGGCCTTTCACAACATTTTATTGGAAATCTTGACCCTCCAACTGCTATGCATGGAAATGATACCACAGTTAACAAAAATTACCATAACTAATTTTTTTTTTCCTGCAGGCCCCATGCCCAAGAACTACCTACTTCTCTTCTACTTCATGGTTACAGTGAACTGTGGTGGATTCTGGTCCTCCTGATGCATTTCTGTTATTTCTTCCTTTTGTTACAATGGACAAAGACCGACCATGTTTTTGAGTCAAAGTCTTCATCTCTGAGTTTTGTGATGCTCTTAATGTACAATTGGACTTAAATATGAAACTGGAACAGGCATGGTCAGCTTTCCTGGGATAGTAACTGTTCTGGAAAGAACCAGAAGCAAGAAATCTATCTGGTAAGAAATGAGCAGTTATGTTTTTTACATGACCAACTGGATAGATAGATAGATAGATAAATAGATAGATAGAGAGATAGATAGATAGATAGATATAGATAGATAGATAGATAGATAGATAGATAGATAGATAGATAGATAGATAGATAGATGTGTGTTATCAGAGCCGTATATGAAGACTTATACTCCTCAATTTCCATTAAAGCTTTGCTTTAATTTTTTTAAAACCTTCCATCAGCTTGGATCTTAGTGCCCTGAATATTTATAGGTTTATACCAAAGTCAGAAAATCACAGCAAACAATCTGGCCAGTGCCATCTACAGCTAAAATCCGCTTGCTTTTGCAGAAAGCTGTTTCCAGTATTATTAGTTTATATTATCAGTGATACATTATTATTTGCAAGTAGTCATTCACTTCACTTTGGACTGTCAAATACAGCAGACTAGGAAGACTTGATACATAGGAAATGAGTTAACAGCATGCATTTGTGTGAAAAGATGCAAAATCTCCATCAGAAAACAGAAAACAAGATCCTAGACTTTTGTTTGACTGATACGTATAGAGAACACTATAAAACCCCAGGAGGAACTGAATGAAGGACTCTTTTCTGTCCTTGTTTTTCTCATTTAGGTTTGGTGAGGGGTTATTCTTAAATGACAGCAGATGTTTGAAAATGAGAACCAAATCTTGGTCAAGCTATTTGGAATGCTCCAAACTCTACTTTCCATTCTTGTGTTAATTCCTTTGCATCCATACAAGGGCAAATCAGTTTCATTTGCTGAGTTGATCTCACAGTTTTTCAATTTCAAAACTCCCTCTGGTGCTATGCAGCACAGAATGTCAAACTCACTGATTTCTGTGATCTGTAAGTACATACAAAGGGGTAATATTTTTCTGTCATTTTTTGATCTAAAGTTGAGAAAGAGCAATTTCAGAAGGAAGACTATGTTGAAAACAGGCAATCTAGATAAAATGATAGTAAGGATAGCAACATGTTGGTTTGGTGGCTTAGAACAGGTTCACAGATGCTCCACAGACTACACAGCAGGCCAGGAACTGGGGAACCAAAATAATGTGAATGTCCATTTCCCACAGATGGCACAAGAAACATCTGGTTTTTGTAGCCTGCACGAGATCTCATGGGACACTTTAAAGTAATTTTTACTAGTAAAGACTGTTGTTGGCAATTTTCTGTCTGGTAAAATATTAAAAAATATAGTATTCAGAAGGAATGAAATCCTAAGTCATCTGAAGTGATAGACAAAACAGTAATTGATTTAACAGAACCAGAAACGTTTCAGGGTGATGTAACCTTACCCTGAAAACCTGCCATATGCCTTAAAACCATCTTTCTTTTCCCAGTATATGTGACGCTTTCAGCAATCAACTTCTCTACATTTAGATTCACATACCTGTTTTTACATATTTTGGGAACAAACAATTTGGGCAAAAGGGACTTGTTTCGATGTAATAATTTAATACTACTTATCAGCAATGAAGATCTATTTTTTCACACATGTACATAATCCACTGAGACCACCTCCTGTTAGGTGTCTGACAGGCAAAGCACTGTTTATGAGTAAAATTTGTGGGTCATCTTTCAGGAAAAAGAAGTGGTTGAGCAGTAAAGGATATTTTTCTTGCAAAGTGAAGACACTGTTTATGTAGCCAAGATTTCCAGAAAACTTTTACTTAAATATGTCTATCTAAAAGTTAACTGCCAACTCAAGCTAGCCACTTACCTTGTTATCCCTACAGTCAGTGAGGGAGAGACTTCCAAGGGGTGAGTTGGTCAGCTGCAAGACATGGGTGTAGTAATATCAGGGAACAAGATTTATTGGGGTGAATTTCACTATGGAGATGTCTGTTCCTCTTCACTGACTAAAATACAGCCTGAATGCTTACACTCCAGATGACTAATATCAGATGAGAAAGAGCCACTGGTGCTAAAAAAAGGGCCAGTGGGGTAAGTTATTAGCAGACTTGTGATGGATCTTGTCAAGGATGTGTTGACCTGAGACAATGCTAAGTTCTGTAAATTGATGGAAAACCTACACAGTTGAGCATAGAACTACCTGAGACTAAACTGATGTGCAGTGAGCTTCCTTACTGAAAAACCTGCTTTGGTGTCTTGCTCCAAATATTCTGCAGAAGCAGGCTGTTTATGGAAGAGTGTTGGTCAGTATTTGTGAGTATTGGTTCATTTTGGTGTTTTAACTGAAAAGTAAAATAGAACTGAGAGTGAAAAGTCAAAGAGAAATACTTGTACCTTTTTTTTTTCCCCCTTTCTGAGACAAATGGTAAGTTTTGCTCTACTTCCAAGGCTTAAACTGTTTTGAAATAGTAAGAACTACAAGGATAGGGTTCACAAGACCAAGGAGTAAATGATATTTCTCTTACACTGTAAATTTATGGTGTTCACTCAAGAAAAAGACCGAAATTCAGGAGTCTTGTTTATCCGCCCTCTAATTCTTTCAGTGAGCTTTCACTGGATGTCAGGCTCTGGCAGTAAGCTCCCTAATTCACTGTCTTAGTGACTGTTTAAAACTCAGGGTCTCAGTCTTCTATTTGATGCTTTCTGTTTTGCATAAAGACTTCTTTATAACCAAATCTTAGGGTAGTATTTTTATCTTCTTCTCCAAATGATTACATAACCGTTGACCTGTAAACTCTTTTTCTATTCTAATTAATACTGAGTTTAAGAGGGATGGGAATCCACCACTTCTCTGGGCAACTTGTGCCAGTGCCTCACCACCCTCACAGTAAGGAATTTCTTCCTGATGTCTATTC
Source organism: Scytalopus superciliaris (assembly GCA_013400415.1). NCBI lineage: Eukaryota > Metazoa > Chordata > Aves > Passeriformes > Rhinocryptidae > Scytalopus > Scytalopus superciliaris. The sequence continues at coordinate 2,666,922 of VXBX01009439.1, forward strand.
TAGTCTTTCAGTTGAAAGCCATTTCCCCTGTGTTACTAATCCTTGCCCTTGCGGAAAGTTCATCTCCAGGTCTCTTGTAGCCCCTTTAGGTACCAGAGGGCTGCTCTAAGGTCTCCCTGGAGCCTTCCCATCTCCAGCTAGAACAGCCCCAACTCTCTCAGTCTGTCTTCTTAGGAGAGGTGCTCCCTCTCTCTGATCATATTTGTGGCTCTCCTCTTGGCTAGCTCAATGTCCTTCCTGTTGCAGGGCCCCCAGAGCTGCATGCAGCACTCCAGGTGGGCTCTCAGGAGTGCAGAGTAAATGGGGAAGATCACCCCCCTCAGTGTGCTGCCCATATTGCATACCAGGATATGGTTGGCTTTTTGAGCTGCAAGCACACATTGCATACAACATTTTGTGACTTTGAACAAGTGAAAAAGGACATACACGGTGGATTTTACTGCTTGACTCTTCTTACACATCACCTTGCCTTGTATTTTCATGCTGATGGCTTTAGCAAAATCTTTGCTGCTTAATTTGAATGTAATCCTTTCAGGTAGTGGACAAGCAACCAGCATTTCTGAAGGTAATTAGTGAATCAAATAAAATGCTAATGGAAGCAGGTAATTACTTGAGAGCCCATGGGTAATAGTGGGAGGTAATTATTTCAATATCTGCATGCTCTTACTCAAATTGCAGGCGGATTGCCACAGCCTTGCTCTAGGAAAGCCTAAAGTGTCACTACTTCATTTTGAAATGGATGGGAGAGAATCCTTGCTTAAGAAAGGGTGTATTTCACACCGTAAAAGGAATCACAGTCACATAAACACTTTAATTTGATAAGATAGTCTGTAGTTTTGACAGGCCAAAGTAGTCCAGTGCTTCTTAAAAGCAGATTTTTACTCTGTACAAAGTTGATTAGAAAAATAAGATTCATTAAAACACGGATGGAAAACATCTGCTTATATGGCAGATGGTAATTCAGCTATCAACACATCCAACTGTTAAATGAATGGACTGATTTAATACAAAAAGTATGGCTTTTCCTCCTCTATGGCTCATTCATTTGCAGACTGTTGAAGCAATTTTATTTTTTTTCATATTAAACTGAGCTCTTGAACAATTCAAAATTATTCAAGTCTGCCTCCCCCTCGCCTCTGGCATACACCTTCTTTATTCTTTGTTTTAGCATTGCTGCTCAAACAGAGACAAATGATTCATTTTTAATGTGGAAAAGTGGAAAATCTGTGTGTCCTTTCCAGGCTTTATAACACACTAGGACTAGATTTTGGCTGCTGTAACACTGATTTCTAGGGAGTTGAACTGACTTTATTGGGTTTCTCCTATACAGTGGAGAAGGATGTCATGATTTACTTCCTGAATTCCTAGAATAATTTCATAATTAGAAGTATGACAGTAAAGATGTCTTTAGATACTTCTGTCAGAAACAGTTTCCTGAAAGAATTGCAGTGAATCCAACCTTTAAAAGCAATATAATAAAACAGTTATGAGGCTCTTTGCACAGTGCCTTTGATATCTTGCAGGACAACAAAATAACATCATTATACATGGACCAGAAAACATTTTTTGGCTCTTGACTAATCATTGCAGAAGACTGCATTTTGCCTTGCATTCCACTTGTGCAACATTATTGCAGCCAAAAGAATTGTGTAACTGAGACCTGCAGATAGAATTTCATGTGTTGCCCTGCATTTATATTGCTCAACAGCTATGCACTGATTTCCCTGTTTTGTGAAGTTCCTAAATGTCTGTATATGCCACAAAGAAGATCCTTTTAAATACTTAGAGGTGGACACTTTTGATTCTTTGATAAATGCAGCAGCTTTGTGTTTGATCCTGAAAATACTAGGAAATAAAATTTCCAGTTTCAGGGTAGCAGAGAAAACCTCAGAGGGATGCTGACACTGAGTCAGTGTGGGGCAAGCGGTTTAGGCTTGGCAGGGAAGATGTTAAGTTAAGCATGAATTCCCTTAGTAGGGAGAGAGCACCAGGACCTTAAGAAAAGACTCCTTTGGGACATCTACTAAATGTTAGCTAACAGACCTACCTGTATTTCAAATAAGAATAGTAGCTTCACCTACTGTTTATTACTATTAAATTTATGAGACCTGTACAACATAATAAATAAATTGACTTTGATGTTCCTCTGGATGAATAACCATTGCAAGCACGCAAGGAACTAGGAATCTATAGAATAGAAACAGGGACAAAAATTCAGCAACAAAACTATACCATGATGTTTAGAAAGTAACTAAAAGTGAGAAATATATGCCCAGCTTTTTTATATCTCATAATAGAAATGAAAATGTGCAATAAAATGCAAGTGTAGACTTGCAAATAAAGTATAAAAACATGTCTTTAGAAAGTATAGAAAATGGCTTCTTGGTCATATTGACAGAAAGAAGAAACAAGAAAAGGTAAAACTACTGTGAAGAGAAAATATAGCTAAGTATGGGATAAAATTTAGTATTTTCTTCTGTTTTCAGTGAGACATTTTCAGTGCAGTTGATGTTCCTGGTTAGGATGCAGAATGTCCTTTGACTCACATAAGCAAGTGTTGCTGTGGCTTTGGTGAGAACAGGAAGCTTCCCACTCATATCAGCAATACCTCAGGAACTGACGCTTGGTCTTCTCTTGAGTGCCTGATGTTTATAATAAGCACTTTGAAAAACACATCATGTCCTGAACTTTATTTCCTGATGGCTTGAAAATGCATGTTAAATGGTGGTGTTTGCATATTCAAATGTGTAACCACAATAAACCATAACAGAGAAATGACAGCATCTTTTATAAAAGTTACATGGCTCATATAGCATAAAGGTCCAGCGGAGTGAACCTACTGCTACTTGAAAATGGGTTATTTATGTTGTGCTATCAAAGCAATATAAGTATAAGGAAGTGTCCAAAGTTTTAAAAATCTCTTCTCTGGAAGTGAGCTTCAAAAGAACCCAGCAAAATCATCTCCATTGTTCTATTGATTAGATTTCTCCACAGCAAGTGTTTTATTACTTGTTCTTTGAAGTCAGTGTCAAACAAGCATGTTGATGAAAAATTCCTCTGTCTCATTTAGGGAAAAAGAGATTTGGCATGCAAGCTATTCTCAAGCTATGTCAGGAATTTAGTGTGCTAAAGTCTTTGACCATGTTTCTGGAAGTACCTGTTATAAGACTGTGTAGAATTCATGTACATACAGGCATTCAGAAACAGCACCCACTTTTATTTATATCAGACTGGGTCTGAAACTTGTTGAATGTTGGACTTCTACTATCTGAGATTTCAGTTAGGAATGCTTGCCTATTAAAGAATGGCTTGTGCTTACAATACCCTGTAATGGTATAGCTGTGCTAGCACTCATTCCTTTCCAAGCAAAAAAATTAGGCACAAATTTGCCAGCAATAACAGCACTGGATAGGCTGTCTTAGTTCATCCTCAAAGCAGTTCAGAAAGTGATTTTCAAAACATGATTAATTAGGTAGAATTTTGGAGCAAACTTACACTGTTGGTATAACAAGCCATAATTTAATGAACCCTTCAGGTAGTAAACTTTCACTCCAGTTCTGAAGTCTTCTCATGTTCAGGGTACATTTTTTTTGGAACACAGTGTTTAAAAATAATATCCCTTAAAGTGAATAAGTGACTCATCAAGACAAGGGTTCTGACCAGGAATTTGTATCTACTGGCATGTTTCAGAGGTGGGATCAATGAGTGGACATAGCTTGAAAAGCCAATCCACCTTTAGAAGAGTCGAAAAATAATCCTGTTGTGATGCTGCAATTGTAGAACTGGAGGTATCTGTTTCCAGAAACAATAAGAAGGGGGACACATCATTCAGCAAATTGTTATGAAATCAATACATTCTGGGGTTTTTTTCCCATATTTTTATGTGGTTTAATCCATTCATACAGAGAATATGTAATAGTTTTCTGTTACTTAAGATAGTCCCTTATTTTCTTGTTTTGCAAATTGGCAGTTTTTGTGTAAATACTTAAAAAAGTTGATTCACACCAGTAAAACAAAATGTATTTTATAATGTATTTTCTGTTAACTGTTCTCCAAAGTTATTTCTAAGAATTTCGTATTACTAATGCAGCTAAACTTCAGCAATAACAGAAGGAAACTATAAAAGGTCTTTTTGAAGCAAAGGCTAAGCCATAAGGGAAACATGCCAAATAAAGAGTTCTGTAACGAGTGTTAAAGCTTAAAGGCACACTGATCTAATGGGTCTTAATATTAATTTTTGAATTGACGTGACAGTGAAATATTAGGGTTCAAACTCACTCAACTTCCACAGCACAGACACCTGAGCTGGGGGGCAGATCTCTCCTGCAGACGGTGGACAGAAAAAGAATTTTTCCACCCTGCATCTGATCTCACCTGTAATACACTTTTACTGTAAGTGAGATGAGATGCGCTCTGCAGCCAACAGTTCTGCGCACTGGCCACAGAGGAGGTCTATGCACTTAGCTTGGATGCAGATATCTTCCCTCTATCCATTCTGTCAAAAGAAGTATATTACAGGTCTATTTTTCAACTCAACACAAATAAGTGAACGGAATACTTCTGATCTCTGTTTGGTGGAGAAGCACAGACTATTCCAGGTTAGTGTTTCATAGAAAAACTTAAGGTTCATATTTGACCTTTCTTTCACCTACGTAGTTGCACTGGGCCTTCAGAAAACTTTGTTGAATAGACCCTAACTTATTATTAGGCAGTCCAGATTATAGTTAGCTTTAAGCATGAGCAAAATACCATGCTCATTCAAGTTTAGAAGTTCATTATGTTCATTATATCTGGACCTAATATAAATGATCTTTTTCCTTGACTCTTTAAACTTATACAAAAGGAATTTGTTCAACGTGAAGGGAAAAAGTACATCAACTATTTTATTTTTCACCTCATGGTTTCATTTGAAGTATTCCCATTTCATTATGACTTTTCAATATGGTTTTTAAATCACCCACTTTGAACTCCTTCACTGAGAACACAATTAATCTCACCTGAATGAATCTGCTTACAACACAAGGACTCTTGAAGTCAGTGGACAAATTCCACTGAGTTCAATGGACACACCCGAAAGAAGCACAAATCTTTTCATAATCACTGTTACAAATTCTGAAAATCTTATAACATTGAATCAAAGCCAATCTTATGTTCTTGGGAAAAAATCACATAACTATACGCTATTCTGATCAGCTTCAATTTCAAGCCTGTTCTATTCCATTTAAAAGTGGTCCTGAAGTAAAGATGAGAAAATTTGGTTGTTTCATTTTCCCAAGCTTCAAAAATTAAAATTTCCTATAAATTGGCACAGAGGAAATTAACCTTTTTGTTGGATTGTCCAAAGACATAAATAAGCAAGAAAGCAGTTTATAAGTACTAAGGCTATAATAATTTAATTACAAAAACAGACATGATGAACTGTAAATGTTGTGCAGTATTATAATGTATACACAGTACAGGAAAAGTTGTGAAATATTGGCAGGCCATTGAACAGATTAAATAAAACTAGAAAACACCCATCCAAACATAATCAAGACTTCAATTTGCCATTTTCTGGCAAAGTCATGAAAGGAAAAACATAGCTTTTACCTCCAAAGCTTCATGGACTACAAATCCATGAAGAGAAGCCTTGTGGAATCAGCCAGTATGTGGTGGAATAAATTAAAGGAAAAGATAGCAATCCAAAAGAAATTAGCAACAGCAGCTTCTGTCAGGAACATTTTATTGTAGCTGTTATTCCATTTTCCTGGAAGACAAAGGTAGAGGGTAGTGCAATTAATTTTTCAGATTGTAAAAACTATATCACATCTCAGAGTGCATGTTCTGCAGAAAACCCAACCATGCATGAGCTTTCATGCATAAACATACACTTCCCCCACTTCAGTTATCTCTGTACTCCTACCTCTTGGGAAGAAACATGAGGAAAGAGAAAGCATTCCATGTTTGGTGTTAAGTGGTGTGACACCTATCTCTGCACCTATTTCTGTAGGCAAAATGTAGAAGGGGAAAAGTGAAACATAACAGTGCTTTGTCACATGGGGGCATTTTCCTCACCAGAGCTGAACTGTAGGCCAGCACAAGATCTATTTCTTCTGCCATGCATTTGCTCATCGGAAAGAGAAGGGGAGGCCAGGAGACAGTCTGAGTGAACAGGTAAATGAATCATTACATGATTGGTGAAAAAAANGGAAAAGAAAGGACTTTTTCTGTCTTTCAAGAACAACATCAACAACAACAACAAGACTCAAAACTATATATAAACCAAGCTTATTGATTTACAGAAAATAAACAATAGTTTTTAAAGGTGAAATTAACTTGCCTATACGTTCCTGCCAGCCAACTTTATTTTATAGGACATTTTAAACAATGGAAATATTTGAATGCTTTAGATGAAAAACAGCCAGCAAGACTCTCTTGGTTCTGCTAGATGTTGATTTCTCTTATCTAATGTACTAAAACTTGATCAACACAGTAACAGTTGCAGGGAAGAACAGCAGCTGTCCTGAAAAGAACCAAACAGGAAGGCATATTGCCCAGGAGAAAGAAAAGATCACCTACAGCTACCCAGCATGGTCCTAGGAACAGGCAGCCTGGCAAACAAAAAGAAAGGATGAAGCAGCATGGAAAGTCCTAGAAGCCAAGGGTGCCCAGAAGGTCAAGGCAGGAAATTACATCACTCTCAGGTTGCTGCCTTTGGTAAGATGTGACAGGGCTGATACAAGTCCCCTAAGGCAAAAAGCAAAAACAATGTTTAATTTTGTGAGAAGAATGAAAAAGAGAAACTGGGTGATAACCTAGTGATCAACAGGATCCTTGTTTGGCGAAGTTAAAGTCGTTTTGCTGTTTTAAAAACAAGGCAGGAAAATAGATCAAAATGCTGTGATCAGGAACCAGTCGATCCAAAATCTGTGCTGGCTATGAAAAGTCATGAAACAACTATCTCACACTAATGTTTTGTAGCCTTGTCATTTTCCCTTTGCATAGTTAAACACATATTTAGAAAACACATTTTCTGTTTTTCAAATGGTGAGCATAAGAGTGACAGAGAAGAGAATCTGATCCACTTGCAGTTTTTTCCCATGGAATTTGCAGGACATAGGCAACTGCAGTCACTGTACTCAATAAATAACATATACAGAGCTATGACTGCTGGGTTTGATATTCACAGAAAAACTAAACCTCATCACCCCTGAGATACTGAGCAGGAGTACTGAGAGACAGAGAAAACAATTAGGTCTGCTGAAGTTAAAACACACTTGAGTCATATTATTTCTCCTGCTGTCAATGTTATTAGTAAGTATTGATTCATTTCACTAGTATCCAAGCAGCAAATCAAAGGTTTTAAAACCTTCTGCTTGGGTGGGAAGTTTGATACAAACTGGTCTGTGCAGTGGCTGTAAGTGGGCCTGGTTCATTATATCAGTATAGTTAAGTTAAAATGTCAGGAAAGTGAAATATTCTGGGAAATCTACAAATATTTCCTTACATAGCTTGAACAGCATATTAGAAATAGGTTTCTATAGAGAATAGCAAGTACTAAATATTAATCCATACTAAAATTTTCTTTTTGCAACAATCAAAATTAGGGAAATTTTTTTGAGATTAAAGTATGGCTGCCACAGATGAGCAGCCCCTTCAAACCTAAACTATACCTGTCAAAGTGAACAGATATATATCATGAGCAAGGAAGTAGGTATGCCTGAAAGTGACACAAACAAAACAAGGACAATTTAGGCTTATTGCCTTCTGTATTCTCCGGACTCTATTTACATTATGTCATGTATTCATACTGTAACAGGAACAATGCTATATGCAATGCACAGGGATGAGCCCACACTGAGGAAGGTGGGAATCCCCAAGGTGACCACAGTGCCCTGGCATGGTACTTGCCTACTGGAGGAACGTGATCTACGAAGGTACTTTTCTTTCTACAGAGCTGTGCTGGTCCATCAGGTACTTGGGCATCCAGGAGAGTACAGAAAAGGCATAGCACAGTTTCTTGCAATTGTCAGCATATATAGGCAGCACAAGCAGATTTTCATTTTAGGCTACTTTGTAAGGAAAACATGGATGAAATAGTTCTAGAAATGTAAGGTTTCTTCTTACATCAAACAGCTTAAATGAGATTACACAGTAAACTGCACTGTTCTGTTTTTATCAGCCAGTGAGACCAACAACCAATGCTCCGTGAAACTTCCCCATGGCTACATCCTTGTCCACATAGAAAGGGTCAGATGAATTCAAGTATTTTGAAGTTTATATTAAGCAGGGAGTTTTCCATCCAGAAGCTGGAGGAAGCCTTTTCAGCGTTTTGTTAAAATTTGGTGAACTCGGCCTGGTGACCACCCCAGTTCTGGCCAGATCTTGGCAGATAGTCGCTACTAAGTGGAGCGATGAAGCTATAATCAATATAGACGATTTGGCCTATTCTGTTACAGACAGCTCTTGTTCCAGCTTTTCTGCGAAGGCTGCCTAAAAGTAGGGGCTTGAGACTGACTCTCATAAAAATTAGGCACAAAAAATTAGGGGAGGAACTGTTGCCTATTACAAAGCTGCTGAACTACACCAAGGAAGGAGGCTTCATGCTGTCTTATATCCATGCTGGCAAGCTAACAAAACCCTGTAGTTTAAACTGAGTTGGAATACAGATACACATGTAAGCCACCTGATTCAAAAGATCTCCTGTCACTCAATCTAGTTCCAAATATTGCAAGGATGTGTATGAAAAATGCAACACTGGAGACTGATTTGTGTGTATCAGATATGTGAATTTTCTGGTTTCCTATTGACAAGCTGAAATGCACCTTGTACATAATACTTATATAAGGACACCTGCAAACAAGATATGTTGCATTTCAGCTGTTGGATAGACAGGTCCTGTTGCTATTACACAGCCAGAGATACAATAATTTTCGGTTCTTTTGCTGTTTGCCAGACTGCCCGAATACAGAAATTCAGCCATAGATGGCCACAGCCATTGATGAAACGGCAGACTGCAAAAGGAAACACAGGCTAGTGCTTGTTTAAGTATTTCTAGGTCTTATAGCAAATACAACAGTAAAATGATTCCTTTCTTGATGGGAAAGATGTCTGATAATAGGCATGACGAAAGCATAGTTTATTATCCAGAATCATGACTGTACAAGCTTTATATCTGATTTTTTTTCAAACTATGGGGTTTTTTTTGCATGAATTAAAATAATTTAATTGGATTTCTTTGGGTTTCTAGTCCAAACAGATCTTCAAAAAAGCACCATTTGAAATGAATGTATCCTGAGGGATTTTTTCTTTCCTACTCTTTTTATTCACCCATTATTTTCTTCAACACAATTTATTTTGACAGTGTCTGCATCTTACCCTTCTATCTAACTTTCCACTGCTGTGAAGAGTATGTTGGAAAAGAAGGTGTTTCTTTTTTATTTTCTGACATAAGGACTAGGGAAAAAAATTGCCTGATGGAGCTATTACCTTCAAGTACTTTGCCAATCTGATGATAATGAAAGTTATTTCCTCCTGTAGTTAAAAATACACTTTTCAAAGTAATCATTTCACTCCTCAAGCCACTTATGATGACTCATTGCTCCAAGGCAGGATCCACAGCATTGTTTGTGAAGTTCTCAACAAAAAGAATATTAAAAATATACCATTCTGGAAGTCAGTGTTCCCCTGAGAGTAAAAAACAATTAAATCCAGATGCAGGTGTAAATGTGAAACTGAAACAAACTATACACAAAGGCCAACATACTAGATAACAACTTTAGCTACTTAATTATAGAACTTTGAAGTTGCTGGACTACCTGATGTTGCAGATAAAGCAAAACAAGGGTAAACTAGAGTTTGGAGAAACACCTGGATGCATAAATTAGGCTGATAGCAGCCTTGCAACTGTCGCTTAGCCTAGTCTAGATCTCTAGGTTAATATATCCACATACTTTAGGTTGGGATACTTCTGCTCTGTTTATGGACTTTATCTTTTGTGGTGTTTGCACCTTCTGTCAATCAAATAGGGGGTCTCAAAAGAGTTATAGTTATTAATTTAATAAACCTGTTCCCTTTTAAAGAGACATGTTCAGTGGGGTTCTTCTGAAAGACTACTGACCATCCCACCCCGCTACTGCAGAAATAAATTCAGCACTTTCCCAAGAGCAAAGTGGCCTGACATTGAGCCAGAGGCACTCCAGGTTGACAGACATCTAGAAAGCTGACTGCTGTACTTACGTGGATGGAAAACTATGGTAAGCTGGTCAGAAGCAGGATGTGTGGATCTTGTGGTGGCCTGACACACAGTGACCACAAAAACTTCTCTAACACTGCCCTTCTCAATTGGGCAGAGGAAAGAAAATATCACTAAAGGCTCATGGGTCAAGATAAAGAGAGATCACTCACCAGTGACCATCATGGGCAAAATAGACTGCACTAGTTATTACCAATCAAAATCAGAGCAAGATAATGAAAAATAAAACCAAATTTTTAAAAGCAAGTTCCCTCTACTCCTCCCTTTTTCCTGGGTTCAACTTCACTCTCAAATTCTCTACCGCCTCCCTGTCAGAGGCACAGGGGAATGGGGACTGTAGTCAGTTCATTACATATGCCACTTCTTCTTTCTCACTGTCTTCCACTCCCCCAGTGTGGGGTCCCTCCCAGCAGAGACAGTTCTCCATGAACTTCTCCAACATGAGTCCTTCCCACATGGTGCAGTCCTTCACGCAGACCCAACTCAGATGTTTATAAAAATAAAAAAAAAAATAATTAAAAAACCCTATAAAAATATTCATGCAGTGGTGCCATCTCTGAGTGCTGAAACTTCCAGCAATATCACACAACAATGAATGTAGAACAAACTCCTGAAGCTGCCTCTCTGGTGGCAGCACACCATACACTGTGTAGGAGGAGCTGTAACTTCCATTGTAACTGTGGTTTATTAACCTTCTGCTAAGGAAGTCCCTGAAGGAGTGACGTATCACGAGGAAGTGAACAAGAATCTCAGTATAAAGTCCACTCTTCCTCCACCACTGAAAATGAGATCTTTAGTGTGTGAGCTCAGCTCGTTGCTGTTCTTTCACACTTCTGATCACTGAAACAGGCTGCTGTGATTGTGGAGGTGGTATGTTGGGTCTGCGGGAAGCAAACCAGCCAGCACATATGTGTGGGCAGCCACCTTATTGTAATTTAGAGAGGTTTGTTAGTGAGCTGTAAGGATGGGAGGTTGGGAGAGTGGCAGAAGCAGTTTGAGGCTGCGTGGGAGAGGAGCCAGTGGCCCTATACATGTTCTGCCTGTGGATGGGAGCACTGACGCTGCACTGGAGAGGAGCTCCAATGCCAACAGATTCCAGTAAAACATAAGAGCTAAAAATAAAAGGCTGGCTCTCTGTCTGGAGTAAATCAGCAGGGATGTGTTGAATCTCTGGATTTACCTCAGCTGAGAACCTCGGCCTGTGCACCTCACCCTCATCTCACACTGCTCTGCCAACACTTTAGGGAATAACTGGGTCATCCTGATTTAACCACATTCCTGTGCTGGGATGTGAGGTGGAAGAAATTGGTATAATAAGAATTTTTAATAACAACTCTTATTCACTTTGTGTTTTTCATGTTTATATCCCATTTTGAGTGAAGTCATTGCTGTAAAATGAAAGTTTCATGTATGATAAAGATTTTCTCTTCTTTAGACTATTGTAGAATGGTTTAAAAAGCAGAAACTCTGCTGAAATCAAGAGAGACACTTTAACATAAAATGATTACAGTGAGCAAACTATTGCTGTGATCTAGTTTCTGAAACTTGGAGCCTCTAAAATAGTTACCTGAATTTGCAAAGCTATTATGTGCACCTTGCATATATTATCAGAAAACAAGCAAGTTACCATGGAGGAAATTTTTGTCCCTTCTCCTGAAATCAGAAAAATTGCTAACAGTTCACCAGGAAGCACAGCATGTCCCTGGTTTGAAGTTAATTTAAATAAATGAGAGGTCATCTACTGCTTCAATTAATTAATTGTCAAGGCTTTCTCATATCAGAGTTCATTTCTGGAGAGCAAGAGAAGTGAGCCTTGTTTTTAAACCTTTAAAAGAAAAACGTTTTAAACCCTAAAAAAGCTTGTCCATAATCCACTGATTTGGTTGTATCAGATTTAATGTACATTTAGCTGGAAACCAGCAAGATTTCCTTTGACCAGTTCCAAGCATCCAGAATCCAGTAAACCCACTGCTTATGTTTACAGTCTAGAAGCAAAATCTCTGTCTCTGCAGGATCAGGGCTTCTGTTAGAAGAAAAAGCAAAGATGGGTTTCATGAAAAGGATCTTTGCAAACTCAGAGTTGTTCTCTGTGCATCTCATATCATCATTTTGGTGCATTTCCTTCAGAACTAAAAATTTCCAATAATCAGCCTGAGTTTAATAAGATATCACTATACACTATAGCAAGGAAAAACAGCTCTCTATGCTTTCAGTTCTACTATAATGCTTAAAAAAGCATACCAGCCTGGCATTTCTTAATCTGAACTTGTTCCAGCTCTTCTCCTCTGTTTCTTATTGCCATTCACATCCTTGTTTAAAATAGCAGAGTCTCCATCAATTTTTATTTCCCTGTCATCTATTATTCTTCTTAGCCTTGAGCCATATTAAACCAAAGCTTTCATACTTTCCATCCATTGTCATCTGTCTCATGCTCAGCTTTTACTTGTGTTTAAAGATCTCTTAGCAGGAAAAAAGTCTGCAGTGTATGATCAAAGTGTGGTTAGGATTGTATCCTTTAATCTGTTACTTAGAAACTAAAATGTAAGAATTAGAGGTAAACAAATAATTTGTAAAGAAAAATAAATAAGAGAAAATGGTTTGTGAGTATTGTGGTTTATCTGCAAAACTTTGCAAATTTATTATATTCAGGACATGCCATAAAGTAATACAGTGTGAGCTGTTACGAATTACAGAATGCATGTGTATTAAATAAAATTATAATATAATGTGATATTAGGTCATCAAATTGTCAGTGTACTTTATACCCCTGAGCTGTTTATAAATAGGTAGCAGCATTGAAAGATTTATCATTTCAGGAGGTTTATAAATAGGCACATAATGTTTTCCCCTACATGAATAACACATTTTCAGTGTTCTATATTACAGCTTGAAAATCATGTCATACTCATTAGTGTACATTAAGCCACAGGACTTTGGCTCTTATCTGAGTTAATTAGTGAGAAGAAAAAAAACCCCCATAGTACATTAGAGCTGGTAAAAAAAAAAGAAGAGGCATGGAAGGACAAAAAAAAAAAGAAAACTCATTTTCAGTTGTGACTAATGTATTCATTGAGTTCCATATATAATACATGGAAACACAAATATATATATTCCTATAGTGTGTACTATTAGCTTGACTCTGATAGAATTTTTTTTGTTTGTTTGTCTAAAATCTGTTTGGAAACAATACAGCTCAACATGTTAGTTTTCCAAACTAATTTTCAGGCAATGCCTTTTAATTAATTTGTGGCTTTGAGTGCATTCAGATTTCACACAAAGTCCTGTCTGTTCTCTGAAGACTATGGTCCCTAGGTCACTTCTGAAGGCTCACTTTCTCTTGCCTCCCAAGGGAAGATAATCCAAACTTGATCCTTAGAGACCCCAGCACCCCTTACACATCTGCATGGTTTTGGCAGGTCTCTGGACATCCTTTTCTGACCAGCTGAACACACTGAGGAAATGAACGTGGATTTAGACCCTACTATCCTGCTGTAATGCTGATAAAACGAGTAACATGGCATAAAGGGACTCGACTCTTCTGGAAGGCCACAAAAAGCCACAGGCTGGCAGCCTGTCATCAGAACAAAGGAAAAATGGCACCAAAATACATTTAGCTGCAAGTACAAAGCAAGAACCTGGGTTTGCATTTTAGAGACTGCAGCTGCTCTTACAGAGACACTGAAGTAAGTCTCAACTGTTTTACATCTTGTTTTGCTGGAGTTTTCTCTACAGATATCACAGCTCCGTGGCAATTCTTGCAGGCTCTGGCATTGCTTTGAAATAGAGTACATCTTGTCTGAGAATTCAAATGTGACTTTGTTCTTGCTTAAGCTGGGATCTGCAATGATGACAATGAGTCAGACTGGGGTTTGACAAGGGCGTTTTCCCACTGAGGTTGATTTGCTGTAATGGCTATTGATTCAACAGACTGTAACTTGGAAGAAAGGAGGAGCTGTGAATGGAGCTGGGCTGGAGGAATTAAATTACCCTAATGTAACTTCTAATGGACCTACCAGCAGTGTCCACTCCTTCCAGAAGGCCCTGAAAACAGCTCAGTCCATAATTTCAGGCATTATCACAGGCAGTTGCATTGCTAATGCTGTGTATTGATAAAAGGATAAATGCTATTCTTCCTCTCAGTGTCAGGAGGGCTGGGTATCACATTAATGGCATAGATAGCTGAAGTTCTGTCCTTGAAATAGTCATGGCTTTCAATTTCTTTCTCAGCATGTGTTTAAATATTCCCAAGAGCCCCAAACTGCCTCCAGTTGCTTCCTGTTTAAATAAAAGATGATTCCTCTTTTTATTCTGTGGAATCCATTCAAAAGAAAAGGTCATGCCCAAAGGGAGAAAGCAATTTCCTTATTCTTCATTTCAGAGCCCTAGGGATTTGTAATTTAAGTTTCCCAGAACTGTCTCAATTTTTTTTTTAATTGATATTCTTTGTTAATTTTTCTTTTTAGATGTGAGGGACAGGGGGGTTGGGATAGTGGTGTCATGTTTGTCTAGTCCTAAAGCAAACCCAGCATTTACAGTTGTTAAACCCTTGGCAGCTCAGAAATGCAGTGTGATGGAGATATCCTCAGATTAGGTAGATGGATAATTAAAATAAGTCTCTTAACTTTGCTTCAGATGGTGTCTGACACTAGCAATTCCAAACGCACCTTTCTTTCTCACTTAAAAGGGGAGTATTTCACAGGCAGGTATTAATGTTTAATAGTAAGTGTTCAGGGTGACTGCAGGGTTTTGCCTTTTCTTTTTCTGAAGATTTTACAAAATTTTTGTCTGAAAATTGATGTAATCTGACCATTGGCCTGATGGGGGAAAATTATTCCAGCAGCCCCCAATGATATTTTGAAAGAAGGTTATTTTCCTGATGATGTAATAGTAAACAAAACATAAATGGATCTAAGTCCATTTATTTCTACAGAATTTTAATCTTAGGAGTCTAAACAGCATCTTAAAATTATTAGATTCAATTTTTTTTTTACTTTTGGAGAATAGATAATAGACTTCTCTTACAAGAGGGGAAGAGCTACTAGTATAAATTACAATATATAATTATTTCTTTAAGAGTTAATTTTAATATTTAGTAGTGTTCAACTGATTTTAAAAACTCACAGTCAGGAAACTGGTATCTTTGTCTGGAATCTGATTAATTTTTATTTATTTGCATTTTACATTTGCTAGTTAGTAAGGAGGAGTACTTGCTAAATTACTCAGTACTGCCAGGCTAAAAGTATGCCCAATGTCTTTAGGTTTCTTTTATTTTCTTTACAGCCTCCTTTCCCCCTCCTTACACAAACTTTGTCTAGCTAGATTTCTGGAAATAGTCTGCCTGGCAAGATGAGGAACACTGTTGGGACTCCCCATCACCCACTTGATTGCCTCTAATTGGCTTTGGGGAGTCACCAACCCTCCCTTCCCTTGCCTCTCCCTGACCTTCTTCCACCCAAGCACACTCCAGGCTGTGAAATTAGTTCTCCCCCTCTATCTATCCTTCCCAAAGGCTGTCCCAAGAAGTATAAGGCCAAAATTCACATGCAGTCCCATCTACTTGGATCTTACTTGTCACAACATGCCTTGCAATAGCTCACAGCATAATTTGGAGTTTGGATACTTCCTGAGCTGATGAAGGTTTGGTGGATGCCCGGTGTTGTCCAGGTTTAGTTAGGCACAGGAATTGTTTAGTGCAGCTATTCTAGCATTCTGATAGGAGGGGCTGCAAAACAAACTGGCCAAACTGGTTCAGAACAATCATTAAAAGCTGGGGTTTCAAGCTGATATAAGTGAACAAGCTTAATGAATATTTACAAATAAAAAACTGGTTTAGAACTGTCTAGATAAGCTCATACATAATTCAATAATCAGAGATGAGAACCAAAGATCTGCAATCTACTTTCCTTCATGTAGCATTAAGGGTATACATTTTTATAAGTAGGCCATCACCTATTCCTATCCCATACAACTTCAGACTGATTACCTCCTACATTTATTATTCATAAGTAACAAATAAAAACTATGGATTAACCATTTTAAGAGCATGGTTAATTTGTGAACTTTCTGCCTGGCTTTTCACATTTCTTTTTTGTAAGGGATAACACTGTGAGTGGATGACTGAATCATTTTGACAGTAGAGCTAATAATGGAGCATGAGACTATGATAAAAACATCCCTTATAAATAATCATGGAGGTTAAAAAACAAAACAAAACAAAACAGAAAAATCATGGGTGCTAAAAGCCCTAAAGCTTTTTGGCATACAAAGTATATGACATACTTGAGAGGAATCTTTGTGGGCAGTGCATAATGTGAGTACACAACCACAGCAAACCACACTGGTAGTCTCTGTTCACAGAGACACTGTGGATCACCCTTCCCTGACTGTGTGCCTGATGCTGTCTGAAGTCATGTGTGAGAAATTGTTCTATTAAGCGGAACAAAATTTCACAAGGGTGCCATCGTGGCTATATAATGTTCTTAATCTATGATTTTTGCTGCTTGGCTTGAATGGATGCAGTCTGGGGTGGGGCATGTGTGTGTGAAAAAGATAATAGGAAGGATGACAAGTCACAGAATGCACTAAGGATTAAAAAAAGACTATTGCTATTTCGTACAAGGTACTAGATGTGACCTCTCGAGCAAATGGAGAAGCTAAATGTTCAACCACTCTTTCTAAATTTTCATTTTATGCATGCATAATTAAGTGTAATTACAAACCCATTTGTACACCTAGAAGAGTATTTAAATTAACATGAAAAACCTGCATATGTACATTGAGAGTCTGCTTTACAAACCTGAATAAAATATCACCACGTGGACGAACCTTTTTCCAGAACCGACTTAACAAATGTGCTCAGAAGTAAAAATATGTGTCTGACCCATAAATCTGTGTCCTCTTTCAACAACAGGTGCAAACCTGGTAGAAAATTGCCAGTCTGAGGAACAAACCAAACCAAAGGAGGCATTGCCCTTTCCCGGCTGCTACCTTTGCTATGAACAAAATGTTCAAAGATACAAACCAAGCTGTTATAAAACTTTAGACTAAAGAATGCGCAGCAGGTGGCAACATATGTGTCCAGTTAGTTCCAGCCAAAACAGTCTAATTTGCAGAAAAGGATACAGAATTTCACCGTGACTCAGCTGAGGGGGTGATTCAAAGAGAAAAGATGCTCTAGCTCAAGTGCTGGAGAGAATAGCTATTAATTAAATAGAATTTCTAGACTCTCTCAATTTGTTTGGTTTACAATAATTCACTTTATACTCTGAACTTCGTCTGTTTGGGGCTCAGTTTCCTTTGGGAGTTACTCTTCTTCTGATTCTCCATTTCCAGAAACATTAAATTAAGAATATTTGTCTAGTTTAAAGCTTATGAAAGAATAAATTAATTAGGCTAACACAAAATAATGAAATATATCTGCCATTGTAATAAACAGAAGATTTAATTATTTTTTAATACGTCCAGTCTCCCTCTAGTGGTGACTTAATCACTGCTTGAATCAGTCACATCTCTAATTGCAATGTGATTGTCTTATCTGAATTACTAATTTTGATGACATTATATCAAAAGCAATTGTTCTGACCAACAACTAATGTCAATTACATGTTGAATAAAGAAAATAAGCATGAAGGAAGCAGCAGCTTCTAGAAGGCAACAGTCAAAATAACAAACAACCTATTAGAATAGTGCCCATGACTGAAAGCTATTACTACCTGCTGGGTATGTGGCTGGATTTTTGTGATTTTTCTTTAATTATGTTTTCAGTTACAAGCACTATCACAGTTATGAAGTTATTTTTTTGGTTTGCATCAAAACTAACACAGGCCTAATAGTGCTTTAAAGGTCACGTGGATAGGGCTGATTACTGAAACCACATAGTTCAAACAAGTGATTAAATTTCATTAGACAGAATATAAATGAATATTAAGCTTGTACTTAATGCTGAAAAAGAATATTTTCCTACATCAGCTCATCAACAACTAGTGGAATGATTCAGGAAATCATAATTTCTTCTGCTAAAATTGTCCTAGTGAGGTAAGGAGCAAGAAAAGATGAACCAGTAGCTACTGTTGAAAACACTATGAATTTAAAGTTTTTATTTTTTAGGGGGAAGAATTAATTTTGGGAAACCTTCTTGCACAAATGCAACACCAATGGCCAGTTTTCACTAAAAAGAAACTGCAGTCTACCTCTTGTCTGAAACGAAACCAAACTCAATCAAGGCAAACTAGAAAGCAAACCTGAGGTTCATAAATTAGGGGTATTTCTTCGGTGGGCCTCAATTATTACAAAACCCTATTTTTCATGAAGTTCATATTTTGATAGACAATTTCCAATAGGCATGTGTATTGAAAAAGCTTTTCATTCTGAGCTCTTGACATCTCAGGTATGTTTACTGGCTGTAGTAATAATGGATAGCTCTTATATAAGCACTTTTAATCACTGTCTTCTGAAGAAATTCATGAAAGTGATCAGAATATTTGTTTGTTTCATCTGGAATATGAACAAACAAAGAGAACAAATTTACCAAATATCTGGTATCTGATTGGTAATAAACCCCAGGAATTTTAAGGGGCTAAACTATTTCTTTTTTTTTTTCTTTTTTTCTTTTTTTTTCTTTTTTTTTCAAACATGCTCAGGAAAACCAAACTGATGAGCAAAAAGATGCAGGCATCTTGAAGTGACTGTTTTACTAATTCAAATGTTATATTTTTAATTATAATAAATGCTCTTAGGAGGACTAAGCCTCCAGCAAAAGTTTCAGACTGAAGAAAGCCCCTACATTTTTTTGCTTTTGATTACATCAAGAAAACATCAATTAAAAAAATATCTTTTAGAACAAATGAAAACTAATTTTCCTTTGTGATTTTTCAGAAATCTGAAATTCTGCCAGTTATTTGCAAAGCTGTACCCACATGTGAAACCAAATACTACTGAAAGATAAGTAATGTGGCTACTTGTACCAGCATTTCTACTTTATAAGGTGAGTCTTGTCAAGAGTTTGTGCATAGGAAGTGCTAATTAATATTTATTTATGTATTTATACAGTTTTTTATTTATTTTTAAGAAAGGCAACATTTAAGAGGCACAGGCTCCATTTTAAATAAGTGCAGTTTCTTTTCTCAAGGTAAAGAAGATTAGGTGCACAGATTTAAGATACCAAATGTCACTCCAGTGAGCATACATTAGCTCAATAGATTGTGTTTTTGAGACTGGATATTTAAGCAATTATTAAAAAAAACCCCAGTTTAGTAGTTTCTTAAGGATCATTAACAACTAGATAAATTCAAATTGAGTTCAAAAAAGAAAAAAAAAGTAACAATATTACTTAAATAATTTTAAACCACTCATTAAGAATATGGGAGTCAAGGAACTGAAAAAAGCTTTGAACAGTGTATCCTATCTTCTGCTAGATTTTGTCACCTTTCCCCTTTTTCAAACTCACCCAATTCCTTTTATAATATTGAGATAAGCAAAGTATTGCTGAACTCAGTTTTGGAGCCTGGCCTTCATGGCAGTAACAAGGTACTCAGTGTATTTATTAGAAATACAAAGTTAGCAAACAAATGCTGAATTTCCTGCTTTCATTCTGCATATTAAGAAAGTAGCAAGTGCTGCATTTTTCAAGACTCCCTATCCAGGAGGTTGTTAAGGTGACATTACTATCTTTTTTTTTGTGTGTATTGAAAATAGTATAAACAGACTAGCATGGACAAGCAAGGAAGGTGTAAGAAGAAACATATAAGACTTGTCCTCCCTGACTATCCTTTCATCTTATCCTAATCATGTTTTTCACTTTCCCTTCTTACTTCTTCATGCTGAACACTGATAAGGGAAAACTCAGCCCAAAGCTAATATACCATTTTAAAGATAATGATTTTGAGTATCAAATATTTGGCCTGCACTTCTGGAATAGCAGACAGATCACTTTTTTTTTGTGCTGCCCTTGTTTATTGGAAACCAACTTGTACTTTATCTTCTCAGCCACAATCATGTATAATGTCTTGCGTAGCAGAATCTAGTTTTGATTATTAAATTATACATTTAGAGTTGCATTCTTATTGAATTTCCAGGTTAACTTTTGTGTTGTGACTGCCTGTTTTAGTTATGACTGCAGTAGGTAACTGAATGTCTCTGTTCTGACATAATGTAATACGTAAATAGGGAAATTACAAAAAAAAAATCCATTTGCAAAAAATAGCAATCTTACCCTAGCAGGCTATGTTTTGGAAAGACTGTGATGTTAGCAAAGCAGAATCTGAAACTTAACTGGCAATGCATCATTCATTCTTGCCCGAGACATTCTTCCTGAGAAAATCCTGCCATCAGTCTTTTTATATAATGGGACATAAAAAATAAAGCAATATATTGTAACTCAATGGTCAATCTTTGCAAGCTCCCTGACAAGGTACATTGTCAGACATCTGAAAGTCTGTGCTGGGGGATGCTGAAAAAACCCTATAAACTGAAATGTGGAGAAGAAGAATGGAGACATAACATTAAGAAACACTCCAGAATAATAGTGTATAAATTCTGTATGACTCAACAGCTGTACAGGTAGAGAAAACCCAGCATGACATCGGCTGATTTAAGAAAACTTGAAGGCAGAATTAATCATTGATGTGGCTATTTCTGGAAATGAAAGGGATTTTGAAAGGGAAGAAAATGTGAAAACCATACAGTTTGAGTGACTGTACCATAAAATAAGATTTCTCTTGGTAATTTAGCAGTAAAAATAAAATATGGCCAGCTCTAGCATCTAACAAGAATGTGTTGGACACAGAAATTGTCTGGATTTACATATGATGCTTGCCAAGTCTATCATTCTTGGAAATCCCGCCTGCATTCCTGTTTCTCTAAAGGGAATTCATTGTTCATTTGTTTGCTTCAAAAAATGAATATGAACAAAATTTATGTCCTTATGGGAGGATGCATACTGTAGCCCAAAGTGACAGTGCAAGCAACCTCTCGTACCTTTCCTCACAAAGTCAAAGAGTAGAGACTGTCATTAGCAATCACAGTAGAGAACTTCACCTGTGTTTCTGTCATTGACAACTGGATCTTCCACATTTCAGGTAATGACTGCATTGAAAAAAAAAAAAAAGAATCAATTAAAAGACAAATAGAAAGTAGAATAAGGCAAAACAACTAATAGAAAAGAATTACAAGATAAAATTCGGTGTAGACATGATAATTTGGACAGAAGCTACCCAGGAGCAAAACATGCAAGGTGTGGTTATGAGGGGAACTTCCCAGCAAAGAGGCAGGAAAACAGCTTGAGATACAGGAGTCAGTCAAATGCAGTTTTTTACCTGAAGGATCACTAGGAAAGAGACTTGCCCACACCTGGAGTTATGACTATATCTGAAGCAGACTTGGCAGGAGTGTTAAGAGAAAGAACCTGAACTGAGTTTCCAGAATCTTTGATGTAGATGTGACAGGTACTCATTTAAAAAGCTCTTTCTTAGGGACCTGAAGCAGCACAGAACTACCAACTCCTAATAACTTGTACAGATCCTAAAAAATACTGCGGGCTGATTCTGGTCTCAGTCTCCAAATTGTACAGCCAGAAATGTCTGCTGCCTTTGAAATCTTATGGACCTCAGCAAAAAGTTTCTATTTAGCACTCCTCTCTCAAGGTAAACTACTAGTCCTGCTTGATGGTAACCACCTGTATTATGACAGACAGAACCATCTGATGAAGTATGTGGGGGAACAGGTTTTAAATTCATCAAAAGTTGAGTGCCTAACTTTCTAATTTTATCCCTCTCTCTGTGCTTACAAGTTAAGCAGGTTTAACACTGATCAGAGGTATCCAGGGTGATAACTGCCTGCAGCAAAAAATACCAAGGCAAACTAAAACAAAAAAATCCTCCAAACCTTCAGCCAACCCTTCTCCCTCCTCAGCTATTGAGCAGGTTGCTGTTTTTTTCCTGAACTGACGCCCCTGCATATTAAGAATAGAGCCATTGCCTTTGGTGTGTGAAATGGAGTGGCATAAAGTTCTGGCTGCTGTGACTCATATTTGTTTGTCCTCATACAGCTTGGATTGCCTGCTGGCACCCTGGATTGCAGGAACATACACATGGTGCATCCGTGGAGCGATGTCTGTTTCCTCAGACAAAGAACTGAACACTGTGTGACAGCAGGCCCACCCCTCTGGAGATTGGAGAGTGCAAATCTTTTCTCATGATGAGATCCATGGATGATTTCATGGGAGAGGACAATGAAAGGAAACATTTCAGCAAACCCACAGTAAAATGCTCTTTCTAGAGAAGAGACTGTGAATGAAAAATTAATATCTGTGTTAGTAATTTCTAATGCTGTAGATTTAGGGCAGAACTGCAGCTGCTGACATTTTTATAATGTTTTGCAACAGCCATACATTTTTATATTCAAGTTTTTGTTAATGAAAAGTTATGGGAAGACTGCTACATGAGAATAATTTTTTAAAAAAAACCTTTTTGAAGACTTCTTTTGTGAGAGAAATTTGTTTTGACCTATTACTCTGGAGGTGTTGACACTTAAAGTTTATTTTCTTCATCAAATTGTGCTCTCAGTAAAACTGTACAACAACTATGCAGGGCTCTGTGCTTCCTTTCCTGTGCTGCCCACTTATCGCCCTGACCCCTGCAAACTGCTGTTATACAGCATAAGCTGAATTTCTTGACACACGTTTGAGAGATATGTTACTTCTGCATAATTTACACATGGATAAGGAACAATGCAAATTTGGATCAGCTAAAACTAAGAACATAATCCAAAAGGGTATGTTGGTCTCTGTCATTTAAACTTTGGCCATCACATTGGCAGGTGTTGGTGAAGCACCTGAGCAGACTGCAGAGACGTGTACAGCAATGTGCAACACCAGGAGCCAGCAAGTTTTCTGCTGGGTTCCAGGTAGCAGAATTGCTGTTTTCTGTTGGATCAAAATACTGGAAGTGTTTAATAAGGGAGGAGAAATGGAGGAATTAGTTCCTGTTCTGACACTGAATTTATGCAGCTCAAGGGATTGTTCCCTTACACTGAAACTGGGAGCTGAAACTGGCTTTCATTTCTGTCTGCAGCAGTAGCTCTCCAGTCCCAGCTTCAGCTTACCTGAATCTCACTTGGAACTGGAATTTGCTGTCTCCAATGCGAGGACTGATTAGCTAAAACTGCTTTTGATTGCTATATGAGGCAGATAGCTCTTTTTTTCCCCTGCCAAGCTGGGCATCCAGAGATCCAAGATCTGTTTATTTTACAGGTAGCATGCTGTTTTGCTCCTGTGCAAGGAAATAACAACCACAACAGTAGGAAATGAATGATAGTGTAGCTACTGCCTACAAATCAGTGATACTGTGTTGTTCAAATTAAAATAGTTATTCTTTGGCAATTCTATTTAATACTGAGCCTATGTGTTCATTGGGCATTATTACATTTCTACAGACTTATTGGAAAATTTAGCAACATAATTTTCCTGATACACACTATCTTACAAATCACCATGTGGACAGGTTTTTTTTTGTTTTTTTGTTTTTTTTTTTTCTGAACAAGTTTAGAACAGAAACTCCTAAATAGCACTTCTATTCTGGAAAGTTTTAGTAATTTCTTTTATGTTTGAATCTCTGACCACTTTCTCAAATGTTGAAATTTTGGAAAAAATGAGGAATATGAGCAGACAGCAGACAGACACCTCAAAAGGCAGACAGCATGATCACATAAACACTGTTTTCTTAGAAGACAAAATTATATTGCAACGCTAGGAGTCTAGTTATCTGAGATTTCTCATCCATAACTCTGGGGTAAAAGAAATTGTGACTTCTTGGTTTTTAAAAGTCTGTTTCTAAGAAGCCTTTGCTTAATAACCTTGCTGATCACTAATGGAAAATAGACTATTCAAAAATCTTCTGACACAAACTAGTATCTTCTGAAAACTGCATTTGTGAATTGTTATTAACAACATTACTTGCACCATTTCATTGATAGGCCTGTGATACCATCACCAAAATATGATGGGCTCTCGGCCAAATTTTTCTTCCTTGACTGTGGAGCAATGGCTTTTTGGCTTCTAGTAATCACTCCAAGTTCTCTTACTTTTTGTTTGCATTTTCCTCCTACTCAATATTACTCATACTTGTCCTCAGTTTTGGGAAATTAGTTGTTTAGAAGAGCTGATTAGGACTGTCTTCTCTTTAATTATCTATTGAATAGAACCAGATCCTGATTTACACATTGTATCCAATCACTTACTTAAACAGTTAAACTTTGTCCATCTTAGCAGTAAGCAAAATAAACCATTACTTAGTACCAGATAATTTATATAGGAAAGCATGTTCTATAACTTTTAGAAACTGTGATGCTGTGCCGTATAGCCTTCACTTCCTGAACAGAACATAATTCATTTTCTATAAATGATAAGAAGGTATTGTGGAGTTTTCTGGTGTAGTTGTTTGACCTGCTGCAGACCTTCCATGACCACCATCTCCTGAACTAAGTCATCCAGTCCCCAAAACCCACGAATATTTTGTCACATCTCCATGCTTAATCCCACCGTGTCCTTAAAACTTGTAGGCAAATATTTAAAAATTCCAATCACTTGAAACATGCTTACTATAACGTACTTTTCCAACTACAACACACTTCTGCTTTCCAAGAAACTTCTGTCGGTTTTATCGTTAACATGTGAGCATAAAAAGAATTTCTTCACCTTACTTCTGCCATAGTTTAATAAATTTAAAAAAAAAAAAAAGTTTGTAATACATTGATTTTTATCATCCCTGTTGATAAAAATATTATTATTGCCATCACTATTGATCAAGTCTTCCAGACTACTTCATTTTGCCATTGACCAGGGACTAGTACTAGTCTGTACTCCTTATTTATAAGCCTCCACTTATATGATTTTTTTGAGAAAAATTCCCCAAACTCCAATATATACTCAACAGTCCACTGCTTTCTCACTCATGAAGTGTAAGTATCTCCAGGGAAGTCAGCAGAATCCTGTTTAACATTCTGAAGACTGTAGTTTACATAATTCCACATGGTATCTCTTTTAGGAAGAATGTTGCAATTGCTGTAAGAGCTTCCCAAACTTATTGTTGCAGATTTATTTTTACTCCAGTGAAATGTTGCACCATTTACTCTCCATGTGACTTCTGCTGATGTCTATCCTAAGAGCCTGAGGTAACAGGGCTTTCCACAGTTCCCAAACTATATTCACTATAACACTAAAACTGATCGAACTGCACTGGAAAATAAAAAAGACTGATTTCCTCAGCTTAGTTCTATTGAGAAACTATTCCAGAAAATGGCTCCTCAGACAGTTGCCATCTAATTTTCAGCTCTATTCTTGAGTATACAGAACTTAATATTCTTCATTCTTCCCAGTATGCAGTGATGCACGACAATGTATCTCTCTTGCAAGGACATTGAAACACCTCTCTTGGATGCTACTCGCTCCATTCCATCAGGATTATTATCACGTACAGACTTTGTAGCCTTCAATTCCTTCAGGGACTTCTTGTTTGGTATCTGACTCACTGAGTAGACGGTAGTGCTGCTGCACTTAAAACAGAGTTGAAGGCAGCCTGATTTTCATTCTCTTTTGGTCACCAGGAAACTCGCTCAGTTTCTTAGCAATTCCAGTCTGGTGTTTTTCCCCAAAAATCTCTGCTTACTTAAGTGTGAAATGGCATAAAAAAATAACTGCTTGTAGACAATATGCATTTTTCCTACTATATGTTGGCTAGATTACATCTGATGTGTTGAAAGGAAGAACACATGAAATTGTCTCTGAACATACACAGGTGAAGTAAAGGTCCTCTCTTAAACTCTTAAGCCCAGATATTTGCTGAATTTTGTGTAGTTAGATACTTGCAAGAAACATCAGATTAAAGCTATTTTCTTGATTGCAGTGAAAGATTTACCACTAAGGATAAAATTTGTATTACCTGGTTTTGAATATCTAAACCCTTGGCTTTTTTTTTTTCCTTGTTAGTTACATATGTCACTTATATAAGACAGAAGTGGAAAGAGAGCATTCCACTTATGATATATACTTACTTTAGATACTTTATGGAAATGTTTTTGTCTCATTTTACTGCACAAACAGCCTATACTACTAGCTTTAGTTAGATTTTTATTCTTTAGATGTGCCTTAATTAATTCTTAAAACTTTTCAGGCTCTACCATAAATTTTGACTCCTTAATTTCCATAGATGGCATTTCATACTGGTATTTTCTGAGAACAAAACACCACCCACACAGAAAACAAAAGACCTGTGTGGCCTGAGAATTGGTTTTGCACTAGGGTTTTGCAAAGAGGAGGAGCCAGACTACTGACATTAAATGAGCTGAAACCAAGAGGCAGAGATCATAAGTGAGAGAAGAAAGCTGCTCCTCATCAACAGGACATATTCATTTTTATCTTACCTCTGGCTTCTAGACCTGGATTTTCTGCTTGTTTTGTCTTAACAAAGTATTACAGACTGTGATACTCATTACTTTCCAGGTACCAGTGATTTCATTGGATGTACTTGTGTCATCAGGGTAATAGAGTGTATATGAACATGAATAATGTTCCAGAATTCATTGTGAATTTTCTAAATTCCCTTAATTCTATGCCATTAATTTTCCCATTACAAAAATCTGACGGATCACAGCTTGACAATCTGCTTTCTTTCAACAAAGGGACAGTGATATATATCAAATAATTTCTGTGACTGACTAATTGAAAAATACAGATTATTCAGAGAACAGACATTTTCTTAAATTTACCAAAACCTTAGCACTAGCAATTGTGACCGTTTCCAAACCCCTTTCTGTGTACAACGTTAAACAAGTCATTGATTTCTCTAGTGCTTCAGATTTATATGAGTTGGATAATAATATTTTCTTTGAAACACACTTCAAGCCATACAGATGAAAAACATTAGATAAACAGCAGCTATTATCATTGTTGTTATTAAAACCTTGCTGACAAGGCACAGCTAACAGGGCAATTCCTGCAAGATCTCAAGATAGAGTTTTGTGCCTTTTGCAGGCATGATTTTATACTTGATGCCCTAACTCACTTAACATAAAAAATAAGCAAGATAATGTAATTGTTCTCTGCTCTACCTGGTCTGACTTTTAACAAGATGGCTCCTGGGGACAACAGCTTGCGATATTTTAATAAAAATTTGGAACAGCTACATGTACTGCATTCCAAGCTCTCCTCCTTGTATAGTTTATCTCCAAAACCACCTTGGAGCAAACTCCACTTGTTTACTTCAGTGGAAGATTTTCCACTAGGCATGTAAACTCATCCAACCTATCTCTCCCTAGTGTTTATATTTAAAAATACCTAATCCATCTCTGCCAGCAAATTCGAGGAAGAGAATAAGTGTAGGCTATCCAAGGCTAAGTAAACAAAAAAATCATCAAGGTTTTGGAAAAACTTGTTAGTTCATTTTCTTCAGAAGAATAAGAAAGAATAAGCAAAGTAGTGAGTGAAACCTGGGTTCCTAACTTAGTGTCCCCTGTTCTCACCAGGTTGCCTCTGGTTCTGGTTAAACCCTTCGCCATTGCAATAACTTCCTCCCTTAAATCTGAATGGTAAAAAGATTGGCAGGGCTGTGGCTATCCTGGATCCATGGTAAGAAAATATTTGGACTCCAGGAGAGTGGTGAACTCATTGTTGAAGGAGCAGCTGAATATTTTTGTTTCCTGAGAAAATGAAGCTGAAAGCAGCCATAGATCCTCACTAAATCACACCCAGTACAGTGCTGAAGGCCATGTTCTTCAAGTGTATAAAGGACCTAGCTTCTTCATCTAGATGTTCTATTGGAGGACCTTTGTTTAATCCACTGCACCACTTCAAAATCCGCATTGCAACCACAAACCCCATTCCAGACACCTAGAGCCCGTGATCCCCATTGATCACACATCTGTTACAGGTATATGCAATCTCTGAGGAAAGGATTAAATTGCTTTTTCTTTCTCTTTTGTTCTGCTTACCAATACTGTATTGCTAAAACCTTACTGGCTAGAAGTAGTGTGTATTAATAGCACAATGTTTAGTAGGATGGAGTTATGGAAAAATGATGCTGATATAAAATATTTATCTTTCCATCAAAAAAAAAAAAAAGTGTATGGGTATTTAAAAAAACCCCACAAATATTCTCTAAAATAATTTACTAAGTAGACTGTAAACTTTTAACAGATGAATGTGAATTGGTTCAGCTTTTGTGCTCAGATGTTGACATGTTAGATTGAAGTGCACCTGCTCTTACAGCTAGTCAGCCTGACTGCTGCTTCCCTGAAGGGAGAAAAGTGACATGAGATCCCAGAGTGCAGCTGAAATATTAGTCAAAGGCTGACAAGTATCTGAACAGTTTGCTGAGGCATGTAGAGATGGCTTCCTCCCAGGGGAGCTGTGACCTTGGCCCTCGTATTGTATCTGCATTAGTACAAATCTGGCAATATTCAAGAGAATTAAAAGCCTTCAGGCTTCCTGTGCATAACTAACTTGTTGCCCAGTCAAGAAAAAGACCTCAAAAATAATTATCTTATTCCTAACCTCCCACGGTAGACACAATAAACAAAAAATTATATTGAAGTTACTACTGATCATTGAAGCCTACTAGCAATACCACCTTTTAACCATGTTCAGACTTCAGGATATATTTGTCATATGCAGTACTCTTGGCTATGACAGAGCGATGTTTGCCTTAGGGTTGTGACAAAGATCTGTGGGTAAAAATAAACAAACCCAACTGTATTGCTCCAGTCCTTTCTTTCAGGATGTTTCTAGAGTATGGTGACAAGTGACGGCTTTTTCCCCTTTCCAGAACATTATTTACTAATATTACCAAATAAGACAGTAAGAGAAGGAAGACCCTGAACTAATTACATAATAATCCTGAACTGAATGCTTTCAGTCATGGGCACAGGGTCATGCATCAATATTTGGTAATAAGGATTTTTGTTTAGGTTCAATACCACAACATACATTCAGAATTGCTTAAGAAATGAGTAGACAGACTGTTCTGATCAGGTACACCCTGAGCCTAAGAGAGTTGAGAAACTGAAGTCCAACAAAGATGTGATTAGGAGATCACTCCTAAGTCATGGCTTCTCACATGTGTGGCCAAAAATGCCCCACCTATCATTCTGATATGGAGTCCTGCCACACTCAGCTCTGTTATTGTAGTAACAGGGCAGCACAGATGTAAAGGGACAATGCACATGATGACACTCAAAATCCAAAAGCACCCATGGAAAACAATAAAATCATAAAGGCAGCAGCCTTCAACTTCAAACTAGGAGTTAAATAACATTCCTTTAGGATCTCACTTCTTTGATGTGATTCTCTTTTCTCATGCTTTTTGTCTGAGCCTTTTGGATTCAATAGAGAAATTAAGTCTGATGGCTAATAGTATTTCTATTTATTATGTTTTTCTCTGGAAGTCTTCTCTGGAAACAGATGCCTAGGAAGGATCTTCTGGTTGTATTCTTATCCTTGGAACTGTCTGTAGGATTTGGTACCACTGACCTCTGGATAGTTGTCTGTGCCAGGATATGGAGTCAGCTCCTCAGCTGTTGTAGGCACTATGTCTGATTATCCCATACATTAAAGCCCCAGAATTCATCTCAAAAAGCAGCTAAGATTTCTGCCTCTGTTTTTGTTGGAAGACTGTTTTAAAACATCATTGTTCTGACTATTTTAACTTCCAGAGTAATTTCTTCCTGCACAACTTATACCAGGGTATTGTAGTGCTAGCATTGTTCTTTAGCTTAAAATAGCTCTTCTGAATCTCTTCTTGCCCTGTACAACAAATACCGCTCCTCTCAGTTTTGTTTTCTTAGTCTAAACTCCTGTCAGACAAACCCTCTACTCCCTCACTACCCTGGCAGTCCCTCTCTAACTCTGCTCCAGTCTGTGTTTATCGTTCTGGAACACAGATGAACAGAATTATCTTGATCTCTTGCACAACAGCTTTAATGCTTCCTTGTTTCTTTTGATGTTTTATTTCTCAATATGTCTTAGGAACACATTATTTTTGGGTGGTTACATCAGACTGGCTCCAAACCACTCCCTTTCAAAACTCAAAACCTTAGAGGTGAGGACCCTTTTTGTTTGGCTGTTTTCTCTTGTTTGTCTGGGGTTTTTGCTTACTGTTTTAATAGATGGACAGCTGTCTACCATAATTCAGCATCTGGCTGATGTTTTTTGGATGTTTCTTTATAATGGAATTATTTGGTATTAAGGAAAAAGAGTTTAAAATATAAATGTAAGGTTCCTGAATGTTTAAGTAAGTGTCTTCCTTGCCTTAGTATCTTTTACTGTCTAATGGTGAGGCATCTAAGCTAACTCTCTAGACTCTTTTTATCATCAATGGAGAGGAACAAGCACCTCTAGCATGTGATTTAGCTCATTCCAAAATAGATAACTAGAGCAAGATAGAGATATTGCTCTTTGGAGATTGTCTGTCTCTCCCCGTAGATGATAAAGGGAGCCTAGACAACTGTTTCAGATGTTTAAATTGTGTGTGGCTAAAGTAGTAAGAGATGAATCTTACCCTAAGTAATTCAGGATAGTGAAAAGCTGTTTCAAAAGAGCTTTAGATTTGCTGGCATCTATATTGGTGATAAAATTTGCATTTCAAGCTCATTGGGAAACATTGGACATATCTACCTATTAAGTGTAACAGATTAGATACATATAGGACAGTTTCAGTAATTTAAATAGGCCCAGTTTAAAAAAAAATAAAAAATGAACAAACCATCTGCATATGTCAAAGTTTTTTATGCTTACTGAGTTGCTCTGACAGTCCTGGAGATCCACACATACACCACATAGCTATGAATTCTGACCTAGATCCTAGGACTATAAATATGTTTATTTATCTGAAAAAGACTGCTCACTCATGAAAAGTTGCTGGTGAATGCAAGTGCTCTCAAGATTTGGGCAATAATTCACTGCAAAGTTACAAATATATTATGCAGTATTGCAACAATGCCCTTCCTATTTAGTACATGATATGTTGGATTAGACACAAATATTTTAGCACAGGTCCTTCTGTTGTTTAATTTCCATTTTATTATTTCATTTTTTTTGTCTCGAATGAAGTTGATACATGCATTCGTATTACCACTTCCAAACAGCATAAGATTAAATCAAAGGGTTTACCTAAAACATGTTAGAGTTTGATATGTCATCTATAGACAGTTTTCAGTAAGTTTAAGATTGCTGGTTAAAAGGTGCCCTGCTACATTTATTTTTAGTAGGTAATGAAGAACTTCACATTTTGTTCCTTGAATGTGAAAAGACATTTAAAATTTACACCCCTTTTTGTTGTGCTGAGACACACTTTCCATTCTGCCTCCTGAACATGAAGAAAACATGAAGCCCAGTGAACAATTCAGTTGTTAAATCTGAGATCACCTTTTGTCTTTCACTCCAAGCCACCCGAATCCTTCCACAAATAAGTGTAAAAATAAAATTGAGAGAGCTATTTCCACCTTTCTGTTACAGGAAATCTTGCTGAGACTAATCTGCTTTTTAGAAGGTTTACTTTTAAATAGGATTTCCTCTCACTGCATGTACACACACTGAGTCAGGAAGCTCCAGTCTGAGTCAATGCTAAATGCATTTGGTTTTCAATCTGAGTCGGCTTGCAAATGATGGAACCAATGATTCATAATTTCCATCCTGACCTTGTTTACTTTATATTCACACTGTGGCAGGTGAACTGTTGTGTTCAAGATCACCAAGTTATTTAAGGGGAAAATGATGCCATCCATTAGCCTGCAATGTGAAAGACATATTTGCATGTATGAGAACAAGTTATAGGAAGGTGATATGCCACTCAGACATTTCAGAGTTCACATTTTTCAGTAAATCTAGCATCATTGGCATATTCTAGTAATGCTGAAGAAGTTAATTGTCATCTATTCTTGTTACAGGCCTATCATTTCTCCGTCATTCACTTCTAATATCTAATTAAATAAGCTGGGTTGGGTTTTTTTCAAGGTAAGTCCCTCTGAGAATGGATTTGCTATGTGGTATGCTATACCTACAATATAGGGCATCTAGTTTTAAACATGTATCTGTAGAGTTGCATTATAGTCTGTTTTGTTGGCATATAAAGTTTCTGAATTGCCTTTAAATTTCTAGTTACCTTGTCCACTAGTGTCCAACAGAAAATTTGAAACCAAATTAAGAACTAAAACTTTCATTATGTTATGGGCCAAATCCTCTGAAGTACTCTTACCTGATGCTACCGTCTGTCCCTAAGAATTTATCACAACAGATTTCTTTATTTTTATCATTCCAGTTTTATACTCTATGAAGTGATGTAAGAACACCAGAAAAAGATACTTGAAAGTCACTAATTCTGAGAAGAAAACACAGTGTGAAGTTGTTATTGAATGTTTCATGGAACTTCTTGTTGAAACCCAAGATTTATGAATCAAATTCACTCCATGTCTCAGTGAGTGATTTGATCACTTACCAAACCTTAATAAATCAACCAATATACATAGTTTAAGTAAAAACATTTCCAAGATGACTTGTCCTAAACGGAAAATTGGTGGAGAAGACTGGGATTGCACAGCTGTCTAGCCTTCCTCTTGAACTGTATTATTTTCCAGGCAAGTGATAAAGCAAATGGGCAAGAGGGTGCATGGTTCTATCACTTACAGATGAGGACATTCAGTATTTGTGAGTGACAGTTGAAGGACTATGACTGTGGATCTGTGTGTTTAAACTTGCTCAAAGTGAAAAAGCCTAGAACTTCATGTTTTCATTTCTTTTGGTGACACTGCTATCCAAAGGGATGACTTCAAAAGAAGACTTATCAGTGTTGATCTGGGCAGTATCATCTAGATTTTCACACTGGCTGGCTCAGGGCACCTCTGTGCTTAATGTGGAGACGGTCTACAGAAGCATTTAAGGCCCCAGATTAATGGAGGCATGAAAACACACTTAGTCTTATGAATCATTCTTCAGAGGTACTGAGTTTTCACACTGTGCCCATATATACATCTATATATAGGATGACTAGCTTTCCCATTCCTATCTTGGGCTGGCTGACTCACTCTGCTGAGGGCAGGTGCTTGCTTTTTAGGCAATGACCTATAAAAACTAGGTAAACTGGCTGTAGCCACCACTAGTATGATTCATTTTACTTAATGTTAAACACCTGTCAGTCAAATGCCTAAGCCTGAACAATGTCTTTCCCTCTGGTCAATGGGCAGGAACAGACACTTATTGAAGGTAATTTTTCCCAATAATTTACAGACATATATTTTAGGTTTAGTTACATTACCATCTGGCATTTCTTCTTGTTTCTCAACAGCTAACTTAAATTTAAATAACTTACCAATAGATGTCTCAGGTTAACTAGAGTGGATCCACTTGAAGTAGTTTAGGTCTCACTGAGACTGATTTCACTGAGCCTTGGTCAGACACATTTATTCTTGTCAACATGAGCAAATGGCTGGAGGATCACAGTAATTCTTTATTGGAAACGTTGAGAAAGATGTGAAAAGGAAGGCACAATAAAGAAAACATAAATGTCTGAAAGAAATCCTGTGCAAGGACTGTTAATGGTAGCACTATTGCTTAGAAAGTCTCTGGGCATCTGCGCTGTGTTGAGTGCTTTGTGCCATAGTGTGTCCCTCAGAGTCTGGCCATGCTTGACAGTCCCCAGTATGAACAAAGAATTTGCCGTCAGGTGTACTCTCCCACTTGACATGTGAGAAGAAAATGTGACTCACCAGGGCCTGGTAACACTTACTTGTCAGGGGTTTTCACTTCTGGCTGTCACAAACTGTAGGCATAATAAAGTAAAAAAAAAAAAAAAATAAAATCTTTAACCCAGATCTCTAGATAAGTGGTTAAGAAACTTCCCTTTACCTTCCAAGTCCAGCATGACTGCCCCAGAAAAAGGCTTTGCAAGAAAACCCTAGATCTTGGTCAAGTGAAGGCCAAAGGACATTCCACGACCAGAGCTTTTTGATTTCAGCAATGTCATATTAGTTCACGTACAGCAGAAGAATTACAAGTGCTGTGTTGTCAATACAGTGCTAGAAGAGGGACTTAACTGTACATGCTATGCCTCTAAAGAATGAACTGCAAATTTAGACAGCTGCATTATAAAAAAAAAGCCACTAAAATTTGCAATGTGTACTTTGCACAGCTGTATTATTACATGAAGAATTGGAGAGTGGTCTCAATGCATAGAATTCCTGTAAAGATGAGAGACTACATTCCTTATTATTTTGCTGAGAAAATGAAGACTAATACTTCAGCAGTAATATTAGGACTGATTATAGAGCTATTAGGGAGTAAAGGTAATGATGAGCTTTGGAAAACTAGCAAAGGTAAAAGTTCAAGCCCCAGGAAACAGAACAACAATGTTTTTATTTTGAGGAAGTATGATGCCCTTAGAGATCACAAAAAGAAACCCTATCGCAGAACTCCATCTTTCAAAGTATTTGTTATTTTTGGTAAGCTTCGTATACTGAATTTAATTTTCTGTTTTCAGTTCAGTCCCTTTAAATTAGCCATCCATAATACACTTATAATATAATAATGAAAGGGAAGTATCCCAATTACATCTTCCCAAGAGAGTTTTTTCCTTGGCTTAGATCTCTCATCATATTAAATTCTTGGGACATACCTGAGCCATATCCCACCTGCTTTCAGACAAACAACAGCAGAAGGAGTATATCTAGGTCTTGAGTTACTATGTAATAATTTTCTTGCTGAAGGTATTATAGTACCAGGAATGTATTTATTCAGCTGTTATAAGAAAACAAGCAGCTGGAAATTAGTTCCCTTGCTGACTGCAAGAGAACTATTGGGAACTTGTTTATTTACTACTAAAATGTATGGGTTTAGCAGGGCATCTGGTCGCACTTTATTTTGTCAAGAGTGGGTATCCTGGAGGCAAGGTGGTCTGAATATCTGAGGACTGTTTAAGGTACATGAGTATTTTCAGATCTTGTACAAGTTTTTGTTCAATTTTTTTTTAATCATAATATAACCTTGTTTTGCAAGAAGTTTTTGAAGCACAACAAGATACCAAAACCAGATAGTCTGCAAGAAGAATTTTCTTTGATCTGATTCATCTCTGGAGTATTAATATACTTTAAAAATAAACTGAGTTCTAGCTTCATATCTAAGTGATGAACCCATACTGTTCACAAAGCCATACTAACAATACTAATGAAATAAATAGATATAAATAGTCAATATAACCTAAAATATCTTGTTACCTTATTGGTGTAAAGTAAAGATACTTTTTACCAACAAAGTCTTCAAACTTTTTAGTGCTCTGAAAATGAAATTGACCCCATTTTTTCATAACTAAACAAACACAGCAATGCAATTGCTTTATGTGAATCCCTATTAACAAAATTCTAAAAATACTTAGAATGCATCATGGGCAGAGCACATGTGTGCACCTAATGCTTGGTGCAACTGTCTCAGAATCTGGAGGGTGGAAAGGGGCTTCCAATTGCTGTTACTGACACTGAGGAGCAGGGAACAAAGAAAGCAGAAATGTTAACTTTTTGTTTTGTTTTGTTTTGTTTTGTTTTGTTTTTTTGGTAAAAGACAGCATTTGGGAAACAAAAAGGCCATGAAAATGGGGGATTCTTTTAAATTCAAAGTAGATGTAAATCTGTACATGAGACTACAGTTTAGCAACAAAGGAATTTTAAATTCTGCAAAAGCAGGACAAGATAGTTTAAAAAAATAAAATTATTTTGATGTATAGTAGGGAATTCTACTAGTATTACTATAAAATTATCTCTTGTACTAGACATGTTCAGATATGGAAGCTCTTCTGCTGGACAGACAGTGCTACCAGTCACTTGATCCCCTGTCAGCCAGACACATGGATGATAAACAGCAATGAAGGCGAGCTGGCAGGAAATGAGGCAGGTTTTGGAACTTCCTGATTTCTGTTGGCCTTTTGTTGCTGAACAGAGAAAGACTTCCAAGTTCTTTTGGAAAATGCCTGACCAGCATTAGCTACTGACCTTCCTTCCTCACTTCTGCAGAGGATCCTCATGCAGTCATGGGAACACCACCAATGAAGAAATAGAAACTGTTTTTTTCTTGTGATGACAGCTGCTTTGCAAACCAAGCAGCTTTGGAATGTCACTTGCTGTACACAGGTAGGGAGGTCTAAGGGTAGGACACATTCTGATTTTGTCTCAAACATCCATCCACATGTCATTTTTCAGATATTTTGGTCCAGACTTCTTCATACCATGAGGCTCACCCTAAAGCTACAGCTCATCTGAAGTCTTCTGTCTCCTTTCTCTTCCTTTTTGTTTCACCCACCATTCAGTGCTCTCACGAAGGGACTATGACCACAGTCCTCTCATGTCCTTGTTCTGCAGGCAAGCAGCTTTTATTTAAGGGCACTGACTGTTAACTCAGAAGCAGAGGAACTTTGACTGCATATGGCAAGGCAAAAGCAATACATCTTTCTTAGGGAAACAGAAAACATTGAATATGGATTTTTACTTAGAAGGTCATAAATAGTCATGGTGACTTTCTTATGTGGCAGTATGCAGTGTAGCAGGTGACTCTGCATTCCACACACATGAAAGCTGCAATAATCAAAAGTCCTTGTGTCATTGTTACACTGAGACAGGAAGAAACTTTCAGTCCCACTCTGCCTCCACCACCTGAGAGAAGAGTGGCTTTGACATATGGTACCAGCTTCAAGCAGCACAGCCATGGTTTGACTGAGACAACATCACCAATAGTGGTCTGTGGCTGCGTGTTTCAACCTGAGTCACCTGAAAGGAGATCTGTGCTCCAAAGCTGAGTAACATCACTTTTTGAAATCAAGTGCTTCTGAAATATCTCAGAAATCTTTTGAAAAATTGTCATTTTACAATTTTTCTTGGGCTGAAATTGGTAGTGCCATGGGGACAGCACACCACATAAAACTTTTCAGCTTGAGAAGTCATAGACAACATAGCCTAGTTATTTTTTAAAGATCATATTGCATCAATAATGACTATGTAATAAAGGCCATTTCATCACAGCAATATTTTGCATAGCAATGCACTCTGCAAGGTTTGTGCAGTGAGGCAGAAAACCTGGAGTTAGAGACCACAAAGCAGCACTTCATCTTTTCTGTGTAGCACAGCAATTGTTCTGATGCTACTGAAGGCCAGGACACTAATGAGAAGCCACTTTCTTAGGTTACATGATGACATTTCTGGATTATTCACAGTAACACACATTAATATTTTACTCTGTTTGGCACCATTTATTCATGGAAAACTTTACAGTTATGAGGGCTGGATTCTGCAACTGACGCACAGAACCTGCACTGTGTGCCCTTGTTTGCTCTATGACTTCAGAAGGATGTTAGGAGAAGGTATGAAGAGTTTCCAGCACATCTACAGACCTTGACAGAGAAATACAAAATTTCATGTCTACTCTCTCTCTTCCATTCAACCAACCTGAAAGAGAAGAATGCAAGATGCCACTCTGTGTTCAAATAGGACAGGGGAGAGGAAACGAAAAGCAGACAATTATTTAGACTACAATCTGCATAAGTGTAGGGATGTGTGCCCTGGTGTAGGAATTAAGCATACATTTGCTTCACAAATGGATGTAGCAGTATAAGGGATTTTTCCTACAGACCCCTGCCTCTGGCTGTAGGTTGCACTGTCTGAACACATAGGCTACTTTGGTGTAATGACCAGTAGCATAAACTAAAAGGACCTTAACTGAAGCTAAATTAAGAGCTTCATACTACACACACGAGAAAGGTTCATACTTTTTTCTGCCAGAGTTGACATCAAACATCAAACTGCTCCAGCCACTTACTTCTGTGAGGATTCATCTAAGCCATAATTGAACAAGACC
Organism: Scytalopus superciliaris; assembly: GCA_013400415.1. NCBI lineage: Eukaryota > Metazoa > Chordata > Aves > Passeriformes > Rhinocryptidae > Scytalopus > Scytalopus superciliaris. The sequence goes on from VXBX01009439.1 coordinate 2,705,027, forward strand.
TGAAATACCCATATGAGACCAGAAAAATAATTTTGTGGTCAAGAGAAAAGGTGACCTGTGGTTAATTCAGGAAAGCAGTGCAAATTGCTTACAGCACAGGATGAGAAATTCAACCCTATGCAAGAAGTAAATTAGCAGGGTCCCTAGTCTGACAGTGTTGCAGATAATGGGTAGTTTCGGTTGTTTTCAATTGCTTAAATCTTCCTTTCAAAATTAATAAGAACATAGCAGATTATGGCCTTATCATATTTAAAATATATTTGCTATAATTTTCATAAAGTATTTATAATTAGAGGTTGGCTATGAATAAAAATACAAACTTTCAATGTGTTAAAATTGAAACAATTTTATTCCCATATCCAGTATGGTCAAACACAGAAAAGAGTGAGGGAAGGAGTGAGAAAGGAAAATGGGGAGAGAAAGAGACATTATACCAAAAAACAAGCCAGAAAAATGGTCAGGGTATTTGTCTAGGAGACCGGTATTTAATTCTTAATCTTCTGGATAAGCCATTAACAATACATTATTAAGTATTTTTTAATGTTTCTCTCATTGCCTTTACCACAATAGATCTTCTATTTATTCTTAAACATCTGCTAGAAAAACATTTCTAGTCCTAATTATTTTTTTTTTTTTCTAAAGAGAGTTATATCTGTTTTGCCTTAAATTAAAACCCACTGATTATAATGGCAAGTATACTCACATATGCAGGGGAGATGATGTATATGATTGCCCTTAAAGTTGACTTGATAGAACTGACTTTGTAGCCTCATAAATACTAATATTATACAATCTGAAGTTGCAACTGATTTCTTTTAAAGTAAAAAGAAATGAAAAACTCTTCTACTCTTTAATGGCAAAGGACACTGAAATAACACAACCCCATGAGATATTTTATTTCCACATGCTTCAGAAATAGGGGAAAATTTCACAGAATAATTTTCACTAGTGGAGTGAGAACAAACCTCTGTTCCAAAATCTCTTGAGCCCAGGAACTGTAAGACTGAGTATTTCCAAGCAACCCAAAGTATTTCTGATTCAAAAGCTTTCAGAAATCACACTTGCACTGTACTAAAAGATCTGCAGCATGACAACTACCACACTCCAATTACCATGATGACGCAGGAGGAAACGTCTATTCTAAGCTTCGATGGCTATTCATTAGGCCATGTTAAGAGACCCACTCTCAAGGCTCAAGTGGCTCAGCTCTTAGTGGGAGACTTGCCCAGAGAAAATGCTTCAGAAGATGACAAGTTTTCATCAGAGTTCAAGCAAGTTCAGAGTTTATGAATGACACCTCCAGTAAAGGCAGGCAGAGTTATGAAAAGAGGAAGAGACATCAATAGGTAGAAAAAAAGCCTCAGCACCACACTGGCTATTTTGTGTTTTTCTTTTACCTTTCCTAATTTCCTTGCCTTTATTCTCCACAATTCAAAGACCATCTGTCTGGAAAATTTTCTAAGCCAAAAGAACAGAAGCATCTAGGAAGGATCAAGGTAAGGAGTCCTCGCGTTCATTCAGTATAAAGCAAAGTAAAATTGGGCCCAGCTTTGAAATGACTATAATGTCTGCAATCACAGCAAATTGCACCTGCTGCCAGAATTCATACCAGTAGTTCTGCCTTTTTAATACTGCTCTTGCTTATCTTCTCAACCAAGAAATAGTCACTTACATTTACAATAGAAAACTGTTGCCATTGTATATTGCAGAATATTGCAGATGCCAGCCTAGTTACATATTTTTTCCTAGACTAAACCAATTTAAATAAAAGAAATTTTTAATAGCCTAATGTATTTTAAATTTAAAATGTATTTCAGTGTGCGAAGTAAAGGAAAGAATAACTTCGGAAACAGAAAATTTTTCCTCTCTACTTCTTTAAAGGCCAGGGCATACAATTAAAAGGTATTTTGTAGTAGGTTCATTATTAACAGTCTAAGACAACCAGGAGGCCCAGTCTCTAGTATAATGATTATATCTAATAATTACATATAATGTTTTTACTAGTTTAAAGGATTTTGCAGAAACCAGATCTGTCTCAGCATGATATCTCAAAATCTCAACCTAATAAATTTGTTTTAATAAATACTGAATTAAAAGTTACCAGAATGTATTATTAAAGTTATTAATGTTAATGAATTAGAGCAGAATGATGCTCAGGAAATCCACTATCCGCAGTATCAAGCATGGTTCTGATGTTCCAACATGCGAGTGTCAATTTGAACACACCTTTGGAGGCAGGTGTACGCCTTTGACTCTTTGCTTTTGTTCGACTGCATCGAAAGATGCCCGTTGGCTGCGGTTAGCCAACCGGGTGAGGGGTGGAGATGAGCTTTGGTTAGGCCACCTTTTCTAGGCCCCTCTCCATGTGGAGCAAGCAGTGCTCTCCTTGAAAAAGGCTGCTTGGTCATTCAGGATGCTGCCGAACAAGACTGTCATCTNGACACACTTTGTCTGACCCTTCAGTTGAGACCTGACTAACATGGGAGACCCTACCAGAGGCACAAACCACTGCCAGCATAGCTCTCAACCTCATAAGGGCACACAAGCTTCTGCCCTGAGACAAGGGGGTGTCCGTGGAGATGAACACTATCCATAACGCTGCTGCTTCCTTTGAGATCTCACGCAGGATCAGTCTTGAAGAAAAAGGCACAGAAAGAAGCGTGTCTCGCCAATACACCCTGTGGAGACTTTCCACTGTGCCTTTTGCAACTGGACTTGCCTATCTTGCATTGGCCTTTTTATCCACCAATGCACTTGTAACAAGTGTGGGGAGAGCCCTTCCCAAATCTTCGTTCGCAAAGCCTAGCCATGATGAAGATGATGATGAATGTGAATGACAAGTCAATGACAATAAATGTGTTATATTTCATTTTGAACACTAAACAAATGTCAGATCCAACACTGAGTCTTGAACTATTCTACTATATTACAGAATTGTTGACTTGACACTGTGCTCATCTTCTGCCTTTCATACTGGGCTGTGAGAGTAGTTGAAACTAAGGAAGGGTATTTTGTTACCTTATTTAATTCTGGGGACAGTTACCAAAAAAAAAAAAAAAAAAAAGATTTATGTACCTAACTGCCAACAACCACTGTCTTTATGTCTCTATAACTGTGTTTTAGTGGTAGATGGCATCTAAAATATTTAAATGAAAAGAAATGAAAATACTAAAAGTTAGAATAAAATTTTGTATCAGATGTGTGTTACTTTCACTCATTTTTCATTGCTTGTTAATAGAAGTTTTAATTCTTTTCTCAAATCAATGAAAATTATAACATGGAGAAGACAATGATACCACAGAAAGGCCTCACCTTACAGTGAAAGACAGCAAGTGTAGTGACAAGAAAAAGTTATTGTAAAATCTACATCTTTTGGAAGATGTTACTTATTTATTTATTCAAAACAGTGGATAACAACCAAATTGTTAATGAAGGTGATAATTAAAATAAAAATTCTACTTCTAACAGTCACTCCTATTAATTTAAATTTATTCCATTTCTGTCTCATTACTATGTATCAAAAATAAATCACTTGCATGTATATCTGAGGAGCTTTTAAATCTTTTTGATTATAACCGATAAGCCATTTGTTCTACTTCCAGTTAAAGGTCAGTCAGTGTTTCTCTTAATACCTTGCTTTCAATGTTTATAAGTTGGCTGTAAAAATTAATTTTGAGTGAAAAAGTAGGCAACTTTGGGTTTTCTATTAAGGCAAGGAGAAAAGATTCTTTCCTGCAAGCAAAGAAAATCTAAAATAGATCTCATTTTTAAAATACAGAACCTCTTGTAGGACGTCTCAGTCACTTGATTCAATTTTAATTATTGTGCTGTGCATATTTTATATTGATGGGGGAAAAAAAGAGACCGCTGGCTAAGGAAGAAGAATCTCTTTCTATTTGGGAAATTAACATATTTGTAAGGCAGAAGAATCATTCCTACCAAGAAATCCATGTATTACTTTTATATAGAAACAGCAAAAATTGGAAAGTGGTTTTTGGAAATGTACCCTGTCTTTATCTGTCAGAGGATCAAAAGTTGCTCCAGCAGAACATTCCTTGTGCACCAAGTGAGAGTATCCTTGGACACAAATGTGCAACTCATAAGCCCCAACAGGTGTCTTGACAGACAACCTAGGCACTCACTTCAGGGGCAGCTGGAGTTTAGTTCAGGTTTGATGAGGTGTGCCCTGTATGTGGTTTGAGAGGAACACCTCTGTGCCTCACTCTCCCTTACACATGATTTCTTCTGTAAATTGTTTTCAGGCATATCAAAGCAGATTCTCAGCAAGTTTGTGTATGCTGACCAATCATGGGGAGTGGTTGATGTGGTGGAGTTCTTGGGTTGCCACTCTGAGGGATCCTGCCAGTTTGAAGAGATGCACAGACAGGAAGCCCATGAAAATTAGTATAGACAAATGTCAAGTCCTGCACCTGGGAAGGAACGGGAAGGATAACCCCATGAACCAGTACAGGTTAGGGGCAGACTGGCTGGAAAGTGGTCCTGAGGAAAAAGGCCTGGAGATCCTTGTCATCAATCAGCTGACTCAAGAGTTACTACACTTTTACACAGGTATTAGAAGGCTGCAAGATGTCATATTGTAACAACTGCCTTACAGTGGTGTAAATGACCACTCAAAATACTTAGCAGAACACAAACAAAGCTGCAAGGAATTTGCTTGAAAGCAGTCTTTGCATTATTTTTGATGCTTTTTGAATCATGAAGTGACACACAAACATTTCCTTAGGTTTTGTTAAAGTATATTATAGTGATGTAGAGTTTTGATAATCTGCTGTTAAGAGCTTGTGTTCTTTGCAGCATGTGAATAACTATTTGTTATATATATAATAACCATCACTATCTGAGCTCTTGTCCTTGGTTTTTCAGTTTTTTTTTTTAAACAGATCTATACTGGGTCAAATATTTAGAAATGCTGCTCTGATGCAAATAAAACTGTTGGGAGAGTGTCAAAAGAGCCAACTGTTTGCATGTATTGACTTATTTGGCTACAGATTCTTTTTGAAACCTAATAAACAATAAAACTGCACATATTAAAACGTGCCCTTTCAGACAGTATATATCACATTCTGCCTTTATACCCCCTGGGGCAGCCCAGCTGCATGTACAAAGAAGGATTTAGCTGTATATAATTTAAGTTGCTCTTTAGAAAAATTACTCAGGTTTTGATATACCAAAATATGCCAAAGTAACAAAGTAAATAAAACAAAACCAAATATAAGCCAAGATTCAATAAAAGTAATTTTGGAGTTCTGGGATATCGATAGCTTTCCATCTGTCTGGTGAACAATACAATGTGCTTGTGTGACTATTCACTGAAACGAGTTTCAAAAATCATCAAGCCCTCTGCTTTCTCATTATGCAGGTGGTGTGCAATGCCAGATGTAAAATAATTGATGTGGTTTCAAAGTTCCTTGGATCATGTCACAACTCATACATTTTAAAATACATAGGAACTTGCAATCTATATGACAGTGTATGCTAAAGTCTATTTTTCCATTTAGTTTGAAACTGTCTTTATAATCAGAAGCTTTTAAATATTCAAATGGTAGCTCACATCCTGTTAAGCTATACATTCTTATTCCTATACATAACTACTGGAATCTTAGAGAAATAATTATAATACATCCTAAAATGATTTACAAATTAGTTGGAAGATAAAGCTTTTTAAGACCAGAATTTCAAAGCCATAACAGGATCTCAGTGTTAACATAAAAGTCCCAACTTGTAAGAAAAAGAGTTTGCTAGCAGTCTTTTGGGAGACAGGTTCCTTATCTGTGGATTTGGTAATTACAGTCCATTTATAGTACATGAAAACTAAAATATTTCCCCAGTTTTATTCAGTTTGTTAAAGAGGATTAGGGGTAGGTAGGTGTGATGGGTTGTTTTTGTAGGCCTTCTTTGGTAACCAGGGTCAAAAACCTAGGAAGTATTCCATCCCATCTGTTTATGTAATCAGGTGTGTATAAGGTGAAGGAGAAGGTGTTCTAGCTCTCTTTGCTCTCTTTTCCTTTTTGGATTAGCTTGGTGACAGACTCTCGGTGTTTAGGCCTGGCTTATCGGTGTTAAGCGAGGCCTGTTCCGAGGGCTGTTTGCTTGGGCCGACGGAGGAGGTTAAGAATCTGCTTTTCCTAAGGGAAGTAGTGAGTTTACTATTGTGTTCATTACTTACTGAGTTAATTCCTAAGTTTAGATTGTATATATTTGTTTGTCTCGTTTTCCTTTTGTCTCCCTCTCCCCTTTTCCTTCCCTTTGTCCCTCTCTGCGTTGTTTGGGTGTCAGACTTGATGGGGTGCTCTNGGGGACACTTATTACTATTAAACACAAGAGGTAAACAGTTCTTTGCTTCTTTGGTCCTGGAATGGTTTCTGTGGTGATGATTTCAGTTCTAGGGATGTATTTTTCCATTTGTCGTAGGTGTCTCTGTTCCCCACATTTGGGGGTCCCTGTCTTGTTGTACATAGTGTATAAATTTAATATATGTAAATATATATATATTTCTACAATTTTCTCTTGCTGCTTTTTGCCATTTCGGGAGAGGAAGGGGGAATCTTTCTTGTGAGGTTTCGCTTATGGCAGAGAGACAGCTCAAACTTTCACATTTTCTTTGGTGGCCTGTACGGGGAATTGTTTTGGTCAGTGTGGTTCAAACTTTCACATTAGGGCTATTAAAAGATCCAGCTGTTGGGGTCATATGAAAATGGGGAAGATGACTGCTGGGTTTGGTTTACAGATGCCTACTGAGAGGAAATAGGGAGCACAGCCATTCCCCAATTTATATCTATCTTCCTCAGGAGGGAGAAATGTTAGCAAACTAGACAGGAGCTTACAGCATGGTGCTCCTCTCTGCACTGCCTTGTCAGACTACATGTAAAACTGGGGCAGAGAGAGGATTACCTTTGAGAGATGCTGTGCTCCATTTGTGGTCCCCTCATTTAATGGAACTACTGAATTAAAACTGATGAACAAAAATGCTACGTCTGAAGGTAGGCTGAGGGAGAGAGAAGGGAAATGCAGACCAGATTTGGGAGCAAGAACTTTCTACTTGTAAACAACTCCTGTTGCCTGTTTCTCCGAGATGCTTATAAAGATGTAATAAACTGACAAGTCAAAACATAACTCGATTTAAACTAACCCCATCACTCCCATTCTCCCCCCGCGAGTTTTAGATTACTTCTGCTTAGTATTTGTGTATAAGTTCAGCTTCAAAACAATAGTAATTTAGATTACAGAAGGCTCATTGCAGGTAAGAAATCACAAAAACTATGTGAAAAAGTCTTATGGGCTAATCAGAAAATAGAGGGGAAGAGGATGTTAAAGATATGACACCACTGGGTAGGAAGGATCAAGGAAGGAAGAAAAACACTCATGCTGTACTTCAGCAAGTCAATGATACAGATGACAAGTGTTTTCCTTTGTGCTAACATTAGACTGCAACATTTCATCAGAGACCTGGCTATGTATCTTCAGTTAGATACTGATTTTTATATTGGCTAAGCCAACCTAAAATCCAAGATCTCATTCCTGCTTTTATCAAAGAAGCACAATTCTCACTAGTTAAGATGATATTTGTGCAAGATTCAACTGAATCTCTATTACTCTTTCCAGTAAACATGGAATAATGTGCCTTGAAACTTTCCATTTCTAAGCTATCACCCATACATTCATGTAAGCATCCTTAGAGATTGCCCTTCCCCCCTCACCAACTACTGCAGTACTTTCATCTACCTGTTTTAATAAAGACATGTAATTAAGAGTTTTAATTTCAAGTTCTCATTAATCATCAGATAAGAACTCTACAGTCACAGCCTCTTCATCACCATGAGTATTTTGTGAACTCTCAAAATTTACTTTAAAAAGTTTAAATCCACCACAGTTCCATTCCTATCAACCCAGTCTAATTATCAAACAATATTTACTATGTTATCTGCAGTCATATACCCTGCTGTTAAATACTGTATTATCTTCTAAAATTCAGACATCTAGGACTTGGGACAACTTCAAGCTTATATCTATGGAGATTTCTCCCTGAATGAATGCAGAAACAATGTCCCTCTGTGAAGAGGGCAGAATTTGAGGAGCTTTAGTTTTGCAGTGTGTGAAAACTTGAAGATCTCCTGAACTGTTCACAGACGGGAGAAAGAAGGATTGATCCATGCGACTTCTGGAGAGGGAGTTTGTAACCAACATGTGGGCTCAAAAGACATTTCCTTTAGTAGTATTAATATCTCTACCTGGTACAAGAATGGATGTTAAATTTTATGTTATCACTTTCAGTTATAGTGAACTTGCTCTTTGTGGTGCTTGTGCTATTAGAACTAGGGCAAAGTTTTAGCTGATTAACTCCTACTGAAAGCAACTGAGAACTAATCTGACTCCAAAGGAACAATGGTGAAACAAGCCTGGATGGCAAAATTGCAGAAATGACTGATGCACTGATAAAAACTTGAAGGATTTAATAAAAGAAAAAAAATGATTGTGCCTTTCAAACTCGTAATACATTTCATGTCCAAGCATGAATTCTATCCATCTGCAAAGAAAAACTGTCATGTATCAAAAACAGCAGAGAGAAGACATTTGAATTGAATAAGCCATTTTTTTGGACATAGTCTTGAATTAGATTAGTTTTATTCCTCTGTGAGTTTAGTGACTGCAAATAAGGCAAACAAATGAAGAAAGAAGACAGACGTGTAAGATAGTGTGGAGAAAGTGACTCCCTGGGGAGGATAATGGAGGGAGGGAAGCGTAGGATGTGAATGGAAATCCAGAAAACAAATTATAAAACCTGGGTGTGGAGTGACAGAGGGAAAACAGAAAAGATGGCAGCAGAAAAGACTGAAAAAAGAAATGCATTGCATCTCAGACTAAAATGACCATGTTAATTGTCCATTGTAAAGAAGATTGTGACACAGGACTGTTACTTTAATGTTATTTATTCCTTTCCTGTAACTCCAAAGCCTTTAACAGACTCAGGTCTCAACTATGCATTTATCAGCCTAAAATCCCCCTTGGCTGCCAAAGCAGGTTGGAGGTAGTAGAGGGTTTCTCCTGCTACACCTCCTCACTGGGATTGCTGTGCTTCCCTTCTCCTTGCTCCAGCCTCAGGAAGTTGATTTGGGCCATGAAGAGCCCCCATGCAAGTGTGAAGATGAGACACTCCTCTACTTGTCTGTTTACTGTTCTTCCTAGAACAGCCTCAGCTTTATAGCACAGCTGAACAGTAGCAAAGATCACTGCTAAAACGGAGCTGCCTCTCAGCAAATGGGGAGAAGAAACTAAATATAAATAATAAATAACAAATAACAGTTAACAAGCAATTTTCACATGGGGAGAAAAAAATAATTGTGTCTACCCTGAGACAAAGATAACCAAAATGATTTTTAAAAAAAATCTAAATGTCTTCAAAACAAAAAAATAATTCACAAATTCTATTCAAGAGCTTGATTATTTCTAAAAAAGAACATTGTGAGTTAGACAATTTTGAAAAGTATTATCTATGGGTAACTAATTTAGTCAAAATTTTCAATCAGCGGACTGACCTGGAGAGTCTCCATATAAATACAAGATCACATTAATTTTATGTAGTCATTCAGCTGTTCCTGAATGCTTGACAGGTCTGACAACTTGATCGATAAGTGATCCCATTCACCCAGACCTGCAGGTGCCTTTTGTACTCTCCCTGCTGGAAGATGACAATCACATTCATTAAAGGCAACACAAAGCATTGCCAATGACATGTTTCCTGTCAGACAAATACAGCTAAGGCCTATTATGATTTTATCTGAGAGAAATTGATTTAATCAGCAGTCTAAGATTTAACCTATTGTTAATAATGCAATTTAAAGCTTTTCTCTGTTGCTTCTGACCAACCTAACTGGAATTTAAATGGGTAGAAGTGACATGAACAAGCTCAAAAGGGTCAGAGTTTATCTTTTCTGTCTGTGTCAGACTCTTTGATGTTTGATGTGAAGGATTAATCCTCACAATTCCAGAAACCACCCTGTGAACAAGAAACAATTTACCAAAGCTATTATGTCATGTATTGTTGTCTTAATTTAGATTTTACAGAAGCTTCATGTTCTGTGAGCTTGAAGCACCTGGAAGAAGCATCAAACTGAAAGCTGACAGGTTGTGTAAAACAAACACTATATGAATATGCCCTATTAATGATCTATTCATTTGCAGCTTGTTTTTAGCATTGTCTTTCTTTCTGATTTCTTTTAATTCAGCATTATTAATTCATTATGAACTACACTAGCTTGGTATTTGTGGGGAAAAATTGGTTTTGGTGATTTTTTAAAAATTTAATTTACTGAAGCTACAAGAGTAATACATAAAATAAGACTGTAATGATGCATGAAAAAAGGCATATTGATTTCTTGTAATGGACTTACTCTACTGTCAGTCACTGCCAGTTTGTAGTATAAATGTATTTTTCATGAAAGATCCAAACCAATCATCGTAAATTCTGGTAAGGACTTGCAAAATTAATGCTAAATGTATTAAAATGATGTTTGAGTATAAAAACTGGTTATATAATAAAAAGACCTTCTTACCATATCCATTCTCCTTCAGTATCTGACTATATAACCATTTCTTCAGGTTACATTATGTCTCCCTCATATCTAAACAGTGTTTGATGGGTAAAAGAAATAAAACAGACAACCAGAAAAGAAAAAGAAGACTGCAGCAGTAAGTCTGTGTTCCTGTTAAATAGCATGAGTTTAGAGAGAATGTTTTGTGCAGGTTGTCCTGAAGGGAATAGTTAAAAGGGTGGTTCTTAGATTGATTAGGGATAACATGCCATGCCCAAAGGACAGCAGGGTTAACCAAACCACAAAGACATTCAGAGACTTAAATTCACAACAAAAAGTTTCACAGACAGCTTGAATTTGTGAAACTGGTAGTTGTGTGGTAAAGATGCTAAGTAGAAGTGCGTGACACTGGGAACTGAGGGAGCAATCTGTGGGCACTAAAGAGAAGTGAGCATGAAACAATTTCTCTAACCAAGACTGCAGAAAATAAAAATCTTCTGATTACTGTACAGAAAATTGTGGGTTTGCTCCTAAATGGCTGTTACTCCATGTTTTTCTCCAGTTGGGCTGCAGCTTCCATGAGCTGACAACATCACCTCTAGCATCTCTGACAACTACGTGAAGGAAGAGCAGATCCATAGTTCAGCCCTGGATCCCAACAACACACAGGACATCCTTTCAGATTTCAGTTATGGGGCTTAAGAATGCTTTTCAGTCCAAAAACTGTCACCTGCAGTGTGGAGGGAGTCCAATATCTTCCAAGATATTTCACAGCAGGGAAAAAATACCCATCTTTAGTTTCTGAGCTAGGAGTTTGGTTTTGTCTTGCTAAATTTTACATTAGAGCCAGCAAGCAGAGATAATGTTGTGATGACAAGTCATGATACACGATTGGAAAGGCAGGTTTTTCATTCATCAGCAGAAAAATGGAAGGAGAAAATGTGGCACAGGTTGGCTTTCCTAGGGGAGGTTATACTGGGAGTGCACTGTGCAACAAAGAGAGAATGATGTATATCCCCTAAAGGAGAATTGACCAGTTAGTAATAGGGAGAGGAAACAGCAGAGAACTGTAAAAGCTACGAAAGAAAATGACTTTGTGAGTGCATTACCTCCAGTGACATTGTCAAAACAAGGCTCAGTTTCTGCAAGACAACTGAATAAAAAGCTTACTAAAAAGGGTGGAATGGCAGTTTCACTGCAGTGGAAGTCAAAATGGAAGAGCTTTAGCAAGGAGTGAGAGAAAAGAAATTGCACTAAATCTGTGGGTGAAGAGAAACAAGGTAAATGTCTCATAATGGAGTGATGGAATCATTAGTAAGCTATGAGGAGTAAAATGTCTTCACAGAAGCTGCAGTTTGAAGGAAACTGAGACCATATATATTTAAGAGGAACTTATTTATTGGTTTATCAATGAGATTTTATATATGTGTGTTTTAATTATAATTAAAGTTATACTTTAAAAATAGTTTTTGATGACAATAAAGTGAAGAGTAGGTATGGATTTTTATTATGTTTTCATTAATGCTTAGATATAAACATTTTCAGTATAACATTTTAAGGTCACTATTTAGACTTACACAAGGTACTGCTGAATAGCAAGTCAACGTGTGTTATCTGAGCTGTGGTGATACACTGGGGTCACTCAAAAGATCAGTGCAAAGTCATATGAGTTATTTCAGCACTTCTTTGTCATATGCTGAAGAGATTTGATTTGCCTAGAGTGGACTTGAAGGCACCACATAGATAGTTACCCATTTATAATATGTTTAATGGTGTGAACTTTCAGTTGTGAAATCATGTAAGTAGATCAGAATAACTCTTTTAATTCAATAATTGACCTTTAATACTGCTGTCATAATCACAGTGATCAATTAAATTGCAGTAAAAATGAAGACTTTCTCCTACTGTTACTACGAATTTTAATGAATTTTTCCTATACTACTTGTAAAGTAGTGACCCTTTTTTTAGTATAACGCTCCTTCTATCCTACTATGGATCATAGAATAGTTTCTGCTTTTTCTTGAAAAATTCTGGAAAGTTTAATCCCTAATTCTGTTAAAAATTGCTAATGATTCATGAATATTAAATCCAAACAAACCACCTGGTTTTGATTGTTTCCTAATCCTTCTTAAAATCAGAGGCCCATTATCGGTGGCCTTTGCAGCAGAATTCTGCAATTAGAAATCCACACAAGCCTCCCTCTTTGTCATCAAGCTGTGTGTGTCTGCTCAGAGAAAATTGCTACAGCTGTCAGCTTAAGTGCAATGACAAATATGTTTCTCTGCATATTTGGTTTCAACTAGTTTTGCTCAATTCAGTATGACTTCACCAGCATGACAAGTTATACAGGTGTTTCCAGACAGTAAGAAAGATGAGCTGTCAGGTATTTAATTTGGGTTAACCCTACGTGGCCTTACACATCATGCCTGAGTTCAGCCCTGTGGTTATTAGAAAGCAATACTCTTTCTAACATCAGGCTGCTACATAACATGTTGCTATTTCTCCTTTTTGTTAAGGTTATACATAATCTTAATTCATTATTTCTAATAGATAATCTGCTAATAATGCTGTGGGATTTGAGATAATGTTGATCTCCCTTTTCATTTATCAGAGCTGAAGAATTTTTCTCAAACTAGCCATGATTTCTCAGGTTCTGTCTACAACTGTTTCCCCTTTGAATTGCATACCCTCATGCTTAAAAGTACCACAGTAAGAAGTTCCTGAAGCAATTCAATAACTTCTTAGGAAACAGCTCTGAGAGTGAAAGGAGACTGATGTTCCCAGCTATCACAGCTTCTCTTTCAAGAAATCTGAAGGAGTTGGCCCAACTGTCATTAAGACTGCTTGAGCTGGTTGCCTACGTGAAAAGTTCAGTCTATGGCAAATACAATGACAAATGTTGACATTGGCAGTGACGCTTATCACACCCAGAAACAACTAAAGCAAATAGTAGGAAATTTATGCCAAGAGTATATTAAAAAGGGGTGAAAGAGTCTGGACTGCTCACCTGAGTGGCAGGGCTTATTAAAACTGACAATTTGCACATTCAAGGTTTCCTCTGTGCTCAGAAGTGTTATCTCTTGTTGCAATTGACAGATCCAACACACAAATTCTGAATATTGTTGCCATTGTTATCACGACAAATCATATTGAGAATCTCTTGAAAGTCAGTGCATCACATATGTTTTAATCAAGAGTCCTGAATTGATCCTGGAAAGGAAAATCTGGGTCTACAATGCTCATTAGACTTAGTTTGATTATTGCTTGAGCAATAGATATGCTGTTTTCATTGCAAAAACAGCAGGGGTTCTTGCAGAGTGCTCTTAAACAGATCAAAAGAAATAATGAGTTTTCAAAGCACCTTGTTCTGGCATCTCCAGTCCATCATATCTGTATTATACTGATAATCTCTTCTCTTTTAATCAGTGATGCTCAGGAGAAGAATGATGAACCTCTGCATGTATGGATGAATCAGTGTGTGATTAGCTGTCTTCATAGAATCTTTTCGGTGTTTATTCAGAGAAAGTGAAATTCAAAACTTTGAGTGGTAATGATTATTGGTCTATACCTTTTTTTTTCCTTAGAGAAACACTCTTTTTATTTTTTTCCCCATAGTCTTACTGTAAAAAGCATTTCAGTTACTATACCAAACACACAGATCCAGATGAACAACATTCAGAGACTTAAAGCCAGCTCATAAGATGTAAGATGTTACACACCTGGAAAATGGAAATGTAAGTTGCTTTCCAAAGTGTTATATGGTGAATAATTACAAAATAAAGAGCAAATATCCTATAAAACCCAATATAAAATTGTTTCAGAAGCCTGTGTTGCCATCTGCCCACCTGCTCTTTCTTTTTCCAGCAGCCCTAAAGCAGTCATACCACTGGTTGTAACTGCTTAAACCTTTGCAACATCTTGAATGGAGCTCTTCTCCAGAAAGGAAACATCCAACCACTAAGTCAATGGCTTTAAATGCTTTTGGAATGAAAACCAAGCTTATTTTTCATGAGCTCCTGCAGCTACTTTTGCCTTCTTTCATTCAGCTTTTGCTCTGGGGGACTGCCTGCTTTGCTGCCTGGACTTCTGCCACTACTGTCCTCAGTGTGCCCACATCGCTGCCTGAACACCACAACATCCTTCAAACTCCTTCTCTCCCACATTTTGACAGAAGCTGTACACTTGAGCTCTGCACCACAATGATTTTAAGTGATCCTCTGAGAGGGGAATATGGTACCAGGTATGAATTCAATCTCCCTAACCTGTCTAAGGCCTCCCCAAATAGAGAGCTCTGGTGGGTGCCTGTGGGTTTGCCTAGTTGGAGTAAATCATGCTGATCTCCTAGGGTCTGACTGTACTTCAGAATGGCTACCAGTCAGTTCACCTTGCCATTATTGCTATCCTCAATTTGAAGCAATCAGTTACAGCTCTGCTCACCACTCTCTCATTACCATCCTGCCTTTGATGTTTCTGAGGCAGGAGAGGATATCTGTCCTTTGTGTGAAAAGGGACAGTCAGGCAGCCACCCAACACTGTGTATTCCAAAGAAAATCCTGGATATCAGAATGTTTCATATATTACATTCTGCACTAGCATCCGTCTTCTTATAAGTCAGGTCTTAGACAGAGCTGAGTAATGGTGAATGTGATCAGCTCATTATATTAAGTCTTTGTAACACATTTGTATATACGTATGCTTGAATACATATATTTATAAAATAAGTTCTACCAGCTCACTGCACTTAGTCATTACCCCCTCAGCTGTTCTTTCCCTCCAACAACATCCCCTCCAACAGGACCAGCCATTCCTTTAGTAGGTCACTTAAACAGTTCAGGAAAACAACACAGTGGAGCATACAATTTCCTTACCTTCACTTCTTCTCCCTGCAGATGCCAAGGTGGTGTGTAATTAAAATGTCAATTCCTCATTTTGCTGCAGGTGCAGGTGGGAGTATGCCTAATCACTGTAAATTCATTGATTTGTATTATGAATCCCTCCATCTGCATGCTGTAAAGCTAATTGTATAATCCTTGTACTCAGTGCCTACCTTGTCACACATGGTGCTATATGAGAATAGAAGGATGCAGGTGATTTGCTGGCCAGGTTTGCTGTGTTGTCACACTGGTGCCTCTGGCATCAGTTATATGGAAGGCTGATGACTGGGGAAGAATTTAACCAAAGAAAGAGAAAGCCTTGAACTGCCATACTTGTGGGTTCCACTTAGGATATAATTGCCCCCTTTCTTGGTACAGGTGACTAATTCTAGAGCTGTGAATACAAATACAGACCTAGGCTGAGGAATAGGATATACATTGAAGCACAGACGTGCACATGAAGATGTCTGGTTTTGGTTCAGCAATGCAAACCTTGATGGATACATTATTGTAGTTGCTAAACTGGTGTGGTGAGACATTTCTTGTTTTGAAAATAGTTTGGTAAGACCTTGTTTCAGAAAAAAACAATTAAAGAGCACCATTTATAATAATCTGAGGCAGTATTTTCTGTTGCTGTGGCCACAGAACAATGCACACATACATCAGTTTGTGGGGAAACTGTCTAAACTACCAAAAAACTCTAATAAACAAGCTAACAATTGATGTTTGAGGGCAAGTAGCCTTGCAAATGAAAATAATTATGAATCCACATTCAAATCTCTGCACTAAATTACAGGTTCAAATGTTTTATCTTCTAGACCTCTGACTGCTTGTATTGTTGACTACCATCAAAATATTAACATTTGTCCCTGTAATAAATTGTGGCCACAATAAATTGTGCTCACAAAACTGTAGTGTCTCTTTCTTTCTAAATCAGGCACTAAATGTAGTTATATGTGCTGTGCTCTAGAATCACAAGAATAAGTAACAGTTTTAGAGCTCAGGTTATGTAAATATTCTTCATTCAGTTTCTACCAAATAACCATCTTAGTCAATATTAACATTCATTTAACTGGCTAAGGACTCTGTGTTTGTCTAGTCTGGAGAAAAGGGGGCTGAGGGGTGATCTCGTTGCTCTCTACATCTTCCTGAGGAGGGGAAACGGAGAGGGAAGTGCTGAACATTTTTCCCTGATATCCAGTGACAGAATGCGTTGGAATGATTCAAGGTTGAATCAGAACAGGTTTAGACTGGACATTAGGAAGCATTTCTTTCACTGGAACAGGCCTCCTAGAGAGGTGGTGGTTGTTCCAAGCCTGTCAGTGTTTAGGAGGTATTTGAATAATGCTCTTAATAACCTGCTGTAACTGTTGGTCAGTCCTGTAGTCAGGCAGTTGGACTAGATGAACACTGTGGGTCCCTTCAAAGTGGCCTGTTCAGTTCTGTTCCACTCTATTCTGCTTCAGTTTAATATTTCTGGCCAATAGGAACTGTTCCACTTGTTCTCACCAGTCAACATAATTTCTCATGATCTTTTGGAAAGCAGAACTTGAGAAATATAGCTGGGTTGAAAAGTTTGAAGATGAGTTGGTTCCTGACACTAGTGAATGACTGGGTCCTGGCTGAGTCTCAGTCTCCCACACGCTGGTGTGTGCTTGGTGACAAGTCATCTCTTTACTTGTTCTCCATTATAAAATGGAGCTAGCAAGTGGAGCCACAAACAATACCTTGCCCCGAATGAAATTGCACAGGCTTTAACCTTCAAATTCTTGATCCCCTTTCTACATGTTCTCAGAGGTTCTCTCTGCATGTCTTATTTCAAAGGTGAATAAGACAGTAAAAAGATCCTTTACCTTTCTCCAGATCTCAGTAAGAATAGGGAAAAAGCAACCAAGCCAACAAATACGGATAAAAGCCATGGGAAGAACCACACTCATTTACTTCCTACAAAAGGATAAATCTGAAAGAGGAACTGGATCAGGATAAAGAATGTTGTCTGTGCTCAGCTAGTTTTGAAGACATCTAACAAGAAAGTGTGGCCAAATACCTGATCCAAGAAAGCCAGAAAAAACAACACTGTGTTACACCTTAAGAATATATGCGTGCACAATTTCTGCTGTGAAAGTGAATTATTTAGTCTATACTTTCCATGACAAACTCATACCCAGAATTCTCTATTACTGACTACTATCAAAACAAGAAATTGTAGAGTAAGACTTCATGGTTAAACTATCATGCTTTAAGATCAGACATGGCCATATAAGTACCTGTATCTAACCTACCCTATATATTCTGGTATAGTGTTCCTCACTGGCAACACCTGCTTGAGATTCGGTACTACGAGCCTTCACCAATAGAGTAGCTGTGAGGGTGTTTACACATGCTTGCCCCTTTCCTACCAGCATAGGTTGGGATCATCAATCCACGCTGTGTGTGGATTTAATTTTCAGGTGCACAGGCAACTGATTTTATAGTATACCATTAAATGTAACCTATTGAAATCATAAACTAAAAATTCAGCTGCATAAATCTGTAAAGCTTCATCGCTTCATACTGGCTAACGCCAGCTGACAATTGAATTTATATTAACTGAAAGAAGAAATAGAGTTAATAAAAATTGGAGAAAAAAATCTGGAATCTTTAATGACCCTGAGAAAATGGAAGGTTTATTTTAACACCCTATCTATTAATGAGAAAATATTGCACAAGCTAGATGATATTTGCTCAGCTAAGAGAATTAAAGAGAAGGAAATACTGACTTCATACATACACTGAATACTACAGAACAAAGAAAATCAAAATATAAACAGACAAATTAACTATTGGAATAGGTGAAAAATCTCCACTAAACTGATGGACATCTCTTCTGAGTCACCCTTCTCCGAAGTGTTCTTTTTCTTACAAATAAATTGTAGCTTTAGGTATGTAATTGAAAATCAGGCAAGCTTGGGTGAGCACAGAAATAATAGGGTGGCATTGAAACAAACAAAGAAAAAAAAAACCACAAACAAACAAAAAAATAAAAGGAAAAAGAAAATGGAAAAATTACAGATATTCTTATTGACCTTGTCTGTGTGGCAGGTACCCAACCAAGCTGCTCTATCACTGCCCTCCTCAGCTGAGCAGGGGAGAGAAAACACAATGTGTTTCCTCACAGTGTGTGCTCATGTGTCAAGATAGGGGCAGGGAGAAATCACTCACCAGTGTGTGTCATGGGCAAACAACTCCACTTGGGGATATTAATTTATTACCAGTCAAATCAGAGTAGAGTAATTAGAAGTGTATGGGGTGCTGTTGCTACCTCCTCATCCTGGATCAGCAGATTCAGTTCTGAGATGTGTTTGTTCCTGTACATAAAATTCATAACACCCATTTACAACTGCCCAGTGAAGGGGATTTTTACACCTTAGAAAGTCATATGTAGGACTTGCCTACCCTAAACAATAATAATAAAATAAACAAAGAAAAACCCACAAACCCCACAGAATGATTTTTATTCTTTTTTGTACCCCTTCAAAAATTCTGCCACAGTTTCTTTTTCTTTTTTTCTTCTTTTTCTTTTTTTCTTTTTCTTTTTCTTTTTCTTTTTCTTTTTCTTTTTCTTTTTCTTTTTCTTTTTCTTTTTCTTTTTCTTTTTCTTTTTCTTTTTCTTTTTCTTTTTCTTTTTCTTTTTCTTTTTCTTTTTCTTTTTCTTTTTCTTTTTCTTTTTCTTTTTCTTTTTCTTTTTCTTTTTCTTTTTCTTTTTCTTTTTCTTTTTCTTTTTCTTTTTCTTTTTCTTTTTCTTTTTCTTTTTCTTTTTCTTTTTCTTTTTCTTTTTCTTTTTCTTTTTCTTTTTCTTTTTCTTTTTCTTTTTCTTTTTCTTTTTCTTTTTCTTTTTCTTTTTCTTTTTCTTTTTCTTTTTCTTTTTCTTTTTCTTTTTCTTTTTCTTTTTCTTTTTCTTTTTCTTTTTCTTTTTCTTTTTCTTTTTCTTTTTCTTTTTCTTTTTCTTTTTCTTTTTCTTTTTCTTTTTCTTTTTCTTTTTCTTTTTCTTTTTCTTTTTCTTTTTCTTTTTCTTTTTCTTTTTCTTTTTCTTTTTCTTTTTCTTTTTCTTTTTCTTTTTCTTTTTCTTTTTCTTTTTCTTTTTCTTTTTCTTTTTCTTTTTCTTTTTCTTTTTCTTTTTCTTTTTCTTTTTCTTTTTCTTTTTCTTTTTCTTTTTCTTTTCTTCTTTTTTTCTTTTTCTCCAAAAAAAGTTCCTCTGCACTTTCATGTAGTATTAGTTTTGGGAAAATCAGACTGAGAATAACTCAAACTCATTGATTTCTGTGGGAACTGTATTCATTTTCTTAGACCAAAGCCCTGGAAGACTGAATGCAACTATTTTCAACAAATAATTTGTTCTGGCAAAGAGGCCTTCAGATAAGCACAAATATAGATTCTGTCTCACAGAGTAAAAAGCACTGGAAAGAGGGCTCTGTTCTTGCAAAATCATGTTCCCTGTATGGGTGTTTGCTGTTCAGAATTCAGAAGCACTTTCTCATGAATATGCTCTGGATTTAAATCAAATCCATTGTTTCTCTTACCTTACTTCCTAGAATGTTCACAGAAAAAGAACAAAACTCGTAAAAACACAAAGTGAATGCATTAATTTCTTTGCTTTCTATCACAGCAGAAATTTTATGCAGCAGTTTCTCATTTCAGAAAAATAGCATATCTCAAATCCTTTCTCTTTAACCTACAATTGTAGAATGCCAATCTAAGAATTTTCAGGCAGTTTTAAATGAATGCTATTGAAGTGACTATTCAGTAGATGAAGAATAGACATTTTAATTTCAGTTTTAGTAGGAGTTGAACATAAACAAGGCTTTCTTTCAGTATTTTCCAACAATATTCTTTTAATCTGTATTACATTAATATTGTGTGAGCTAGTAGTCTAGACTAGGCGGCAGTATATAAAAGAGACTAAATTGTGCTGTGGCTACAATCAAACCTGATTAAGTAATGCTTCTGCATAGCATAATTTCCCCACATTTGGAAAGAACAGCTAAAAATATGTCTGTTGAGAGAAGCTCTCTGTTGTAACTCTTTAGGCGATCTGGTATTTAGTAGTGATGGTTCCAGCTTCCAAGGATAGTTTCTGTTCCTCATATGAAACAGTTTCCAGCAGATGAATGGTAAAACTGTCCCCTCCTAATGTCCAGATGGTGCACTAAGAGAGAAGAATAAAGTGTCCAGGTGCCAAGGATCCCGGAATCCCCAGACAACATAATGTCCTTTGGAGACTATTATTCATGGATCCAAGTTAAAACCCAGTCACTAGACCACTTTGGCAATCTGGAGCAGGAACATTGAATCAGCAACCTGTATGAACTCCCCAGAAGCTCCAGCCTATAAGCTTTTCCAGCAAATACTGTGGGGAATAGTCTCCTGTGCAGAACAAAAACATCTGTAGAGATCAGTTTCCCTCATCTTCTCCCCCATGCCTGAACCACAAAGGATATGATATTACTGTCCCAGGCAGAGAGCCTACAGTTTTGAGCTCAAGCCAGAGAGGCTTACTCTTCATTTGGAAGATACTCAGCTCAAACTCAATTTATCAACTAAAATTGCACAGTCGTCGAATGAATCTGGAATAAATGTACATTTCTTATCCACATAATTTACTGCTTATCTGGTATTCTTTGCTTTCAGTATTTTCCTGCCATGCTCAATTATATCTCTTCCACCACCCACTTTGAAAGCGTCTGTATTCCAGAAGTCTATGAAAACGTCTGTACAAAACTCATAAAGTATGTATGCCCAAGGTTGTGGGGGTTTTTGTTTGTTTGTTTGTTTTTGTTTTTGTTTTTTTTCCCCAAGATGGCCATAAAAGCTCACTCAAATAAATAAAATATAAATTAAAAAAGTGCTTGGAGAGTAATATTTTTGGGGGGTTTTATTCGAAATGTAGTTATTTAAAATGAGTTGTGCTTGTCTTGATATGTAGCCTGTGGCACTTATGGAACATCTAAACAATTCCACATTCCCACAGAATTACATGCATCTTCTACCATTAATTATAGTAACAGTGATTGATTTTATGGGCTCAGTGCCTGTGGGAATGCTCCCAGGTAATTTTACAGGTTGTGGGACCAGGGTTCAAATTCACAGTTTAGCAAGATGACCGACTGTGGATTTGTGAGTGATCAATTCCAGGAACGTCAGTGTGCTCTTGTTGTACCACTGAAATGAAGGTGACTTTCCCATAGTCTATAAAAAAAATTAAAAAAAAAAAAGAAATCTCTGTACTTCACAGAACACAAAATGAAATTAAGCACATGTAACCATTCCTACACACAAAATGGGGCTAGCCTTGGCTTTGATGAATGTAGCCCCACACCTGTAAATAACTCAGGGTCAATTCAGAAGTTAGTAGAGGCTCCTCTGAAAATGTATTTCACAAAAATGCTTTAGTCCCTGAGGCCAATTTTTTTTCTGCCTGTCCTCTTAAAGAACAACAACTTTTCCTGGATAGCAACAATGGGTC
This sequence comes from Scytalopus superciliaris, assembly GCA_013400415.1. Taxonomy (NCBI): domain Eukaryota; kingdom Metazoa; phylum Chordata; class Aves; order Passeriformes; family Rhinocryptidae; genus Scytalopus; species Scytalopus superciliaris. The sequence continues at coordinate 2,726,953 of VXBX01009439.1, forward strand.
AGCCAAATAAGACACTACAGGGTGGTGTAACTGAAGGCAAACACAGACATCCTCTTTTGATTTGGACAATAGGGGTAATAATCAATTCTATAGTAAGGCAGATGTATTTAACTCTTTTAGTTTTTTACCATGGTATCAGTATTCATAAATAACAGAATCACTGTTTAGTCTCTTGTGTTAACAACTATTAGGAAAGGAAAAAAACCCAAAACCAAACAAACAGTAGACATTCAATGGAGAATTATAACAGAATATTTATGACAAGTAAATTATTGTTAAATCAATCAGAATGCAAACAGGCTGAATTATTCATTGTTATAACTTTGCTTTTCAGGCAAATGCCACTTTAAAAAAAAGTCTATTAATACTTGTCATATTAAAATGCTGCTAGAAATAATACATTTCTGTTGTATTTCAGCCATGCAAACTAAAATATTTTTACTAGGATTCTCTAAATTGAAACAGTTCAATGGCCAAGAAACCAAAAAGTGACATCTCTGTAAATCTACTGAGTTACTTTTCCAAATTTCTTTCTCAAATTCAGTCCACTATAGCCATAATGAGTGCTCTTTCATTCTTAAATACTTCTACAAAAATATTATTCAATGGGTCTTGTGTGGAATTTTAATTCTTGAATTTGCTACTGACTATCTTTTGAAAGGTATTCAGCAGCCCAAACAATCAGGATGATATTTAAAAGGAATTTCTGAAAGCACTTAAATTTAAAAAAACCCCATACGTTTGAAAAGGATGATAGATATTTCAATTAAAAAATTCAATAGGCATCAACCTCTTTATACTTTGGATGAGTATTACCTTGTGCTTGGTACTGTGAATTTAAGTGGAAATTAAGTTTTCAACAGAAGGCCATAACTGTTACTGCAAGGTATTAATTTTAGCATAATAAAATTATATCTTTTGATAAACACCTAGGTTGTATGTTATCAGGATTCTATTTCACACTCTTTTACTGTGTAACACAGACTTACTTCAATGTGGAAACTACTGTCTACTTCGAAAGAACAGCAGGGAAATCCCATGAAAACTGCCGTTATAATAACTATAAAGAATTAAAATAGCTCTTGCACTTTTTATTATTGTTGTTTTCAGTTGTCAAGGGGAAAAACTGAACAAAGAAAAAGAAAGATGTGCTCCCAGCAATAGGGAAAGCATTTAAAAGGATCTTGTAAACAAGCTGACAACAATTCATTCAGGGTTATGCATTTATCAGTGGAAAAAAATAAAAAGACATTTAAAAAAAAGTAAAACTGCAGTAGTAAGAAGTCTCCAGTTGGAAATGTCCCGTGGGGACTGCAAAGGGACTTCTAGCAGTAAATCTGTGCTATGATTAACTAACAGTAGCTAAAAAGACAGGTCTAGACGTGGTAGAAAAGTAGATACTCTCCTATAAACAGCCACAATGCCACCTGAAGAGAGGATGTGTTTCTCTTGCCATTAAAAGACCTAGAACTGCTGGATTTTTTCATGTTAAGTAAGTTTGATTGATTTTTTTTTTTTTTTTCCACAGACTCTACCAGTTGCTTCTTATTCCAGTGAAAATTACTAGAAGCAGTGAGACAGACAATTAAAGACAGACCTATTGTGGTTTCTTTATCTGAGTGGTAATCTCCAATAAAACCTGAGGCAACTTTTACACAAACCACTAAAAGCCTTCTTCTCTGGACTTGTAATGACAAGGTCTGAAGACACAGAAGTAACTTTTGAAATGGTCTGGGTTTTGAAAAAACTGATTGGCTGCACCAAAACAGCATGTGTTGGTCAGTGTGGCATCATGCAGGACAGATTAAAGGCTACTTTCTCTGCATAAATGTCTGTTGCTGCTGTTGTCATTTTAGTTGATTTGCTTTGATACCAGTGAACACCTGCAACTGGAAGATCAAACTTTTGGGGACTACTCAGAGTAACTTTCAACACAGAGAATTTTTTCTTGGCTGGGGTGGGTTCTCAGGATCTGGCAGTGTGTTTCTAATCTACCAAGTCAAATGGTTTGCTGGGGAGATCAGGAAAAGTTCAATTTAAAACCAAATGAGAACAAAACAGTATGGTTCTTTCCCTCAAAATCATTGCCAGATGAAAAACCCTCCCTGAGGATTTTTTTGCCTTACCTAGAAAACAATATATCTTCCTCACCACTTGACAGGTTATTTACCTTTTTAAGGTCCTCTGGCTGCTGAGAGAGCTCCCACCACCATCATCTTCCAGTCCAGCTCCAAGCTGAGCATCGCCTCAACCTCTAACCCAGATTGAATCCCTCCCATGATAATTTCCAAGAACTCTCCTTTCACACAAGGGTGTGAACTCTTTATAGTTAATGTTTGAAAAATCTTTTTCAGATCTTGTGTTTCACATCAGGCTCCCTCAAAACTGTCATTGTGGCCCTCACACAGACTAGTTGGTGTCTGCCAGATGCTCCATCGTTCCACACTGTGCTCTTTCAGCAGTGTCAACACAACACTGAGAGCAGTTGTATGTAACCCACATGGGGATGCAGTTTGGAGAGATTCATGGACTAGATTTACACAGTTGAGGTCCTCATCAAGTAGTCCTCATCCTTCACATCCAGGTTTCTATAAAAGGTAAGGATAGAAAAGGTGGTATGATGTACTTCAGAAAATCCTTTATTCAAATGTTGGGAGGATCAGGGCTGCACAAGGCTTTGGTGCTGTACACTTAAATGGACAATGAAAGGTCAAGAGGCACGATATTGAGTATGAACAAGGAAAAATTTTCACAATAAGAGTGGTTAAGCCTTGGAATAGGTAGCCCAGAAAGTCTGTCAAGTCTCTGATGGAGATTTTCAAAACACAATGGACAATGCCCTGAGCATCTCAATCAGCTTTGAAGTTAGTTCCTCTCTGAGTAAGTCCTGCTCTGTGTGACCTTCAGATGTCCCTTTTCCCAGCCTCTTATATCTCTGACTCTCTGACTACACACTTTTCCAATGAACAAATGATCCCAACTGGTGGCTAGAAGACTTCCCAGAATAACAATTCCTGAAGGACCTTTGTTTAGTAAGACAGAATTTGGGGGGGGGGGAAGGCATGCAAATTAAAAAGTAAGGACTATGCCTTGTTCTTATCACTGGAGTCACTGTCAAAATGAGGGCATAAGCAGGATTCCCTTTGTTTTTAGTAAGATGTTACTAATATAATTTCACCAAAATCTTAAATTTCACAAAAATCACAGAAATAAACAGTGAGTGAAAATAATAAAATTCACCCTTTCACGCAGACTCAAGGTGCTGTTATACTTCATAAAATGTTGATAGAGGACTGAATGGAAAGAGATTGTACAAGAAACTTTTATTACGGTTACACAGTGACTGCTACTTTTAAATATAGTCCAATGGGAAGCAAAAAATATGTCTTTCTCCTCCAACCTGCCAGCTCTGCAAAGTCTCCTTAAAGTTCAAGAGGCCTCTTAGTACAATAATAAATATTCTGGCTGAGTTTTTCAGGATAGTGTGACGGTTGTTCTTCTTAAACCCCACTGACTTTAGCAGGTAACAATGCCCTTAGAAGAGAACTCTTCCCTACTTTTCCTTATTTAACTGTTTATTTCATACTGCATCAGGCAAAAGAGACTCCAGCTGTCTAAGAGAACCAAAGTCTTTGTGGCACCACATGAAGCACAAACCTAAGTCTAGCATACTTTATAGAATATATCACCATGCTTTTAACCAGCAGCAGCAATGAACCAAACAATATCTTCCTTTAGCACCTTCTCTGCTCTCATTTAGTGAAATTTGACCACAGTTTATTTTGCAAAGTCCAAACTGAAAGACATGCTAACCATTTAGCCCACCATATTTGGGAACTTTAAAGTTAATATATTTACATGCATCCTGCTTAAGGAATTTTGACCACCTTACAGTCAGAAGTATTTTGGTCCTTCTAAGCATCTGATTCAGCATGAAGACAAGGAACAAATTAATTGATAACTATAACTTTTTCCTTGTAATCTTTGTGAGAAATGTATTTATACTATCAGCTGAATCACATTCTACAATCATTCCCCTAATTCTTAAGTAATTTGGGGCTTCAGTTGGCAGATGAAACGTAGAGAACACACAATTAAGTTTGAATAATGGCACCTTCTTACATCAACATACCTCATTATTTAACACTATGAAAACATCAACTTTAATTATATCTGAGTAGTTAACAATAAATGTTATAGATTTTTTTCTCTTTATATTATCTCAGCTAAGGGCCCCATCTTTTTCAACTGTGTACACATACTTGCTGAACAATGCAGTTTCTCTGACTGTGCCTATAGCCTGGGAAATAAATGAGAGTAAACCTTATTGTGAAATCCTGCATGTGAACATTGGAATTATCTGAATGGTTAGCAAACTTCCTTATAGACAGCAGACAACCTTACTTCCACAGGACAGCGGAAATACAGACTTGTCAAGGCAAGGGTTTTGCTGCTGTTTATTTAGTACAATTAACATAAGGTAGAGGCACTGCCCTACACTGTGGGCTGTGATAGTTACACATAACTTTGGTTGGAGGACCTCTTTTCTGTTGGACAATTCAGGTTCCACTAACAAACTCTAGAGTGCGCTTGAGCCAACTTTAACCACTCAAAGCTCCCCGGACCAAGACAGGAACCTTGTTTATGTCTACAGCCCAAGGAAAAGTTCAGCCACTTCTAGTGGGTAAGTCAGATCACTGTAGTGGGAATGACTGCAAGACAGTGAAGTGAGTGACTGTGGCAGTGTGGAGAGTAGCTGGAGCAGTCCACCACTTTACCAACTACAGAAGGAGCTTCAGAACTATATTAGGTTAGACCTCTAAATTTTACACCACTCAGAGTGCATGTAAGAACCTTGTCCTGAGAATACAGCCCGTGCATGCATAGCTGAGACAAATGTTCTTGACAACAGTGGTCTTCCTCCTCTGCTGTCCAGACCTAGACATAGGAAGGGGAAGTACACACTTTTCATACTGTCGCTGATCAAATCAACTCAGTTATTTTGGCCTATTAATAAAGAATATCTAAGTTATACAGCCTTGAGAAGAGAAGGCTCCAGGGACATCTGTTTGTGACCTTTCAGTACTTAAAAGGGGCCATAAGAAAGGTTTTTAGCACTTTTTAGTATGGCCTGTTGCAATATGACAAGGGATAGTGGTTTTAAACTGAAAGAGGATCAATTTAGAATAGATACAATGAAGACATTTTTTACAATGAATGGGGTGAAACACTGGCATAGGTTGTCTGGAGAGGTGGCAGATGCCCCATGCCTAGAAACATTGAAGATCAGGTTGGACAGGGCTCTGAGAAACCTGATCTAGATGAAGATGTTCCTGCTCATTGCAGTGGAGTTGGACTACATGGCCTTTAAAGGTCCCTTCCAACCCAAACCATCCTATGATTCTAGAAGGAAGGGACACCATCTCACTAATGGATGTTTTGTTGGTCCTCATTCTGTTAAACAGGACCAAACAGAGGGTTTCAATGCTTCCTTCTTCCCCATGAAGAGTGAAAGTGAGTGAGAACACTCCAAAATCAGACATCTCAATTCCATATCTGCCCAGTACGGTAATAATAATCTCTTTTTAGAGTCCAGTAGCAGTCACAGAATAGCATAACCTTTGAGATTTACTGTACTGTCCTTTGTTTTGTGTCTTCAATGGGAAATTACCCGCTGCAAATATTTTGAAAAACAGGAGAGAGGATTGAGTTTGGCCTTCAGCTGTAAAAGATAGGTAAAACATTGTGGCAGAGGGCAGTGCTGTGTTTAAGTTCTTATAGTCCCTACTAAAACCTTACTCCATCCTAAGGAGTCTAGAGAACTACGTTAAATTAAATCTCCAATTTCAATACCCTAAAAACTAACACGGATAAATTTCATCCTAGAAACAGATTGATTATTATGCTGCTGAGTGGATTTTGCTGTCTTTTTGGTATAAATGTTGTTTTCATGCTCAATTCTAGCTGACATACACAAGCAGCTATGGTGTCAAAGGGCATGCAGGTAAACAGGAGGTGATCAAACTTCTTCTTGAAAACTTAGATAAGTCTATAAGGAGCATGTTGATGACAGTGTAGCTGACAATGCTGCCTAATTTATCCTCAAACATTTTCATACAGTGGAATATAAATGAGACCCTGCCAGACAAATATTTGTAAAAAAATATTCATATTGCTTCATTGTCAGCCAAAAAGAGAGATTACTAAGTTGTTGAAATCAGGCAAAACTCCCACTCATAACTCTTGGCTGGAAAATATGTATAGATTTGCTCCACTGAAAAAGGCTTGCTGTCAAATCAGCAGATGAGCATAAGATCTCAATGAGATATGGCACACACCTTTCTGTAGCTTTGTCTAGTGATATATCGACAGTATTATCAATGAGCCTGTTGCTATTCCCTGCCTTGCAATTAATCTCTGAACTTGTTACATTTCTGATTAAACAAGTAATTTCTCCTGCAAGAGTTAGGGTCTGGCTCTCCAATCTCACTCCAATGGGTAGATCACAGCAAAATGAATAAAACCAACAAACCAGGTCCCAGTGCACCTCAGATTGCAAGACATTAATCTTCAGTAATTTACAGAAAACTTTCTAGCAGACTCTGCCACTAACCAATATAAGGTGAGCAATGGCATCCTCTGGACTAATCTGGGGAGCAGGAAAATATACTGATTTTTGACAGAGCGTGCATCTGTGTCTCTTGCTTTCTCTGAGAAGGACTCCCTCCCAAACAGCAGCTCCTATTAATAGCCAGTAACAAATGTACGACTCTCACTTTCCCCTCTGTTTTTAACTTTGCTGCCCATTTACACATTGTGCATATTAGTAGCTTGTTATTTTAAAAGTTATCACATAAGAAAGAATGAAGTGCGTCATGTGTTATGTGTTCGGTGTTTTTAAGAAAAAAAAAAAAAAGAATTCTGTTTGCTTTGGCAACTGCAGCTCCAGTAATTTGTCTGAACAGGAGATGGAAATCTAACAGCATATGGCTGGAGATATAAATACAGATCTAGAATTATATGCAGACACACTATACATTAAAATGAAAAGCATTTCATGGGCAGTTGGTCACAGTGATAATTCCAAAATGCAGGATTTAGTTACCATTCTCAAGTATTTATCCCTTGCTATTCATAGTATTTTATACTCTCAAATCCTTATTGTAATTTAAATTTAGCTAGAAGATGGCAGACGACCAGATTTACCCCAAACCACTCAAGGCATGCCATTTTCCTCAAATGCATCTTATTAGACCATGTAAAGAGCAGAATGAGACAAAACTGTGTGGTGTGCTTCAAATATGCTTATGATTTATGTATACCATTAGCTTTACAATAAAGAGAGAAGAAAGTGATGAGTCTCCATTAACTCCTGGGGAGAATTGTGTCTTGAGGAATGTTATTTAAAGTTGCTCATAATCTGAGTACTTGTTTATAATAAAGCAGACTCTGTGCACTGTGAAACAAGCAAGAGCAATGGAGGTGATTCAGTCTCAAGCTCTTCTGGAGTCAGAAGGTTTTGATGAAGGATAATAACAAAAGAAAGCTGCCAGAAGGTGCTATGTGTATTTAAATTTGAGCTTTTTTAACTTTAACTTATATAAAAATTAACTTTGCCCCACTATTTTCCTGAAAAGTTTCCAATTTTCCAATTCATAAACCTTTGAAATCAATGTGATTTACCTTCATTTCTTCAAATTTCCCTATTGCTGAGCTGTCAGGTTAATTCTGGTTTTTAGACTGATTGCTACATTACCACACCAGTATGTGGATAAAGCCTGCACAACGCAAATGTGGCTCAACAACAGCAAAGCAACATTTTTAGTTTCATTGGTGAAAGTGAAGTCTTCTTTCCTTAAGTATTTGTAAATAAAAATGTGACCATCACCTGTCTGCACTGTGCTTGGGAGGTGTAAGTAGCAGCGTTATATTAGAAGTGGTTTCTCTGTTCATGTTTATCAGATTATTATCAGGGCTGTTACTGGGATGATTATTGCTGTTTACTTGCTGCTGTGCTGAGGCAGTTTGGCACATGAATGCAGTAATGAAGAATGGTCTGCAAGTGTGAAAACACATTCCAGACTAAATTTACCATTAAGCATAATCTGAAGTACTATCGAGATATACATTATTTCAAGTATACCAATGGGAAAAAAACCAACTCCAAAACTTAAATTTTCACAGTATGTAATTTAATAATCATAAGCAATTTTAAAAAGATTTTAAGTGTCTTGTTGACCAAACAGTTAAAATACCTACAGAAGCCAAGATCATTTAAGAGGTATTTTCTAACTAGTAAATTTTTATTTTAAACCAACTCTAAATTCAATAGCAATTTTAAGAAGTTAAAAAGATACATAAATTTCAGTTATTGAGAACAAAAAGGAAAGGAAAAAATAGAAAGGAAATTATATACCAAGATAAAAATCTTTTTCTATTACATGAGTCTTTTGTTAAAACACCCAAACTAATCCTGATATTGAATAGAATTATCATTTGTTGCAGATGGATTTTTGTTTCCTTATGTTATTTTGCAGATACAGGAAGTTAGTCACTAATGCAATAACATGGAAGAGTATGAATTCATTTTCAAACCTGTGATGCATGTCAGAGTGTTCTGTCCTTATTTTTAATCAGATTGTTTTAAGAGAAAGAAGAAAAACTTGAGTTGCAGTTCTTGTTTTATCACTGCTGAAGCATGAGGTGATTTTTTATAAGCCAATCTGACCTTGAAAACAATTTTATTCATTAACCCTCTGTTGACAAAAGAAACACTGTTCTAGTAGTGAGGCAAGTCTTGACTTTTCTTTACAAAAAGGAAAGATTAAGCAATGTATAATGCAATTGTCAACCATAGAATGAGTCCAAGAGGATGCAGTAAAAACATGTTGCAAGAAATGTTTTTCAGCCACTAAGCATTAATAGTAAAGGATTTAAGCTCATTCTGTATGAATTTCCATTGCTGTAGTAAAGATAATATCACTCTTCGTATAAAGGTAAGGCATGGGTCACTGGCACACTATAAATTCCCTGCACAGTTTTTTGTTGACAATCATTGAAGTCTAAGTACCAATAAATCCAGAAAATCATGGAAGACTTGTGAACAGCACTTGGTTAAGTCCAGCATTTTAATTTAAATATGGAAGTAAAAAATATTGCCAAATGGTCCTGATTTTTTTTATTTTTTAGTTTTTATAATGCTTTTCTGGCATTTCCAGTATACACTCTGGTTTCTATTCTTTCATACAGCGAGGGCAAATATCTAAATATTTACAACAGCCCTCATTTATGTAAAACAGTGAACAAGTTTACAAATGTCATAACTGGCAGTAGATACTCATGTTATCTGTTATGTACTATACAGGCATTATTTAGTTTGGTTAGACTGTGACATTCATCACAGTATCCAGGTGCCTTACAGCTGCTCAGAGGAACATTTGTTAACAAGTGGTGTAGAGCAAAAAGGCGGCTTCAGAGCAAAGATCATTCCTTGGTATGCCAGAGATATCTCTTGAAAATTAACCCCCATGGCCAAAACACATGAAATAAATACATAAAAAAATTAATATATAAAGTAAGGCATAAAAAATAATACTAAATATTTGATCCATTTTGAATGCTACTATACCGCAGAAACCAGAAAATTCCAGACAAAAAGTCCTCTTCCAAGATGAGCACATACTGTTGCTTTGTTGGAGTTCTGCCTTTGGGACCAGTAGTGAAGCTGCAGTGAAAGACAACATGAGGCAGTGCTGGAGACCACAAGAAATGGAGCCAACCATTGCTTTTAAATTACTGCCAATACCTTGATTTTTATCCAGTGTGTGCAGGGAGCCAGCGCAGAGATGTGTGTTCAAAGAGCTGTGTGTTCATACTGGCCTAGCCCACCTAAGTGCCTGTCTCCCTCTGCCAGCATCCCACACTTAGTTCCTTTTCTTCCCTTCTTCCCTGGCTCAACTGAAAAAGAATCTCCTCTTCTTCAGCTACTCCCATGAGAGATTTTCCTTTTGTTTCATCTCTTCTACCTTCTAGTACTGACCACCTAGGAACTGGAGTCATGCCATAATCTGGCCCTGCTCCTTTTCAAAATAGCTTTAACTGAAATGTTATTTCTAAAGGCAGAATTTAAGAAATGTATGCCATCTCCTTCTGCAGTTTTCTCCACCTGGCCCAAAATAGCTGACCCTTGAAGAACCACAGAACCACGGTGTTTCTGACATAAGAATGAACTCAGCTGCAGTTTTTTTGGCTCCCACCTATGATTGCTCCCACCTGCCTCTATTATTTATGCAATGCTGTTTTGGAGACAAGGTCAGCATGAGGAAAAGCTTACCAGTATAACTGTCCTGGCAAACCATTTTTGTGTGGGTGCAGCTTCTATTGACCAGGCAGAAAAGTAAGTAATTTTTCTGGTACAGACAATACTTGTTCCCAAGTGAAATAAGTTGCACTGGCAAAAACGCTTTCCATCCCAGAGTAACCATATCTACACCAAGCTTTTGACAATACGAACAAATGGTTAAAACAAAAATAACCTTAGCCAATGCTGCTGTGCTGGAAAAAATACCTGCTGTAGACCTGGCCAAATTTTATGACACCAGAACCAGTTCTAAGGGTAAACAAAACAAACCTATCTTCTCTAGTAAGAAAAAGGGTGGGAGGGAAGAGACCAACAATGAATTCGTAAATATGAAGCATTCATTATTTCTGACAGTAATTGTTTCCTGTGAAAATTTATAAAGAGGATAGAGTAATGAATCTAATTATCTTGGCCTTTTACTGGGTGGCCAGGGCAGTTGAAGGGGCAGCACAGTAAAAAATATTTTAGACTTAGCATGGGAAAATGGCTAAAAGCAGGACTTTCCAAAGAGGGTCCTTCTTGTAAAAGTGCAAGTTGACTCATCCAAATAAAACCCAAAAGCATTTAGGCTGAAATAAACTGGAAAGTAAAAGCTTATCCTTCTCACTTAGGGTTAAAACCTGTCATTAAGAGGGAATAAAAAAAGAGAGGCATTGATAGCTGTGGCGCTTACAGGTTTGTTTTTCTGTTTCTCTCCAGAGAACTCCATAGACGAGCCATTTTCATTTTTCTTGCTGACTCAGATAGTTCTGAATTTGCAGAAAATGCTTAAGCTTTTCTTAATTGTCACTATTGCACAAAGAAATATCTGTGTTGTTACTGTCATTATAACTGCTATCGCCGTTGTTGTGCAATCTGTTTTCAAAGGAGGTCTGGCAGAATGAGTGCTCTCTTTTCTGAGTTGCTGCTGCCCAAGGCAGTGGGTGACTGTGACAACAACTTTTATTGTTTCCAGCTTCCAAAAGGTAAGCCTCATACTTGCAAAGTGTGAGAAAAATCTCGTTTTGTCTTTGTTTTATTGAACAACTGTCATGGTGTCAATGGGAGTTGTTCAACAGTACTTTACAGCCCTAATTGCAAAACTACTCTGTTCCTTGCAAGGAGAGGACATGTGTGTGACTGGCGTTTTTGCACTATTAGGCATAACTCTGCCTTTTGATTAAATGATTTGTACACAGCATAGGCCACTGAGGAAAGCCTCCTGTTAAAACCTAAAGCTTTAGTGGTGTGAATAGGGCTCTACTGCCAGTGGGCAAGTGGAGAGGAGAGCTTGCTGTCCTGCTGGGCTGAAAACAAGACACTTCATATAAAGGAGTTTCAGGCTTGTTTCTGGTGCTGTGATAGCTCAAGTCACTTCTGCAGCTATCTGGGTAGAAGTAGAACTCATGGAGAATGTGTGTGGAAATAATAGTCTCAAATAATCTAAACCTATACAATCAGAAGACAGACCAAGGTTTCTACTCTTCTACCAAATATATCTCAAAGACTGGTAGTGCAATGTTTCAATTTTTGTGCTCTTGTGCCTTTCCTAGTATACATTTTGCATGTTTGTACATTATTGACATAAAATTGTTTCTATTAGATCTCAGGGCTCAATATACATAAATTCCTTAAATATGTACACTATATTGCTTACACCTGCAGAACTAATTTAAACAAATGTCTGCAAAGTCACATTTTGGAATGGATGTTTAAGTTTTTTGGACTTTCTGCAATTTCAGTAAAAATAAAATGAACTTTTCAAACACTGCATAAAAACACCTAAACCATTTTCTTCCTGAAGGGAAAAAGTTGATTTACTAGACTTGAGCTCTATGCTTTGCTGTGCCAGTGACTCACCGGGCACATCTCTGTGATTTGTAGCAGCATCATTAATGTCTGTACAAGGTCTTCCAGCTTTACGACAGAAAGGGTATGCCATTACACAGGAGCAGTTCCAATCAGGTCAATGAATCTCCTCAAGGGAGCCAAGTTTCATCTGTGCCTGGATGTTGGTAGGAACATGTATTTAGGATACAGGATTTAAAGAACTTAAGGGGCAGAGTACTGACTGCATTGATTGCACTGCAGGGAGAAAGAACTTGCTGATAGCTTTTTATGAAACCTTGCTTCACTTTGCTTTCTTAAAGCTACCTTTTCACATTTCAGGGCTGCTTACTGCCATTACTTGCATGTATTCCTAATTGCATTCAGGTGACACTTTGATTAATTTCATGACACAGGATTTTATAACAGTGAATGTACGACTAGTAGGAAGAAGAGTACTAGTCAATCACAAAACCACAGAAATTAGACAAGGAAAGACATGTTATTAAGTAACTTACTCCATCCCAGTGCTAAATGATTGTTTTTAGAGGACCTTGAGCTTTTTGTCCATTTACATTTCAAATAGCATCAGTCACACAACAACCCACAAAACACATCTGTTTCTTATTTTCATGTACCTCACACAGTTTTTTTGAAAAGTCCATCCTAAAATTAATGTGACTTGTATCTGCCAGTCTCATTCTCCTCAGACCTAACAATAGTAATCCCCTTTATCCTCTTTCCCTGTCTCCAGCCTTCTGACCTCTCGCCTGTGAAATTATTATCAGAGTTGGCTGCTCCTGCTGTAACTTTTCTCTTGTGTAAAACCATATTTATAGTACTGGGGAGACAAAACACACATGAAGAGAGGTATTTGTTTCCCCCGCCACGTCTGACAGCTACCAGTACTGGTCAGCCATGGCAAGGGCAATGCAGACATCAAGTTACAACAGCAAAGAAATATTGTGATATTAACACTTCAATGTCAAACACTCACTGCCAGTATGACAACATTTTTAATATAGTAGTTACAGTAATACTCACTTGTTTTTCTTTAAAATACTGGACAGGAAAGTAATTCAGGAAAGGTATCTACAAGTATATGTATATGTACACACACATACACAGACATGTATACAAAATAACATCACTAAAGACAAGTGAGTTTCGACAGTAAAATTTCAAGATTTGGACAACCTCATAGAGAAGATGTAAATATTAGACATTCAAGGAAAAACAACTAATTCCCTAAGAGCTAAAACTTGCTGCTTCAACATAAATAATGGCCTGGGGATATCTGTCCTTTGCAATATTCTGGTGGGCTTGGTCGTTTCCCTTTTTTTCTGTGTCTGTCACTAGCAGTTGTTAACTTGTCTTCCCACTCTGCAGATTCACACCTGGCAAAGCAGTGTCACCTGTCAGTCACTGCTTCAAAATGTGTAACTTCATACAGCAGAAGACTTTAAAGCAGCATGTGCAGAGAATGTTTTACATTTAAAATGTGTGATGGATTTTTATGGGTGAAAGAGAAGAAACAACAAAAGGAAAAAGAAAAGTAGGAAAGCATCAAAAAAAAAAAAAGGTGGTCATCAAAAGGCGGAGGACTCCTGGAGAAAAAAAGGTTAAGTCTTCAACCCATTTTCTCCTTCTCTTTATATAAGAGCCAAGGGGATGGCTGATACTTTACTGCAACAGCAGCTGATTCTTGAAATAAGTGTCAGGAAGGGCAATCAGACAGTCCCCTCTTGAAAAATACTTTCAGACATCATTAGGGAGACACAGTTGTTCCTGATGTTCACAAGGAAATCAAGGTGGCAGCTAATGAGTCCCCAGCCCTTGTTTTAAAAAAATCAAAGCTTCCTGTTCTCTCCTGCAATTCCCACCATGTCTGCTTTTGAAAACAGTCAAGCAGCTTCCTTTGAATTTGAGCTTTCCCCATCTGCTGACTTGCAGACTCTCTCATCACCTCTCCTGCACAGAGGCCTCATGTTCCTGCCAACAACAATTCCCATGCCACTCTCTCCCAGGAGGAGACTCCTTCCTACCTCTTTCTTAAAATACTTTTCCCTCCAGTTTTTCTGAGTAATGTCCCAACCACTACTCCTCTGAGAGGAAAAGTGGTGGGCTGCAAAGAACATCCAGACCCTGCTCTAGGGTTAATAACTTCTGGGAAGGCTGATACTGAAGGATTTAGCCCCTCATAGGTATCTGCTTTTGCTTTGACTATTTGTGAGGAAGAGGAGAAACTACTTTGAATGAACCCAATGCTATAAGGAAATTGTGTGTGCTTTGGTTACCAAATTGTGAGTTTCCTACCTGGTCATTGGGGCACTTGCTAATCTATTGAGCGGTACCAAAGACAGCCTGTGGGAGGATTTCAAGGGATGCACAGCAGAGTCAGTACACAGAAGTCAGTGAGGAGCTACAGCATCCTGCAGTGCCTCTCTGGGAAAAAGCACTATCCCACCACACCTGAGCTTGGATGCTGTACCTCACACACATGCAGGATGCTATGAGGAGATGTTGCTGGCATGCTCTCTCCTCCTGATTTTGAGATTGCCAGGAGCTGGGACTCTCACTACTTCCCACAGTAGCAGCTTTTCCTGACTTACACTGTGGTTCTGACAATAACATTTTTCTTTAGTTAAGAACAAAAAATGCAGTCTGGCTAACTGTGGTAGAGAAATTGCTGATCTTGGGGTTTAGTGCAAGCTCACATATTGTGTCCACCTTCTACACTGAGGACAGTGATGGTCACACACTCTACTTCTGGTTTGTTTGGGTTTTTTTTTTTTTTTTTTTTTTTTTTTTTTTTTTTTCTTTTTTCCCTCTTATTTCTTTCCCCCCTGCCTTTTGTTTAATGTTTCCAGTCAGGTAGATTCTGATTCTATAAGTGTCTGTGTTTACCCAGCAGCCCACTTTTAGAAACAACTTGGAGAAAGGTAAATGCATGGGGAATGGAACATTAACAACTTTCACTGTAAAACTCTAAAAGTGAACAAAATATGCACAGGATTCAATAACCTGTGGAGGGTTTCAAGCAACAAAAATAGCTGAATGAGACAATGACAAAATAACAACAGCATCAGTACGTTTTATCAAAATAAGTATTTCATATTGGAAGTGCAGAAGCTGTCAGACTGTAAAGTATGAAACCTGCCTGAGGCCTTTGATACAAGATACTGAGTTTTTCCAGAACATACAAACTGACTAAGAATAGAAATTGATGTAAGTATTTCTCATCTCCTCTTTTTGCCAATGATGTAATTATTTTGGTAGTTAATAAGATATTCAGGGTTGCACCTCCATTTTTCTTAGCTTGATACAGCCAATAGATAAGATAATCTCCCCCAACAAATCAACCCCTAGCTATGAGTCACTGTCTCTGATGAAGATGTGTCACTCTATGTTATCCTGAGGACAAGAAACTACCAGGGATTTTTGAAACTTTTTTCACTAGGAATTAGGATTTCCTGATGTGTTTATTCAATTTCTATGTGTTAAGCATCAAACCAGAGTTGCTGGCCTGCCTGTTCTGAGGCACTGAACTCTTCAAAGACACAATATCATGACAGATAAAGTGGAAGACACTGGATTAGTGGAGTTAAGGAGGAATCAAAACAGTGTCTCAGCTACATACATACATGTGCACTTTGCCTCCTTTATTCTCACGTAAGCCTCAAGAGTTTCTCTACTAGGAGGGCAGAAGATAGACCTCAAATCCTAACACCTTCTATGACAGTAGACCTGTTTCCTTTGGATCAGACCATATTGATTAAAAATCTATAAATTCATTTTCATGTGTTTAAATAATTTACGATAGGTTTTGTTTCATTTTTTGTCATACCTTTCCAGGTACTAGAGTTGTGTTCCCTGAGCAGTTTGAAAGAGGAGCAGTTTTAAGTACTTACAAAGTAGATTCCCAGACAGGAGCAAGGCCCGAGGATCGTTGCCTCTGCTTTCTTACAGCTGAGAAATGAGTGATGAAGGATTATTTAATGTAATACTGATGTGCAGTTAGACAGGGTGGAGGAGGAAACTGTTATCAGCTCTTCCCAAACTGTGTTCATGTTAGTTACTGAGAGCTTATACCGTGCTATCTCCAAAATGAGAACTAACAGCTTAAATATACATTCGCAATAGGGACTTCAGAAAACAGGGAGACTATCTGAAATAAAGTTAGAAACATCAGATCTTATGAGAATAGATAATAAATATGCAAGAAGGAAGACCTGAAAAGTTATCCATCAGTCAGTCTCACCTCCATCCCTGGAATGGTGATGGAACAGTTAATTCTGGAGGTCATCGCCATCACTCTTTTCAGCGGTGCCCAGCAACAGGTCGAGGAGTAGGGGCCATAAACTAAAACACAAGAAGCTCCCCCTCAACATGAGGAAGAACTTCTTTACACTGAGGGTTGCAGAGCACTGAAACAGGTTGGCTAAGGAGGTCATGGAATCTCCCTCTCTGGAGACACTGAAAACCCACTGGATGTGTTCCTGTGTCACCTGCTCTAGGTGACCCTGCCTTGGCAGGGAGGTTGGACTAGATGATCTCCAGACATCCCTTCCAACCCTGGTGATTCTGTGATTAAAAAAGAGAAATAACTTATCCTGCAGTTACCAATACTGGTTTGGGAATGCACATAACTAACTAGTACAAGTCAGTATACTGTTGATCTAGTGACTAATATGTCACTCTGCTGATCTCTCCCATGGCCTTTCTCTACTAAAGACAGACGGAAACACTAGCATCACTGATGCAGTGCAAAGCATGTGGCTCTTCTCAAACTTTACTGTGTCCTGGTGTGCTAGAAACAAACATCAGTGCCTGACAAGTAAATCTGAATGGCTGAAAAGTGTCCAGGGCATCAACATGGTTCTGAACAGTCTTTGAAAGGATTACTCTGTTGTTTTGCTTTTGTAACCTATAGCGGGCTCTTCAGGATGTTGAACAATGCATTCACAACCCTGTTTGAGGAGTAAATGTCAGTTCTGGAGAAGTAATACAGCTGTCTCCAAAACGTCAATTACAGAAGCAGTAGACTACCATCCTCTCGGGTACCATAGTAGATTTCTTTTGCTCCATACCCATTCTGCTAACACTGATGAGTACACATCCAGCTGTCATTAAGGCAGTTTCTGTGTTCAATTGGCCACATGCAAAAACCAGTGAGACCATTTTGCACCTGTTCTATGGAGAAAAAAATGGAATAAGCTCATTGCTCTTAAGTGCAGTGGTCCATTTTCTCTGTCTTAAAGAAGGGGTATAGTAGGCTGCTGGGCTAACTATGTTTGCCTGTATATCCTAATCCCCATGAACATATTGCAAGTATGGTGAACTGAACGTTAAGTCACACAGGCATGTCATGTTCATAAACAAAATTCTGCCAGTAGAGAAGAGAGAAGTATGAAGCTGAGGATGTGTATGCATTCTTGTGCATACATTTACTGCCTCAGCATTCTTCATCTGTATCTTGTCAAAAGATGCTCCACTGTTGGACTCTCCATTTTTGTTTTTGGGAATACCTATTCATTGATATCTTGCTTATCATTGTCAGAGGCTGAAATAGTTAATGGCTTAAACATTCTGAGATCACCAAAAGATTTTTGTCCACTGTAGCAAACTGCAATGAAACAGCTGCTCATCCAGCAAAGCCTACTCCTCCCCAAATATGCCTACTTTGAAAGGACCTTCGGATCAGATAAATGGGTGCCATTGCCTGACTATCCCAGGTGCAGAAGGGGGTGCATACCTGAAGCCACAAACTGGATTTCCAGATAAGGGAAGAGGCTAATATGAGGCAAATGCTTTGAGGTGGGATAATGCTTCTAATCATGCCAGTATCCTCTCTTACATAATAACTCTACTGTAAAAATCCCTCTGGGGAACCTTGAAGACATTTTGCATCTGACCTGAGCTATTCATCTCAAATGTTGGACCATTATGGACCATGATTGATGCTGAGTCTTAGGAGGTGTCAGAGACTTGTGACATGTCCCAGGACATGTCGGATGACACTATCCATTGTAAAATTCCCCACCCCAGGGAAGGTACAATGCATTTCCAACTGAGTTTTGAAGTGTATAATAACTCATGAAGTCTTTGAGTTTTCTGGGGGCCTTCCCCCAGCCCCACTGGATCAAGACCATCACTTCAACAGGACTGCGACCATCACTTCAACCAACAGACAGAGGAGCTGCAAGTACTAAGTTTCATTACTGGATCCAATGGGTGATGACTATATATATATATATATATATATATATATATTTCCAGCTTCTTTTCCGTTCTTTCTTTCTTTCCCTTTTCCTTAGATGTTATTTTTATGCCTTAATATTTCTGTATTCCTTATACATTTCTTTAAGTGTTATTTTTATGCTGTAATATTGCTGCTTTACTATAGAAGATAACACCCAAAATGGCAACATACTTGCTTACTTTTGAAACAAAATTGTTCTGAAATAAAGCCTATCTAAGTATGTTTACAAACACCAATTATTCAGTGTAGTTTCATTCTAATGCACTCCAAGGGAATTATTAACAAGAACCTGGGTTACCCTCCCTTTCCAGAGTGGGTGGTAATAATCATCACCTGCTGTTAGAGGGGAGCTGATACTTCTGGATTAAATCTATAGCACATATTCCAGAAGACAGCCTTCTCTTAAACATTTTCATGGCCATATAGAATAACCAGCTATTCACATGAGGGTAGGAGTTGAGAGTGATAGAGTTTTGCATCAAAGACTGGATAGCCCAAGGAACATCACAGAAGACCAGCCCTGTGAAGTCTGAGTAACATCCTTAATAAGTAGTGTTAGAACAGAAGGAACAAAGCCCAGCTACTGGATAGATCCACTTGGATGCTACTAGCAGAACTTTTTCACAATTAGCAGTATCGCACCAGATGGTGAACATGAAGGGGTGATTCCAGTGGTTTTCCTGTAGGGAAAATTCTCTTACTGCTGATGGGAGGTAATCCTCAACAGGGTAATGCATATGGCTTTTACTGTTGGAGGTCCTTTCTGTAGTTCTGGACAGTCTGCCATAAATGACATGATAGTGATGTACTGCCCCAGACATTGAATGCTGGAGACTGCAAGGTACTCTTTCCTTTGATGGCAACTGGAAGTTGTCAGCCTCAGCTTCAAAGACAACATTTTTCTTTGTGGTGATGGTGTTTCTTTTGTATTTATTTTGTTTTTTGTTTTGTTTTGGTTTTTTTTTGTTTGTTTGTTTTTTGTTTGTTTGTTTGTGGGTTTTTTGTTTTGCTTTGCTCTGCAAAAGCAGGCTTAATCCTAAACTAACATTTACAAATGCCAAGAACAACCAGGTAGCTAGTGGTCATCACAGAGGTGCCACATCAAAGCTAAGATGTCAGAAATGTATGGTTCTCCTGAAAACAAGCTTGTTTCCTTGGGATCAGAGCTCTGGACAGTGTTGACTGTGTGTGCAGCCTATTTGATAGCATGTGAAGAGATGCATACATGAAGAGACAGAGCCACGGCGCCCCACCATAAGAGTATGGTGATGCTGGTCATACTACATGGCCTTTGGAATACACATGGGAAGACCAGGTTTCTGAGGACTGCAAAGGCAATTGTGGATACAGCGGGGCAACACTGTCATAAACTCCAGAAGTCAGGCACAACTTTATTCCCAACTTCTAGAAAGCAAACACCTTTCAGGCCTTTAAGGGTTGCTGCAAATCCTACATACCTGCGTGCACCTCTGGTTCTGGCTATACCTGCAGAACAGGCTCCTGCTTTGGGCCATCCAGATGTCTGAAGGAGCACTGTGCTTGAAATGCAGTGTCTCCAGGCACTTCCCAGGTTATACACCCCTCATCTCCCTCCCTTCTCCCTGACCATTCCATGCTCTGAAGGGCTTTCATCTTGCAAAAACTGATGGTTCAGGAGACTATGCTGACTCAGGTAGCAGCTGGACTTCTGAATTAATCAGATTCTTTAAAAACACGTCTCTGACCTTGCCTTACAGCAATGTCAGTTGAAAGGGCCTCCAGTGAAATTACCATAAAATTACAAATGGTACAAAAATAGCAAATGGGAAACTGCAGTCCCTGTTTTTCACAATATGAGAAGGAGCATTTGATGAAGTGACCAGACAGTTGGTTGAAAGCAAAAGCTTTTTTACTTAAAACCTAGTGGTTACAGAGTTCACTGTACGGGGATGTTTTGGAGCCCCCAACATACACAGATTTAAGAAGGGATTAGATCACAGAGGAGAGGTCAGTTTGTGGCTATTACACTCTCTCGTTGACTGTACTCTCTGTCACTATTAAATTAGGCTTTAGTTCACAGGCTACAGCAGGAGAAATATAGTTTGTCTGCCTTAGTCTTGTCCTAGGCCCCTGCTTGTCCCAGGTCCCTGCTTTTGCCCACTGTTCTCCAGGACTGAGCGAAAAGGACTAAGAGGACTTTCACGCTCACCCAGGATGGCAAGTTTTATGTTCTTATTCTGGATTTACAACTCTGTCACTGAGGTTGGAACCTGGCCCACTATATGTGGTCATTTTTCACTCTGTTCATTTAGCTCTTGTACTACACTTAAGGCTGTGGGGGCAGGAAAAGACAAACAGCACCAAGAACCCTGTCTGCCTGTTTGTCTGTTGAACTCATTTACACTAATTGCTTCAGTGCACTGACTGATTTCTTTTTAATTCATAAAATATGCTTATGCCTTGCTCCCAATGCTTGCACAACAGTGGGCGGAGGGGAAATGAACCTTACTGAAATTTGTGCCATGCTGAGATAGGTACACCACAAAAGCCTCCACGGGGAAAAGAAACAGTCCCATAGCGGCTTTAAAAAACTGTCCTTTCTTTGCAGCATGGAAGAAAGTGAAACTTTATTCTGTTAACAGCAAGGAAAAACAAGAGGTTCAGAATCTTGCTTCTGTGCTAAAGCATTACAAATATGTTCTAGAATTACATACATTAATGTATACATAAATAGACAAAAGGAGCAAGCAGGAAACAAAGAGGAACTATTAGGTGGGGCAAGCAACTGGTGAGAGAGAATGGTAGCTCTTAGACACAAATGTGAAGTTTTGGAAAGGCATCTCTGGGACAGCTGAGGCTCAGGCTATAATCAGACAGAATGGAGAGCCACAAAAAAAGAGGCAAACCAAAAGCTGACAGTCTGAGGAGCAAATATATAATCAGCAAGGCGATCCAACAGACAGGTGTCAATGTAACATAACTCCATTGCTCAGGGCAGCAAGATTATCTGTGTGTCCATTAGAAAAGCTCTGCATCTCTTCTTAACATACAACCTATTCTGAATTCCCTTTTTATTATATCCCTACTTTTGCTTAACTTAGAACTAAAATTTTAGAATATTGCAGAAATATGAACTGCTCACAGATATTAGGACTTCACAATGTCCTTACTAGTTTTAACTGCTTTCAATTCATTCCTAAAGCTTTATGGAAGAAAAGATATACCCAGCAAAGAAAGGCTTCTTCTTTTTCATTTATGCAAGTGATAGAAAGGATAATATCTGATAAAGACAACAAGAAAAGGATTCCTTAAAATCTATGCATATGATTTATCTTTCATTCAATAAGGACCAATGGAAAAAACAGAGTGGGAATCGAGACCTATTTCTGTTAGCAGTTCTCTTTGTTCTTTGGAATATAGTTAATTCAATCTTGCTTTATGAGTCTGTAGCTTCCCCAAAATATAATGGTGACAATATCATTTGTTCTCTGCAAAAGCAGGAGGTTTCTCAAGTATAAAATTTCTCTATATAAGCTGAATATAAATTCAATGCAGCATCTTAGGAATCCTATTACTTTGATTCCTAATGTTAACACTTACTGAATATAACTTAATTCTTGGTAAATCTTTCTGATTTACCTAAATTAACCTTGGATTATCTCACGTAATTAAAGTACATCAAAGTTTTCAAAAGTACTTTCCTGTTTTTTCCCCTCTCATTTTTCATCTATAAGCAATGACAGTGCCATCATAAGCAATTAAAAATGGCTCCAGGAAAACTGAAACCCCTTGTCCAAACAGTGAATTGCACAAGGATGGGTGGAATGGAAACTTTACCTCCACTGCTCTCTATATGAGGTGCCTTATCAGGGTGTTCAAAAGCAGCTGGAGTAGTGAGATTTTATTTTTTATTTGTTACATGTCTTTTTAAAGAAAATCTTTCACACTTATCAGTAGCACAGTAGTAGATCAATAGTGCTGCCTTTTAAACCCCTTAATCTAGTGCAGGCTGGCTGGCATGACTCATAGTTCACAGGAGCTGGAGTTATGGAAACGGAGCAGGTGGCATTTTGTACACAAAGCTCCGCAAACCACCCCAGGTGTACCTGCACACAGCTGGCTCTCCATGGGCCACCACAGGCACAAGACAAACAGAAAGTGGCTCTGTAAAAGCAGCTATGAGCTTGGACTTCCACCTCTGTGTTTAGGGGTTACTGGTTGTGTTTTTTTAAAAAACAGAGAGAACATGAAAGATAGAGGGAGTGGATCTAGCCCTGCTCCAAACGTATGGGCTACCGGCTGCAAATGCAACATGGAGATGAGCTTCCACAGTGGTAAAAGGAGGTGGAAACAGCTTCAGTTCCCTGTACCCTTGCTGCCCATACCGCATCCAGTCGAGGGCAGTGCTTTGTTGAGAGCTGGCAGTATGCAGAAGCTAAACAAATGACAATTTCACACAATCCACCTTTAGAAAAGTGTCAGATACCATAATAATTGCCAACAACAGGAAGATAAAGCCATACAGTAAAAATTAGAAATCAAGCACACATTTTTATCAGGGAGGGGTATAATTATTGTTTAAGGAGATTATCAAGGGAAACAATGAAGCCTTCACTTCAAGATTTTCTCATATCATGACTGACTGCCTTGTTGAAATACAATAAGCAATGTGCCATGTTCGGTGCAGAGGGAACTGGAAACAGTTTGATGGAAGTTTAAGACAGGGAGTCCAATGAACTGAACAATTTCGTAGGCTAAAAATTTGAGGAGTGAACACTCAATAGAGATTGACTCAGTCACAAACAGCATAGAAGAAAAGATAGATAACCTAAAAGTATTCTTAGCAAATAACTAAAGCCTGCATACAGATGAGGCACATAATTAAGACCAACATATAAATGGGAAAAAAAAAGAATAATGGCAGATTTTGGTAAATGTGACTAGGCAGAGTATTCTTAAAATATTCTTCAATATTCTTTCCTATGGAAGAAATTGGAGGATAGATTTCACAAGTTTCCATCTCCTTACTTCCTTACATCTCAAAGTAGTATAACAGCGACCTGACACCCAATGAGACATTTGTTAGAGAAATCTAGGATATGGAAAAGTTTGTGCCAGACCATCTTTAAAATATATATGATGACTGTGACTGCAGCTGACTTGCTATCTTTAGCAACAGTGCTGCATCAATAGTAAAACCTTTCTAGGGATGAAATATTTGGGCAGCCACCCAAGAAATCACTACTTTTGATTCTACACAAAGATGACTTTCATTTTTAAGAACTTGAGATATGAATACATATCATTTCACCCTGTATTGCTGAAAACAAAGATGGACAAGAGAAAGCTATATCAAATAATCCAAGATGCAGTTTGTCAAATATGGGATAACTGTGATAGATCTCATGTAACAAGAATATCCTCCCCTATATTAATGCAACATTTTTATAAATTAAACCAGTTGCATTTTTAGTTTTCAAGGTTTTTTTTGAGAACATGGAAATTGCAGTCCCATGTGAGATAATGCAATTTTTTATTCCTGAAGGGACTTCTGTCTTAATCTGAAAAATTCAAAGGTGTTAATTGAGTCACTGGTACTTGCTCAGAAACAGGGGGAGATATGCACTAGTCTCTCATGCAAGAATACCACTGCCATCTAGATTAGACAATGAGTGAGCTAACTCTGTCAGTTGTTGGAAAAGAATACGTGGTGATGAGGCTTGATCTGACTGGATGGCCCCAGGAACTCCTAGCAGCTTCATTGCTCCCCAGTGGATTGACATCTGATTTAGGCAGATCACCTTGAGGGGCTGCTACAGTCAATGGAGGGGAGTTACCTAAGTTAATATGTCTTCAGCAAGCCTATCTCATTTCACTGAATTATTGAAAACTTAGGCATTTACTTGAGAAGGATTAGTTAATCAGCAACCAGATTTAAGTACTAAATTCCTACCTTAATAAATGTACTACTGGTCAAAGAGAAAGCCGTCATTTCTCCCCTCCCTCCCAGAAACTAATTTTCTTAGATGCAATTTTTTTTTCTGCCTGCTGTCAGGCAGACATGTCTATCTGCTGTGAGACTTAGGTTAGCAGAGGCTGCTGCTTCTCTGACAAAGTCATCAAATCAAAACCACACACAGACTGAATTCAGGGGAAGCAAATGTACTTCTTTAATTGCTTGTTTGTTCCTTCCCAACCAGCTGTACCACCTCAACATAGATTATTCGTTAAGCTATAAATGTCAGCCTTGCACTGTCAGTCACTGCCTAACTTGGATAATGTGAACTGAAACTTAGCAGTGGGTGCTCCAGGGTACACAAGGTTAGATTCACCTAAATGGATAGTTACTGATCTTCTCTAGACTTCTCTAAGAGTCAGTAGAAAAAAATTAAGCACTTCCAGACCTTCATTTGTCTCTTCCTAACAGAGATATCTAAAATAGGTCAGATGACTCACTCTGTAAAAGCTTTTATTTTCCTCTATTGAGCCTAAAGTCACTAGTTCCAGTGCAGACACCTAGACTGTAGATGGTGAAAGTCAGAGGAGATGGACTGCATGAACCATGCTCTATTTAGCCACGACACGAGCAGCAGATTTTTAGAGGTATTTGTCTTCCAAAATTGGGTATGAACCTAATTTCAGCAATACTTCCTACCAAGTGCCAAATTGCATCTCTGTGTGCTTAGTGCTTTTAAAAATACTCTCTTTTGTGAGCACAGAGGAGCATGAGTCAGGGTGAGTCGGGAAGCCTGAGTCCAACAGTTACATTTATCCTGGAAGGCAGATGTGACTCTGACTGTAAGCTCGAGATGAGTCCTTGCTTTGCCTTGCCTTTAGTAGTATTCAAGAGATTAGACAGGAAATATGCAGTGTTTCCCAGCTCCGCAGTGTGCCTGCTCCAGGACACGCTGAGCTGTAAGGTATACTCTGTACCTGACCAAGAACACCTCATTTGTCCCTTCTGCTTCTACAAAAGTAGCTGGCAGACAAGTCAGAGCCCTTCCCAACATTGCTTGCTGTGAGAGGGTGGGACTTTCCTGCAGTCTGAATAGAGGCTTGGTGGAGACAGTCAGCAAAGACAAGGTCAGAAGTAATTCTAACTTCAGATACCTCCTCAGACCAGGGAGATCAGCTAAATCTAGTCATAACTCCTTTTACTAACAGTCTTCGAGTTCCCAACAGCAGAAAAAGAACAACTTGTGCTGTAAGTAAGGGACAACAAACCCTCTGCAAGAGAGTGCCTTCTTACTCTTTTGCTCCTTTGTAAACTCCCTAAACAAAGTCAGCTCAGCATCAGCTGTAGCATGACCAGTTGGATAGCTACAGATAGCTGGTCCTCTGAACTACTTCCCACATGGAATATATATCAACCATATTTTATCTTCTTGTTGGACACTGAAACAGTGTGGGACTTCAGACATGTCCTTTTCTCATTGATTTCTTTGGAAAGCCTTACTACTTGGACAACCCTTAACCCGATCCCCATAGGTTTCTGTATCCTATTCATCATACTGGTTTTTATGATTCATTTGAGAAATATATTGAAGTATACTAAGTAGCATTTACCCCTTCCTTTCCCTTTCCCTTTCCCTTTCCCTTTCCCTTTCCCTTTCCCTTTCCCTTTCCCTTTCCCTTTCCCCTTTCCCTTTCCCTTTCCCTTTCCCTTTCCCTTTCCCTTTCCCTTCCCTTCCCTTCTTTTCCTCTTCATTTCTTTTTCCTCTTCATTTCTCTTCAATCATTATGGAATATCTCTTTAGTGCTAAGGGCAAGGTCAAGAAATATCTGTTTCTGAATATCTGTATCCAAACAGCTGTTCTTCTGACAGCTACTCCATAGGATGTAAAAAGAGAAAGTCTCTTATTCCTACTTCAGACCTCCCTAGAGCATCCACCCAGGTTTAAAAGTGAAAGATTTCAAATTCTGCCCTAATATAAAACAGTGTGACTATGAGCTTCTATATCTGTTCTCTGTTCACTGTGAAATATAAGCAGAGCTTTTATTTTAGCTCCTGACTGTTTGGTGTCTTGTTAAATTGCTGTCCAAGGGCAAATTCTTTTTGTCATATGGACCTGTAGGGTTGCTAAGCACACACAAGGATAATGATACATTCTGATTACTCAATACTTGTTTTACAAAGTCTGCTGCTGAAAACAGTATTGTGTCACACAGTCTACTTTTGCAATACAGGGTGGATACCTAAAATCCCAAATTAAACAAGTTTCAGCCACAGGTGTGTGTTTTGGAATCATTTGGTTGTGGAGAAATGGAAAACTCCTGAATGTTCAGCATAGAAAAAGGATATGTTAATTAAGGCTGTATGAAGGCCAGAAAAATGTCAAATCATTTAAGGAGTGGAATAACGACTATTTAAAATGCATTGACTTTCCTGAAAGTTTTGGATAAGATAATGTCTCCCATTTTAGGGCATATTCACACTACTGAAGTAATTCGAGTAATTCAGGAACTTAAATTCAAGTCAAAAGGCATTTTCAGACTTTGCCAATGGATTTTAGACACACCTGTTGACTATTATGGCATGAACAGAACTTGACCAGGAGTTTATCAGAGATGTAAAGAATATTGCTGTTTAATTTCTTTTGTGTCTTCGGTATTTCCTCAGCTCACGTGCTCTTGTTGTATATGCAGATGTAGCATTCATTTGGAGAAATTACTCTAAGCACCTGACAAGTCTGAGGATACAGAGCTTGGGGAAGTGAACATTCAGATTACAAGGTGATATAGAATCACTGAAGAGGTTTGGTTTGATTCATGAATAAGCAAGACACAAAGATGACAAGCCAGTAGTATAAATTATGTTAGAAGGAGGCCATCTTCTACTTAATTGGTTTGTTTGCCTGAACTTTCATTAATCTTTGCTGTCATCCATAGGATATATTCTGTTTTCACAAGGTTCCTCAGAAGAGCAAACACTTTGAAATTATTTGTGCATGTAGGCTTGTAGGTAGGCAGACTTCAGACTTTAAATTTAGGTGAAACTTTCCTGATCAGAAGTGCCATGAATTCAGGTGAATAAAAAATAGTCTGTGAATCAAACATTACATCCCTAAAAATAAAAGTTATAAAGTTTGGGATTATGATTCACAGAATGACTATTATGATCCTGAAAACACATTCTTGTAATGATGACTATGAAAGGAGAGAATAAGAAAACAGTCTTTTCTGTGAATCTCAAATGGAAAACTTTTGTTCGTTGATGATTAATCTGGAATAGGGAAATTATGAGTTGCAAAGAAAACCATTGGACTCTAATGCAGAGTTACTGGTTACTTCTAGTGGATCTGTATGTTGGAAATAAAGATCCTCACTTAAACAGGGCAGTGAATATTCTCCAAATCAATTAATAGAATTTGCTGGAGCTATCCTTGCTTTTGGTTCCAGTGACTTTTTCTGCAAGAGTTTTAGTACCATATTCTCCAAAATAACTATAAAATTGACACGAAACTTTTCAGGGAATAGCTATTAAATTACTTTCAGTAGAATCTTGGCTGTAAAGGCTGCAATCACACAATCATAAAACCAGAAAAAAATACTGCATGGCTTTTTTTACAAGTCTACTTTTCAACTTTTTATTACCTGCAAAAGGGAGAAGGCAAGATCATTTTTCAAAAAAGTTGATACATACAGTAACATTTTTGTGTGAAAAGCTGAAGAAAGCCATTAAACACACACCAAAAAAACCCCCCAAAAAACAAAACAAAACAAAAAAAAAAAAACAAAAACAAAAAAACAAACCCCAAAAAAAACCTCTAAAACAAAACAAATGACTGTGAACCCAGACTCCAATAAAACATTGTTAAAATGACTCCCACAACAGGAAAGAAAACAGCAGCCTGGATTATCAGTAATGTATCTAGCAAAACATCCCTTCAGAGTTTGAGAAATGCTTGGAGAACAAAACACGTACCACTGCATAGTGATCAGCCACAAACTGCAGCAAAAAAGAACAGAACAGAACCCATCATGATTTAGTAGATAATTTAGCACTGGGGTAGACTTTAAATCTAGCTACTGAAAATGTGTCATGAGGAAAGTAGAAAATGTTGGTGCCACCTATTGGTGAGAGCTGAGATTTGGAAAATTTTCAACCTAATTTGCATAAATCCGAAGAAAAGAGAAAATAAGCTGGACATGTTTTACTTCATGCTTAGAGGAGTTTTGAATGCAGTATCTAGAGTGAACTCTTTACTTTGGCTTCCATTCTGCAGAGGCTTACATGTGTGTTTAACAGTGAATTACAAATTATCTGTACTTGCATTTAAGAAGAAGATGGAGAATTTAGGTTGTATTTCGCTTCACTTTGCTTGCAATAGAGTTAATTGAAACACCCAGCACACCAGGAGCTGTTGAACAGGGAGATGGGTTATTAGACTCAAAATATATGGCTTTGCCAACTACGTTTCATTGGATAGTACATTCCCTACAGAAACCCTGGAGGTGGTATGTTTGGCATAGTGCGTTGACACTGTTGCTATTCAGTGGTCTGAAAAGAGGATTCTGTTTGACACTGCACACCTCATTTACCATGTATCCTGGTGAGATATACAGACTCAGAGCAAAAGCAATCCTTCTTACTACATGGAAGTGACCTTTATGACGTTATGGCAATGCACCAAGTTCTGCTTTAGTTAATTGCAGTAATAACCCTGAAATTGCAGGGGACACATTCAAGGCACATACTGCTGTTCCTTGATGTTTGCTGCTGCAGTCTGTTTCTGCAGATGCTGAAGACAGGAGTGCTTTGGTATACTGAGATCTTGACTGTATCCGTGGTTGAAGACACATTTTATACACAGGGAATCAAGCATCTGCTGCCACTGCTAAAAGAGGCTGGCTTGGAGCCCATTGTAATGACTAGTGGTTCTGTGATTCTTTTAGAAAAATCAGGCCCATCCATGAGATGTCAGGGCAGCAGAAGAAAATTTTTAACATGTATGTCCAGTCATCTCTTAACATTTGCTTATTTTATAAGCGTTATCTGCAGTCCAAAAATTATTCGATATGAAGCTTCTTCACCAAATATTAGACAAACTGGAAGGTGAGAGCTTTAGGTAGTCATTTACAGATTTAATTTCAGGGTTAATTTATACATATAGCTCCCTACAGTAAAATATTAAGAATTCTTCTTGCAGGTCACCTTTGCTGCTGGCAGCTAGGTATATTATGCACATATAAATCCTGCTTGAACACAGCTGAATGAAATACTAGAATGAGTCTGGAGCAGGAGAAGGACTGAGATAAGATATGACTGTTTCCCATGTCAAATATGCTGTTACTTACTGTGTTGTCACTTATCTTTGTACAAGCAAACACTTCTTCCATTCTTTGTCCTGACTGTTTATATGGAGACCAAGACTGTCTCATGTTGTCGGAACATATCCCATAATGTGATATCACCTCTTTGCACATAAGAATTCTAGGCACAACTATTGTTAAAATCTTACAGGTAGTAAGCAGGAAAATACATTATGTAGCTAACTGTGAATCTTTTCACATTGAACTAATTTCCAGTTGTAGGTGATCATCTTAGAGAAATTTTGTAGTGTAACAAAATATTTACATTAAATCAAATAAGTAATTGGATTTAGTATTGCCAACTGAATAGATCTGTGCCATTTCCAGGGTATAAAATAATAATTTTTCAGAGACACAATCAGTGATAGTGATGTTCCCATTGTGTATTTCCTGCAACTGAGCACAGGCCAGTTAAGGCAAATGGTATGTACAAAAATGCCACTGTCTAGTGGGAGGCTAGAGGGTTAATCTAGTACTAAGAACTATCTTTTTCTTTGTTCCTCTTCCTCACACCTGCTTCAGCTGGACTCTGCTGAGGGACATCTCAGACAGCAAACAGAGCAGTGAACAAGGAACCCGAAGATCTTGGAACAGCAAACAAAGGCACAGAAAGCCAGAGCCAGTTCACACATATCAGTCAAACCCTGGTTGCCTGAGGCAGCAAAATGTTTAGTGGCTGTTTGTTGTGCAAGTGACTGTAGGCTGTGAGAAGCATTAATTTCACAGATTGCCCATAAGGCAAAGAAAATCCAGCAACTGTGACAGTGCAAGTAATGGGGAAACCTGTTGGATCTTCATTACCAAAGAAACAGATCACAGCATGAGTTTTCTTTATAACTCTTAGGTTGTTCCACAAAGGAGCTCAGGGAGAGTTCTGATGCTACAGTTATCAATACCCTGGTGGTTTTTGTGGATACAGCAGTGGCACAAAGTCAAAAGGGAGCAAAGCTGCAAATGCAAACGCTGCTGCTCTCTCCCTCTCCTCTCTCAGCAGCCAACAAAGCCCCAGACAGTCTCCACTGAAGTGGCCCTCCCAGAGTCAGTAATAGGGAAGAGCTTGTTCTTCTCCAGCCAAGTATGTAAGAAAGTCAGAGGAGTTGTTGAAGAGCAAGCAGAGACTAGGCTGAGCAGATAACCCTGTGGGTACATGCTTTTATTTGCGCTTTAACTGGATTGCAACAGAGGAAACGTTGTAAGCACACACTGCACCTGCTGGAAGGATGCCGCAGTGCTCTGACTCCAGCTGGTTGCCAAGTGAACAGTCAGGGAGCTGAGCAGTAGCAAGGGAATGGGAGGTCACTGCCTTTCTTATTCCCACAGAATTTCATTGCGGTGCAATATGCCAAAGTTCATCCTGGTTAAGGACAACTTTTTTCCCCCCCCCCTCCCTGAACCTTGACATTCTACATAGTAGTGAAATTCATTTCCCAGTCATCTCTAAATGAGAACTTTAGTGATTTAGTCAAGTTCTCACAGAAAATCTGTAGCAAGCCTGGGAATCAAACCTGTATCTCTCCCTCCCAATTTATATTTTTCCACTTCTCAGACATTCCTCAGCTGCACAGTGAAGAAAGGAAACAGAAGGTAAATATACTTATTTATTTCTACTGGGAGATTTCTCCCTATACTCAAACCTTTTCCATTCTTTTCCAAATTGATTCACCTGGTAATGTTTCCACTCACTCCTCCAGAAGATTATTTTTAGTATAGTAAAACTTACTGTTAGGAAAAGTTTCCAGGTTTTCAACCTAGACTATCTGTTACATAGTTTCATCTAATTGTTTTATTACAACCTACTTATCCATGCTAAATTCCCTTTACCTCCTCACTATCTACCTGCTGATTGTTCCTGCTTAGGCTAACATTAATCCAACTTTCTTTTTGTCATTTGCTCTTACTTTTGTCACTTACAAGTATTTTTACTTTGTAAGGAATGAAACTCCTCTGGATTTCAGGGGGGCTATAATCTGGAAAACAGACTACTGAGTACATCTGCACACACTGTGGTGGAAACCATAAATGCACGTGACAGTGTATACAAAGGGTGAATAATAACATCGAATAATATCATGACCACGTAGAAAAACTCCACGTATGTCTGATTGTGAAATCAATTAATGATTTTACAAAAAAACCTATGACAGAAACTTTGGCTCTAGAGCAGAATAAAATCACATGCTTGTGAATATACACAAGAGCACCAAGACTGTCACAGTGACTTAATCCTCTTCTTTTGCCTCCTGAAGAAATGCTTGGACCTCAGTCAAACTTACTTAAGCTATTCCATTTACATCCAATCTACAACAGTTTTGCCCAAACCAGTCACAGTAGATTTTATTTTGCTAGATCTTTCCATGCTCTCAAAGTGTGGGTGCTAAATTCTTGCCATCATTATATCTGTGTGGAAATCCTCTGTCTTATTTACCAGTCTTAAGACTGTGTAAAGAAGCTGTTGACTGGTCTTCCCACACTTTTTTGGTTTCTGTTCACTGATACATTGTTAATTATTTCTTTAGGTGTCAGATCCAAGATAATCTTCAGAGAGTTTTAAAATTATTTCCATTTTAAAAAATGAAGAAAAGACATCTAGAAAATGAGGGCCAGTCTTTCAAAAGTTGTTATATTCCGATTCCAAAGCTGAGTTCTGCTCCATCACATCCACTCTCAAGAGTCAATACAGGTAAAGGCCAGGCACACTGGAGGTGCCACTGATGACAAAGAGAGGCTAAAAAATTTGATACTTCAATTAAGTTAGCAAAAGGGAGGTGGGATGCAGCTTAGATTTTCAAAATCATACAGGAAACATGGACAGAGAAGGTAACTGCCCAAATAACCTAACTGTGGGATCACCATTCTGCTGAGTTTACTGGAATTGCCATGATTTATACACAGAAAATGCATATCTGTTTATGCTGTCATTCCTTATTTACATGCAGAAATTTAACAAGAGTTCTTTCCCCAAGAGATTAGACTCAAATGTAAAAGAAAACCCAATTCCCCAAACTATTTGCAGTGTAAGGAGAGAAGACATGTTGTAGAAGACAAAGTCTGGGAGTATGATTTGCAAAAATGAAAATGCCTTCTGAAATAATTTCCAGATTGTTCTCGCTACTGCTTATAAACAAGCAAGGTATACAATGTTAAAATAGTGACTCACTTGAATTGTCTATTAGACCCTGGCAACAAAGCAGGCAAGCCCATGTGGAATGATTCACTGTGATTATTCTTTGATGTAAACAACGTTCCAATGGGTGTCTAACGTGATCTAGATATGCTTTATGGTATTCACAGTGCTTCTTACTACCTGCAAAGTTTATTTTTCTCAGATATTAAAAAAATATCTTGAAACAGAAGGACAAAATAGTTAGAGGATTTGCCACAGATCATCCTCAAGAAAGAGGATCTCCTGTACCAGATCAATGTCAAGTGTTTTGGATGGTGTTGCCCCCTTTGCAATGTAGCAATTAGGAATTACAATTAGAATGTTAAATTTAAAATGCACTATTTTGGCACAGTGGAATCTCATTAGACATAGTGAATACAAACAAGACATTGGGTAGGGGAAATATACTTCCCAACATCTCAGCAATCAGTCTATGAAAAATATTCTGAGAAATACAGAGGAAGCTGACAATATCTTTGCTACAGATCCAGCTGTCCTTCTATGTTTATTACTCTGGCACTGAAATCAATGGGAAATTTGCCAGAATAAGAAAGGAGCTAGGACTGCGGGATCTGGTCCTTATGTGTAAGCTTAATCATCTTCTTCCATCTGCTACAGATCAGAAATGTGGACTCTGAGCAAAGGCTGAAAGGGAGGGGGAACTTTCAGAAGTAATAGGCAACAGACATGTTTTTGACAGCAAAGGAAAGAGCTATGCCCTTCATTTAAATTACCTGCCTGTGATTGCAAAGTTATAATATTCTACCCATACAAGATTCTTAATGATTCTTCGGGGAAATTCATGAGAATGGTAGAAGGGAATTGTAACACTCTTGCAATTGTCAACAGTCTTCGGAAGACTGCTGGAGTCCAGAGAGTGCCCTGCAAGGATTTATGCCAAGAAGTACTAGTAGGATACATTCCAAGGCTAGTGGGCATTTTAGGGCATTGGGGTTTTGCAGCATCAAGCAGGCAACAGGAAATTTGAAAAGCATTTATAAAGGGGAGGGGAGGCTGGAAGACACAATTAAAAAAGAATAAAAATCACACCCTGATTGATATGAAAGTATGCAGGATCCATTCAGAAAAAAAGCTGATGAAGAAACATTAATACAGAATCCAGAATTACAAGCTGAGATGAATCAGAGCATTTCTGGCCTGCAGACAGTGCTGTTATTAAGAATTATTGCTCATGCAAAGAGCCAAAAAATGTGCTCAGCTCTGTATGAGCTGCAAATAAAGACAATCCCTGCTGGAGGATTTTTCTGTCTAGGATGCTAGTCCTAAATACTGCTCTTCACAGCTCACTGTGTCTATGAGAAGGCTGGTTAACTCTCATAGTGCACAGATGTCCATCCACAGCAAGACTGTCAACTCAAGACATGTGACAGACATGGTAAAACATAGGTCCTGAAGGGCCACCCAATGGCCCAAGGATTCTCTGTGTTAAAGCACAAATGAAAGGCACTGCTGGAAGGTCACTCTGGCCTAAAATTGGTGAAAATGCTTTCTGGAAGGTCTCCTCACTTTCTGCTGACTGCAGAAGTTCCTGAGCATGAACACACTCCCAACATCAATGCTGCTGTGCCTGATAGTAGAAGAGATGGATTTTCCTTCCATGGCCTTATGGTGAGGTTAATACAGTATTTTTGACTGGAAATCTTGGATAAGCATGACAAATACCCTGGAAAAATCCTATGACTAAAGGGATCATTCAGTGACAGTGAAAACAGAGTCATTGAAAACATTGTGGGACGTCCTTGGTCTGTTCACGGTTCCCAGGCAGAGCAGAGCGACTTCAGCCTTTAGGGAAATCTTGGAAGAATAACAGAGCAATAATAAAATGCAGGGCTTTGTTTTTAGTTTGCATGGGGCCCCAGTAGGAAAGTTAAAAACCTGCTGAAAGAGAGTCTTATGAAGCATTATTAATAAGTTATGCATTGAGTCACTGATTACAGCAGCTCCTGAGAAGAATTCTTAAAATAAAAATGCATTTGTTATTATGTCCCTGCTGATGCTTCATGCATCCCGCTCCTTAGATGTTTTGGTTTTAACATGTTTTATTTAGATTACTGAAATGCAGATAGGCATTAGACCTTTGTTTTATAAATGGATTAAAATATTGCACACAAATATGTGTATATATAGCTGAAGTTGACTGAGAGATAATTCATTGACACAGAAAGAATTTGTTTTCTGTACCTCCTACAGTCAGCTTATTTATAACTGGTATTTGTGTACCTAGGTTATGTGAGCATGGTGCTCTGCCAAAAAAATTAGTATTCAGCCTTTTCAGTCCCTCATATATAAGCTGCTCTTGAGAGTGAAAACTCCCAGTTTTAGAAAAAAATTGCATAAATCCAGTGGCTTGTATTACCATCTGCTCAATCATCTTTTCTGGATTGTAAAGTGGAAAATGTCGGATTTATAGAAACCACATGCAAAGATTCATATTCAATTCTGCCAAGTTTTGCTGTCACAGCAGCCTTAAAGCAGATATGCAAGCCACACAAAACTCAGTCACTCTCCTGGTATTTCTGACAAGGATGTATAATCAGGAAAGTGCATCTTTTATTATAAAGTCTCCTGATAACTTAAAGTGATTAAAGTAATCTTTTATTTCCCTGTGGATCAGTCCTGTTGAGATGGATTGTCTCACCTTCACAGAGATCTGGCATAAGTCCCATTTAAAATACAAGGGACACAGGCAAGTTTAGAATACATGGGTCAAATTTCTGCAGTAATTTGGAGATTTGGTCCAAAAACTGCTCCAGATGTTCCTATTCATTATTCTATTTACTATTTCTGCACCAAAGTAATTGAAACAACGAATATTTATCTTGGATCACTGAAAATATCATGTTAGTTTTGCATTGCAATGAGTTCAGGATACAGTATAAGAATCCAGAGTGAAGAACAAAGGAAAAACATTGGAAAGAAAGAAAGAAACAAAAAAAAAATAAATAAACATCCAGCCATATCCCATAAGGCAGAATTGTCTCCTTTTATTAGTTTTAGCAGTGTATCAACTTAGAAAAGAATCATACTATACTACAGTGTTAAGAGAATTCCTTTTCAGAACGGCTTGAAATATACATTCAAAAAGGCACATCAAGAAGTGACACACAATCACTGAACAAGTAGGAGATTCAGGATCACAACTGGTTTTTTTCTGAAGGCCAGATCCAGCAAGGGCAACAGCTTTCCTAGTACAGGAGGAAGAAATCTTAAGCATTATTTTATTATTGAAAGTCTTCTGGCTGGAGCCCAGTGTGGCTGATGGTAGTCGTTCCTTGTGAATATTCATGCTGTTTTTAGGAATACTTTCACACAAGGAGAGGAGGGGGAAAACTCTTGTAGGATGTCCTCTGCTGCACTTTATTTCAAAAGGAGTCTTCAAGTCCAGCTCTGAAATAACTGTTATTCTTCTCGGATATTGTCAGAAATCACACAACATTTCCTCACCACCTCTGCTGGCAACAGCAGACATGGGAATGTGTACTTGAATTTAAAACTACACATCTTTTAAAAACAAAGTGAAAAATCAGGTCATTGAACAGACTTGATTTCCAGTGTTCAGGATAGAGACTTTATCTCTTCTTCTGCTATAATAGTGAAAATTTAAGTCTCTGGACCTCACTCATGCTTTGCATTCACATGATGTACTGAAGGCACAGAAAATGTTTGTTATGAATCAGATCAATGGTCGTTATTATTCACTCTTGTGCAATAACAGGAATCTGTGCTACATGTTCCAGAGGAAGGTGTCAGCTTTTCTGAACATGGGATTAGTTTTGCATGCTTTATGTCATGAAGCTTGAGGGTCAACATCTTTTATAAATATTTATACTAGTTTGTAAAAATAAGATTGACATTCTTCTTTCCACAGTTGTGCTAAGAGTGAGTGAAAATTCTCTTTGGAGAGACAAATTATAACCTTGCTCTAATGGATGTGATTTTGTGGAAGACTGATTTTTTTTCTGCCATGTGGCAGGGAAACCAGTTCCCTTGACTTCAGCAGACAACCACATTTTGCTGCCATTTAAGCATGATAATTCATATCCTCATTTCCAGTACCTGTCCTACCTTTGTATCCCTATTAATTATCATCAACCTGACTAAGAGCTCAAACCAAGATTTCGACTTCAGTCTACTGTCAGTTTTACTCCATTCTTTCTTTTGTTTATAAAATGTGTAGGACTAGACTAGGAAGATCACCCTGGTGGACCTGACTAAGGTTGGGTATACATGCAAAATGCTCTTCCTCTTAATTGCAAGTTATGCCAGTTACAAACCTGGGAAGAGTGTTTGATCTGAAACTTTCAGAATTACTAAAGCTAAAGAAAGGAAGAGGATATAGCCGTGATTTCCCTGTTTCATAGTTATGTAACTCTTTCCTCCTCAGGGTCATAAGTTTTTTATATGGTAACCATTATCCACAGGATACATTCAGGTGATGTGGAATATTTTAACAAAAGAAATATATTCTATATTTTTCAGCTATTAAGTGCCAAATTTACTTCCATCTCTCTTAGAGTTATGTTTCTGTCATAGTACTAGGGAACTACTTGCCTTTCCAGAGGAAGGTTTTGCACATATGAACTAAGATTTTTAGATTTAAGTGTTAAGAGGACTGCCAGAACTTGAAAGTGGAAGGATGGGAATTGTAGGATGTTCACTTCTAATGGGTGGATCTTGTGCCATAGTGGCATAGGGTGGTCTTACCACACATCAACATTAAATTCAGGTTTTCAAACAAGGGAACAAAGTTGATAATGGGTTCAACATGGCTTTTTTACTTAGTGCTCAGGAATACATTCAGTGCAAGTAGCTCAGGTAGCAGCAGCAGTGTGAGCTGCAGGTTGAGCTCTGGGGCAGTGAGAGCCCCAGGCAAGAAGCCTTCAACTACCAACCCTTTAAATAACAAAAGGCCTGGGGACCTGTGATCCTGCCAAGGGACTGGACACTTGGGGACACTTGGAGACAGGGCAGGAGCTGATTCCAGACTTTGACTGTCCCCCAGCCTGTGAGGATATAAAAACGCAAGATTTCTTTTGTTTGAGGTCCTGTCCAGAGGCACCAGATCAAGCTGTTATTTTTTTCTTGCACCAAGATTAAATTAAGGATCCAGATGTGTGAGACTCTGCTATGGAAAACCTAGAAAGCCGGTCAGGAAACTTGGTCTGACTGCGTGAGTGTGGGAGCTGCAGCTGTGAAGGGTCCTCAGTCCCAGCTCAGGTGGGGTGAGAGTGACTCCTAGAGTAGCTCTTGGTTGGTCTGACAGGGAAGTTTCCCTAACATTAGATTTGGTAGCATCCCCTGAAATGCACTTGGATATTGCCAGATATTTTTAAGAACAAGCAGAACAAGGTATCACACTGCCCGTCCTGTTGCTGGAAAACTTACATTTTTATGTTTGAAAAAAGATTCCAAAAGCTCCAAGAAGGTTACATACTGGAATCACAAAAATAGAAATCTGCTTTTTTAACAAAGTAAATCATAGTGTAAACAAAAATGAAAGGAAGGATTCTTATACTGCCAGTGCATCTAGATCTGCTATTTCTGGTATCAGTCCATTCTTATTATTTAATATAAATAGGGTTAAAATAACCATGGAGTCCTCAAGGATTTATGAACTAAATTAGATTTGTGTGGAGATAGGAAAACAAATACAAACAAAGAAAAAGCAGACAACCTCTAAGACTGCTTCTTTTGGTTAAAAGTAAACAAAAAAAGACTTCTGGTAGGAAATATTAGAATAAGTATAGATCATGTGGCACTGAAGAGAATTTGTACTGAAGACTAAGCTTTAGTATAACCAAGCAGCATACAAAAGGGATAATATTGTAAAAATGAAATTATTGAATTCATAAAAGACAACTTGCTAGCATTTAGAATTTTAGAAAGATGAAAATGAAAAAATATTTGTCTCCTAGTCTACTTATACAATTGAAATACAACCATGAAATGCAGTTTCACTTCTGGGAATCGGAAATAAAGTTTTCATGGCAGAGAGGTTGGAGAACAGGATATGGCAGGCAACTTGGGGTCCAGTCTCTGTTGTAACATCTCCTGGAACCTGTTGCAAAGCTCAGTCCCCCGGTGTGTCTATGTATGAAAAGGGAATGCTTTTTAACATATCTCTTAACCTCTTTAAGACTACATGTGCAAAATGGGCCTTGACACTTAAATGACTAATGCACACTAAAAACAGCTGACTGTACTACTGCAAACACATTCAAGGTCAGGTTGGACAGGGGTCTGAGCAATCTGATCCATTTGAAGATACGACAGAGAGCTTGGGCTAGATGACCTTTAAAAGTTCCCTTCCAACCCAAACTATTCTGTGATTCTGTGAGTGCAATTTGTATAAAACAACTATATAACAGCATCTTCTTGAGTATTGATGTGCAATGTTGTTGCACTTCAGAAAATACTACCTCTGTGGTGCAATTGGAGACAGTACTAGAACATTAATCAGTCAGCAACATGTCACTTAACAGTATCAATTCTGGTAAAGAATTTGCTGTCATGTCAAAAGGCTGAGAGCTGGGACTCAGCATTGTCAGTCAAGTCTGTGCATTCAGAGTGATGCTATTTTTTTCTGCCAAAGCAAGTCCAAACTTGCCAGGGATTTAGTCTGTTGACATGATACTATTAAGAACTGAAATTTATTCAGCTTAAGCTGACTCTTTCCAAAACATGGTTTCATGTGTTGATTTCTGAAGTTTAATAGGAGGTAATAACTATCCTTTTCCTTACATTGTCTATTGAAGATTGCCTACTCTTTCTTAACACAGCTCTTTATTACTGATATCACATTATATGTTTGAACTATTCATTTATCCATAGGATTTTCTGAATATGTAAAACATTTTGGATCTGATCCAAAATGACTGGATTACTTTGTTGAGTTCCAAACCTTCTCTTGACATAAAGGGATGAAAAAGATAAAATTTCAGAGCCTTGCTCAGCTGCAAATGATTCAACTTCCCATTTTCAACTAGTTTTAAATGGTTAAGATCTGTATATAGAATGTGATTATTCTGTTTCTGATATGGTATATAGAATTTCTACCAGTTGTTACTGTAATTAGATAATTCTTATTAGATTGAACTAATTCAATCATTTGCCATACTCGCACACAAAACTCATGTGCCCTTGAATAACCTCAAAACACATCCACTAACCTAAACACATTGCTGTATGAGGAGATGCAAGGCTGCCACATTGAGCTTTGCCAGAGGAAAGAATGAAGAAATTTTCAAAAATTATCTTTACTACTTATCCCGAGCCTAGATGTTTTCTCTTCAAAGGGCATTAAAGCAATTTAACAGCAATAGGTAGTGGTTTCTCCAGTGTCTAAAATAAGGCTAGATCCCATACCACAATATGATAGACATATTTTGCATCAATTAGGGTTAAAAAAGAGGGAGACCACACCGCGTTTGACATTCACAATTGTTGGCTTCTAAGGATTTCTTAACAGAGTGAAGAAAAGATCACATACTTGCGAAATCTACCAAAGATGAATAGATTTAAATCTATAGAAACCTACAAAGCTGCTTTCTCCTGCAAATCAGGTCCTAGTAATCTGAGTAAGGCCTACAGCTAAAATTAACACTAATAAAATGATATCTTTAACTATGGAATGGTAATAATCAATAGATTCAGAAAGTGTAAAGAATAGAAGCAAATTGAATGCAGACACATTTTTTAAAAGCAAGGAACAAACAGAAATAAAGGGATGAAAATATACTAGTGCAGAAAGATCTACAGCTAAAGCAGAGATCGTCATCAAGATAATAATCTCTGCATGTGCTCTCTGATACCGTGTTGAAGCTAAAAGCCTAATGCAATTTTTGGATGCATAAGTAGTGATACCTAGAAATTAGTAATTGACTGTTCCTCGGCACACAGCTGATAAGACTTTTACCAGAATCTTGTATCCAGTACTAGTGTGAAAGAGTCTGGAAATCATAGAATATTCAGTAAATTTTGAAAAAGAGTCACAATTATTTTTTTTCTTTTTTTTAGAGGAGAAGCTCAATCCTCTCAGCTACTTGAAGAAAATGTTGACAGAGGGGAAAGCTCAGATGTGGCATAATTAACCAAAATCAAGGGACTGTTCTGCAGAGAAATTAATAACAGGAACTTTAGAGCTGGAAATTGAGATTGGACAGATTCAACCTAGCAATCTCACGGTTCAAGGGGTGAGAACAGCCCTGGATCCACCTGCCAGAAGAAGAAATGACTCTCCAGAGAGGTGATAAGATTTTTCTGTAGCTGTATTCCAGAAGCTGCTTCCAACACATGGGCAGGATGTGACTTTGGGTCCCCAACCTGATTTAGGCTTTAATTCTGATTTTCTGTATTCTGTAGGCCAACGTCTAGCCCCTACACTAGTGAATATAATGGGATCAGTCTCTCCTCCTCTTTCAGCAGTGATGTTCAGATGCCCAGTTTAAGAGGACATTCTTAATGTAACATAAATCATAACACAGAGCAGAAGGATTTTATTTTATTTGGTTCTTTTTGGCTATCCCTTTGTTTGGCTAGTTTAGCATGCCTCTGAGGAGGCATTTCAGGGGGATTTTGGGGTTGGCTTTAGTAGGTGAGAGCAATCCTGAAGCTAGAAGTTATAGTGAACTCTACAGCTGTGAAGATATAGCCCACATTTCTAATTACCATCCAAATATATGGATAAGACTACTTAAGACAAAGATCAAGGAAAGAAATTATTCCTTTTGTCTCTGTTCTACAGGTACTTCATAGCAACTGTTCTATTTTACTTTATAAGTGTGTGGAACACCTAACACAGTAAGGCAAAAATCTAAACTGGAAACAATCCAACAACTTTTTTAATATGCATATATATATATATATATATATACATACAAACAGACACACACACACACACATCTTTATGATGACAGGCAAATGCAACTTGAAAACATAATTTCTTCAATGGAATATGAAAAATATGGGTACTTAAATCTATATTGCAATATTTAGCATGCATATTGGTTTTGACAATCATAATATATAGTAACACTGGTTCACTGTAGATATGACAAAGTGATTTTCATATTACCTTTGTTAAATGTGATGCACACATACACTAACTTTTATTTGACTGTGAAATTACATTGATTTCCAGAATAAGATGGATGTAGTCTTTGTAATCACAAATGGCCATGGGAAGCTTAGTTTTATATTTCTTCACTTGTGGGAAAGCTTATTTTCATATACACATTAATCACATTAGGTATGCGATAATATGTTCTCCAGTGTTAAAATGAATTTCTGGGAAATTTGTGAACAGACAACATGCCAAACTGAATTTAAAGCAAAGTGTAGTCCTAAGGAGAAGAACCAGATGCTACCCCCTCAACATACACACCCCCCAAAAAAAACAGTCCACACCTCAGATTCTTGACAGGGTATCACCGCAGTGAGATTTATCTCAGTGGATATTCAGAGCTGATCTATTACTGGCTACCAGCTGATCTAACACCAATCCTGTTTACTCTGCAGGAGACATCTGGAAGCACTGCTGTGACCCATGACAAAGTCTGTGCTGTGTTACCTATAGGAGCTTCCAGTGGGGCTTGGTGCAAAGGCATCTCCCCACGACTGTCTCACCATGTCCTTTAATATGGTATGTTACCAAACGTCTAAGGGTGGAACTAATCAGCACTGCTGCCCGTTCCCTTCTGAAAGTCACTGCCTAGTTCAAGCCCCGAGCTTACACATACATTTTACTAGTCTAATTACATCTCAGTTGTAAGAGATCTTGTGCCACCTTCCCTGGTAGTTTCAACCAAGTTGAGATAATTATAGCATATAGAAATGAAAGAAATAAATATAATGCAGTAACTAATCTGAGTCCATGCAAGCACATGGTAGCCCTACCTATATGCTAAGGTTATCAGTGTACAGTCGGGGGATATAGAAAAAGTGTTTGTTTACAGATGCACTCAAGTAAGTTGAATTCATCAGAACAGCTGGTCTTTCTGTTGCTTTTGCTTCTAGCTTGTATTCCTTCTTTCCCCTCATTAGTTTATTATCTTCCTTTCATACTTTCTTTTGAATAAAGCTGAGTGGAGTTAAAAGGAAACCACAATAACGAGTGCAATGTGGGAAAAATCATATGACCAAATAATTCAACCACAGTTCTGATGAATGAAAGATAAACTAGTTAGAAAATGATAAATCAGTCCTAGAAAGATAAAAAAATAGTTCTTGGGCCCTCTAATTTCCTCCTAACACATTATGACTAATTATCACTTTTTGCCACTGTAAGGAAGTGTAAAGTAAAATGCTGTTGAAAAAGTTGGTGATACACACTGTGCAATATTTAAGATAACACATTGCAGCCAAGGAAAGCTTAAAAGGCACAATTTAGCTACAGTTGATCTAATGTTGCCCTGAAAGAGGCTAAACTAAGCTTTTAACTGACAGCTAGTTCTTTTTTACTAGCAAATGCAGATCTTCCATCAATATTCACTGATGCATTTGGCATTAGCTTGTGAAGTTATGAGTAAATCCCAACTCTCAGAACAACAGCATTCATATAACACAATAAAAGT
Organism: Scytalopus superciliaris; assembly: GCA_013400415.1. Lineage (NCBI taxonomy): Eukaryota > Metazoa > Chordata > Aves > Passeriformes > Rhinocryptidae > Scytalopus > Scytalopus superciliaris. The sequence continues at coordinate 2,770,428 of VXBX01009439.1, forward strand.
CTGGAAGATTTGATTGACAGAAACAGAAGTATGTGTTGGGCAGTTACTGATCTGAAAGGGCAGAATTAACAGTATGATAACAAAAAAAAAAAAAAAGCATTCTGCAATGGAATGGTACCATATGATCAATGATTATGGACAAAGCACAAAAATGCTTTTGAACATTCACAATATTGTTTTACTGCTACTTCTTCAAAGACTTTACAAATAATCTCCTGTATCGAGTACTGTCTAACAATTATTGAAAAGGCTTCATGTATTCATTGCTTCCCAGTATAAGCACTTAGTTAGTAAAATAAGGTAGAGGTTTAATCATCCCGGGCTACTGCATACCAGAAGAGATGGTCATTTCCAGACCTGGATCCAAATGGCAAATGAGATCATGGCTCTCTGGAAGTACAGCTCTCTGCTCTCTTCCTCTTCACTGATTATGGGACTGAACAGACAAATTAAAATTAAGCATTAACATGATTCAAGTCATGAACTGTAAGTCAAGACTCTTCAGCTTTTTCTGTGTCAGTGCAACAGTAGTAAATGCAAAACTCAGTCCAGGAAAACCCCTCTAGGTGAAACAATTTTACTGCTAATATCTGATACTGAAATATATTAATATTTGCTGCTACTGAGGAATGCTATTAGCCTGAGGAACTATGAATAGAATGACACAAGGAGCAAGATAACAATGAAACACTATGATTGCCTTTTTCCAGAAAACAAATAATATTTATACATGGTGGCCCTGGCACATTTAGTTTTAAAGAAGTTCAGAGTAGAGGTATCAGTTAATTTTTCAGCTAACCCCTATACATTAAGCAGTTTTTACGCTTAAAACCTGTGCTAAAGCTGCATGGGAGATGTATACAGTGACTTTCATAATTTTTGTCCTTTTTCATCCATTCAGCATTTCTTCAGAGTTTCATGAGTTTCCTTTTTCATACTGACTTATTAAGTCCTGTAATACAGAGTGGACAGAGGTTACTGGAGTTACTATAGTATCTATCTGTCTGCACTGCTGTAACCTGGAGCAATATGACCAGGTAAAATGAATCCCTTCTTACCTTAACTACCACATCACACAATTCACAAAATGTGCCAAGCCTTATTTTGGGAAAGGGAGGAAAGCTATGGAATACCATGCGTAAAAGTGTCTTTAAGGAAGGTTTCACTCTTCTTAAAAATTATCATGACACCAATGAAAGCAAAATACATAATTCAGTAAGGAATGACCATTCCCCTTCAATCAGCCAGACTGAGCAATTTATGCCATAATGACAGAGTTAATGAATTGTTGCTTATGTAGCTTTTGTTTTCTTGCCTCATTCTCCATAGACCTATCATAAAGCATTGTGTCAACATCCTAAAACATTTGGAAAATAACCTTAAGAAATCAATGAAGCAGAATCAAGGGGCAAGTATTTCTTCTTTGTAATGCATGCTCCACCCTTGAGAACTGATTTAACCACAAGAGCTGTGGGTCAGATTTGTTCCCTGCTTCCCCATTTGGTAAATATACCCAGGGCTCTTTCCAAAGGCGCAGAGGCCACCTTATAGGCCACAATGCAGGAATTAACTTATTTAGTCATTGCTCTTCCAGCCTGACAGGTATAGTAAGTCTTGTAGACCAGATACAAAAACTAAAACGCTGAAACTTCAAGCACTGTATTAGCCAACTTTTTCATATCTGTCTGGTGGGATCTATTATTCTCGCTTAGGCACCTGTGCCCCTGCACAATTTTTTGGGGAAATTAGATGTTCCAGAATGCAAGCCATCAAAACCTAAAGTCCTGTTCTAGATGTGAGCCTCTAAGCCTAGTTGTCTGCTTGATAGAGAGTTAAGTCTTGAGTTCATAGTTCCTCAAAGCTCATCTACATTACTTGCCTAATGCTAGCTCAGCAGTGTGGACTTCAAAAATCCCTATCCCATTTCATATTGTCTCCCAGTGCCACATAACAGGTCTGCTTGTTTCATCCCACACAGAATCTCCTGGTCAACCTTCAGCTGGAGACCAATGACCCTTTGTAGACTTTAATCCTTCCTTCTCCCAAAGGAAATAATAAACTCATAGAATGGCTTGGGTTGGAAGGGACGTTGAAGATCATCTAGTTCCAAGCCTCCTGATGTGATCTCCCACTAGACTGAGTTACTCAGGGCCCCATCCAACCTGGCCTTGAACACTTCCAGGGACGGGACATGCATAAATTCTCTGGGGAACCTGTTCCAGGTGTTGAGCTTCATAACCCTCACAATAAATATTTTCTTCCTAATACTGAATCTAAACATACCATCTTCCAGTTTAAAGCCATTCCCTCTTGTCCTATCATTGCACATCCCTGTAAAAAGTCCCTGTCCAGCTGTTTTGTGGCAACCTTTAGGTACTGGGAGGTGCTATAAGTTTGCCCCAGAGCCTTCTCTTCTTCAGGTTGAACAAGCCCAACTCTCTCAGCCTGTCTTCACAGCAAAGGTGCTCCAGGCATGTGATAATCCTCAAGGCTTCCTGTCAACTCTCTTCAACAGGTCTCCATTCTTATGTTGTGAACCCCAGAGCTGGACCAGTACGGACTCCAGGTGGGGCAGCAACACTTCCCTTGACATGCTGGCCACACTGCTTTGGATTCAGCCCAGGATACAGTTGGATTTCTGAGCTGTGAGTGCACATTGCCAGGTCATGTTGAGCTTCTTGTCAGCCAACACCCCCTATTTTTTCCCCTCAGAGTGGCTCTTAATCTATTCTGTGTTTGTGCTTGGGATTGCACAAACCCAGGTGCACAACCTTGTATTTGGCCTTGTTGAATTTAATGTGGTTATCACAGGCTCACCTCTCAAGTCCGTCAAGGTCCATCTGAACATCCTCTAGCATGTTGACTGCACCACACAGTTTGTTGTCACTGGTAAACTTGCTGAGGATGCATCCATGTTGCTGAAAAAGATGCTAAACAACACTGGTCCCAGTACTGACCACTGGGGAATACCACTCATACTGCTCTCCACTAGGACATCAAGCTGTTGACTGCATTGCCAACTGTCACGATATTTTTAACTGTTCAATTTGTGTTCTAATGAAATTTAAATAGCTAAATAAAAATACGGCCTGAGATGATGAGGAGCTGTAACAACAATTGTGGCTGTTTCTGGTCACATTGGAAACATGGTGATATTTTTCCTCTATCAGTCATTGTATGTACACTGGCAAGGTAGAAATGAGTCAGGGACTCCCCTGTTGGAACAAGCAGACCACAAAGCTACCATAACATGTGAACTAAAACAATTCTATCATTTGTGGCGATCAAGGCCTCCACTTACATGCGACTCAACGAGCCTAATTGAACCAAGCTCTCACGTCCTGTGTACCCTGTGCAGAGGAAACAGGCAGTTAGCTGAAGGTCAGCACTCTCATATAACTGTCTCAGTAAAGAGAAGATAAAATCACAATCAGGCTGCTAGTTATTTAAGATAGGAAACTATGAGGACTATTGTAGGCCATGTTTAGGTCATCAGAGGAAGTACTCAAGGAGCACATTTAGTACCTGAAAGGCAAAATATTAACCCTGTCCTTTCCTGACTCAATTAACAGAAGAGAAGCCTCTTTCCCCTTCCATGTTTGCTTACAGTTTCTGATTTCATTTTAGGCAGAAGATACTCTTCATCCTGAAAGACAGTCTGATGCTGTGCGTTATCATTTTACTGTGGACACAGTTAATGTGTAGTACAACCATTGTAATGTAAAGCAACATTATTAGTATAGATAGGTAAATATGAATCTACTCATTAATTTATAGCATAAGGGATTAGACAGATTTAGGGAACACTGCAAAACAATAAAAAAAATGGGTGTATGCTAACTTGGGGCTGTTATCTGCCCTCAGTAAATGTTATCAGGATGGGAAGGAAGCAGCTATGGATGCCAAGAAGATTCTACAAAGTCAAGACAGACTGTGGGATCTGTCCTGGTGAGATGAGATGGGAGAAGGATAAATGATACCTTCCCTGAGTGTGTACTCCTTCCTCTGACTACTAGACATTACTTTGTATAACAGAGGGAAAAAACCCCTAAATTGTAATTACAAATTTGATCTGCATACCTGAGTCTGGAATGTGTTTTCTCTCTGTAAATAGTCTCTCAGAAAAAGCCAGATTGGCTACAAGTGAATTATCACTATATCTGATTAGTCAGCACAAAATATATAAAATCCTGTTGGGTTATGTTGTTTTTCCACAGAAAAGGAGAAAAAGTGACCAATGCAGCTGACTAACTCTACAGGAGAGGAACATGGTCCTACAATCAGTTCCTACATGGAAACAGGGAAATAGGAAATACAACAAGAGCACTTGAGCAAACAAAAAAGAAGCATTACTTTTATTTTGATGTCTGTAGCCTTCACAAGGTAGCACAGGAATGGCAACAGCCCCAGGTATATAAAACAGAAACTCAGTATGTAGAGCAGCAATAAAAATATACAGATGTGGGAATAATGGCTCTCACCAGAATTCTCCACCTCAGGGGGTCTCAGCCACAGTTTAGCTCCACCTTTTAGCTCTTTTCAGCCTGGTATCACTTTGCTGATTAGAGACCACCTTTATACACTGATTTCAGGTGATGGAGCAGTTTTCTTACTCCAAGCACTTATAAAATGTGGTTTTGAGGATTTTTGTATGTGCTGGAGTGGGAAGTTCTGAATTGTTGTTTCAAGCACTGTAGTGCAGGTTTGAAATAGCTACACCATGAAAACTGAACTTTCTACTTTTACTAAGCATGTAGCTTTAGAATAGAATGACTGTAAAAAAACCCCGAGTCATACCTGACCTCACAGAGCATGTCTCAATCTCTCTCCCTCTCGAAAACAACTGATACTATTCTGAAAGTTTTCATTCATTTATTGAATCTTCAGCCACTCCTTCCTGGGAAAGTTTTTTTTCACTGTGAAAATAATCAAATGCTGGAACATGTCACTAGAGAAGGTTTATGTTCTCCATCTGAAGGGATATTCCAAACTTGATTGAATATGACCATGAGAAATACTTTGAAACCAACTTCAAACTTTAAGTATCCTGTTTAAGCAGGATACTAGACCAGATGACCTCCAGAGGTCTCTTCTGGCCTAAATTATTCTATGAATCTTTGTGACTGGATGAGATTGGTTGTGTGAGCTGAGCAATGGGAAAACTAAAACAGTAATAATGTCTCCTGAGTCTGGCAGCACTGTATTTATAAACTGAACTTTGCAGAGAATAACTCACCTGAAGGAATATTTGCTGCATCAGACATGAAGGACTCTGTATTGTTTCAGAAAATTCAGGAGTACGCTTCATGTTTGCCATTTCATTCTGAAATTTCATGGGACATTTAGTAGCAGACAAGTGAAAAAATGTGGATATTTTTTGCTGAAACTGAGAAAGCAATATGAGTATGTGCCATATGTCACAGTGAAATATAAGAGATTTGAGTCATAAGTAGTTTTCTATAACTTTTTCTTCTAAACAATAGAACCTCCCCAGGAAATTGTGCAATGAAAATACAGTTCTCGGTTTCAAAATAATAGTGAGGTAATTAGTGGGGAAAAAAAGTGTTCCTACCTCTAATTAACATAGTTCTAAACCCCATCCAGGCTAGAAATAGCACAAAAAACATACAACAGATGTATCTCAGTGGAATTACATCAGACATAATATGTTTACCTAGATGAAATAACTGATAAATGTCATGATGATGTATGACATTACTGATGCAATAAAAAGGTGCAATAAATAAGACATTTTGCACAAAGCCTTTATTGACTGTCTATGCTTGGGATTATCAAAGGAAGGACCTTTTTTTCTGGTGTGAAAACCAATTCAAAATATTTTCCTGTAAATTTTCTATTCACTATGAATCTGATTGTAGTTATTTAGAACTGATATTTTTTTAGAAGTATAACAAGATTCTGTTTATGTTTGGATTGTGACGATTCACAGTTGATAGAGTTATAATGAAATTACCATACTCAGCTTGACTGCTGGCACAGTAAATACTGCTCTGAAGGGGAAAGTTAGAACATTATGGCAAAGTTTGTAAGCCATCAATGATCTCAGAGGAAGGGCGTTTCTTCCAGTTAACTTAAACAAAAACAACTGAAGACTATACACTGGTCCTGGAGGGGAACAAAACACACCAAGTTTCACAAAGCGCACTCTAAATATATTAGTTCAAACCCTACTGTAGAGAAGTAGGTTTGCCCCAACAATCTGAAGTTATATATATCTAAGACTTTATCAAATGCAAAGCTGATTCAGGCATGTTTGTCTCTGAACTGTCTCTGTCTGTCTATTTACAGTCCCAAACCATCAATAGATCCCTCTTCCTTGCCCTCATGAAGCCTTGCAGAAAAAGAGAAAAAATGCAAAATCTCATGGTTGAAGCAGAAACCAGAAGGCAGAAGTTCAAATTATGTTTCGCCACAGGCTTCCTATGTGATTACAGACTGGTCAGTCTCCAGGGCTTTAGCAGGGATAAATACAGTTTCTTTGCAACCTTTAATATCTTCTACAGAAATGGAAACCAAATTAGTATCTGAGACCTTTCTCCTGCCATGTTTCATAATGATGGAGAGAAATGAGGAGGACATGATCTTTCCTTCCCTTTGATCACATAGAGCTCATTTCTCTCTCAATTCTCTGTTTTTCGTCTTTATTCTGCACTAAACTCTGGACACCCACGGCAGGTTTCTGACAATCCTGGGAGCAGAAGGGCAAGAGTTGCACTAACAACTAATATAGATAGTATCAAGGTTCTCATTGCTCCTTTCAGAAAGAAGTTTTACTCTAAACATTTTCTTTATTTGCAGATTTAGGCAGGACAATCTGGGCCAATGATTCTTGCTTCAAGTAATTAAAAAGGGCAAAACATTATGTTCATATAGGCAGCTCATGTTTCTTTCATAAGACTATCTTTCAGGATTTTATCTGTCTTGGAAAAGGGCAGTTTTTTTAACTGATTAAAGGGCATAGAAAATGTATCACATTCTACACAAAAAACTGTAGTACAACTCCTGAAGTCTATTAACCAGCACTTTGACATTTCTGGTTTTGTGATCCAACAGCCAGGAAGGGAGACCTGTCAAAAAATTAAAAAAAAAATACCTATTTTTTATATTAAGTCCTTTCTTCAAGCATTCATTGAGAAAGAGAATTGGTGATTGTTACTACAAATGTCCAGTCAAAAAA